>CM033471.1:55053832-55478462 GCA_019447015.1 Hymenochirus boettgeri | reverse complement strand
CCGGAACGGGGGTCTGGACCCCTTTGGCTCTGTTCTAGCAGTCGGAACGGGGGTCTGGATGGTTTTGGCTCTGTTCTGGCAGCCAGAATGGGGGTCTGGATCCCTTTGGCTCTGTTCTGGCCGCCGGAACGGGGGTCTGGATGCTTTTACCCTTTGGCTCTGTTCTAGCAGTCGGAAACGGGGGTCTGGACCCCTTTGGCTCTGTTCTGGCTGCCGCAACAGGAGTCTGGACCCCTTTGGCTCTGTTCTGGCTGCTGGAATGGGGGTCTGGACCCCTTTGGCTATGTTCTGCGCCCCGGAACGGGGGTCTGGACCCCTTTGGCTCGTTCTAGCAGTCGGAACGGGGGTCTGGATGGTTTTGGCTCTGTTCTGGCAGCCAGAATGGGGGCTGGATCCCTTTGGCTCTGTTCTGGCCGCCGGAACGGGGGTTCTGGATGCTTTTGGCTCTGTTCTGGCTGCCAGGACGGGGGCCTGGACCTCTTTGGCTCTGTTCTGGCTGCCGCAACAGGAGTCTGGACCCTTTGGCTCTGTTCTGGCTGCTGGAATGGGGTCTGGACCCCTTTGGCTCTGTTCTGGCTGCTGGAACGGGGGTCTGGACCCCTTTGGCTCTGTTCTAGCAGTCGGAACGGGGGTCTGGACCCCTTTGGTTCTGTTCTGGCTGCCGGAATGGGGGTCTGGACCCCTTTGGCTCTTCTGGCTGCCAGAACGGGGTCTGGACCCCTTTGGCTCTGTTCTGGCTCCAGAACGGGGGTCTGGACCCCTTTGGCTCTGTTCTAGCTGCCGGAACGGGGGTCTGGATGGTTTTGGCTCTGTTCTGGCAGCCAGAATGGGGGTCTGGATCCCTTTGGCTCTGTTCTGGCTGCCGGAACGGGGGTCTGGATGCTTTTGCTGCCGAAACGGGGGTCTGGACCCCTTGGCTCTGTTCTGGCCGCCGGAACGGGGGTCTGGATGCTTTTGGTCTGTTCTGGCTGCCAGGACGGGGGCCTGGACCTCTTTGGCTCTGTTCTGGCTGCCGCAACAGGAGTCTGGACCCCTTTGGCTCTGTTCTGGGCTGGAATGGGGGTCTGGACCCCTTTGGCTCTGTTCTGGCTGCTGGAACGGGGGTCTGGACCCCTTTGGCTCGTTTCTAGCAGTCGGAACGGGGGTCTGGACCCCTTTGGCTCTGTTCTGGCTGCCGTAACAGGAGTCTGGACCCCTTTGGCTCTGTTCTGGCTGCTGGAATGGGGGTCTGGACCCCTTTGGCTATGTTCTGGCCACCGGAACGGGGGTTTGGACCCCTTTGGCTCTGTTCTGGCTGCCAGAACGGGGGTCTGGACCCTTGGCTCTGTTCTGGCTGCCGGAACGGGGGTCTGGATGGTTTTGGCTATGTTCTAGCTGCCGGAACGGGGGTCTGGACCCCTTTGGCTCTGTTCTGGCAGCCAGAATGGGGGTCTGGACCCTTTGGCTCTGTTCAGGCTGCCGGAACGGGGGTCTGGATGGTTTTGGCTATGTTCTAGCTCTAGGAACGAGGGTCTGGACCCCTTTGGCTCTGTTCTGGCTGCCAGGACGGGGGCCTGGACCTCTTTGGCTCTGTTCTGGTTGCTGCAACAGGAGTCTGGACCCCTTTGGCTCTGTTCTGGCTGCTGAATGGGGGTCTGGACCCCTTGGCTAGTTCTGGGCCTCAGGGTGTCTGGACCCCTTTGGCTCTGTTCTAGCAGTCGGAACGGGGGTCTGGACCCCTTGGCTCTGTTCTGGCTGCTGGAATGGGGTCTGGACCCCTTTGGCTCTGTTCTGGCTGCTGGAACAGGGGTCTGGACCCCTTTGGCTCTGTTCTGGCTGCCAGAACGGGGTCTGGACAGACAGGTAGGGGGACAGGCAGAGGGACAGGCAGGTGGACAGACAGAGGGACAGGCGCGTGGACAGACAAAGGGACAGGCAGGGGGACAGAGAGAGGGACAGGCAGGGGGACAGATAAAGGGACAGGCAGGGGGACAGGTAGAGGACAGACAGAAGGACAGACAAGGGGTGAACAGGGGAGAACAGATAGAGGGACAGGCAGGGGGACAGATAGAGGACAGACAGATAGAGGGACAGGCAGAGGGCCAGAGAGGGTGACAATAGTGACAGGCAGGGGACAGATAGATGGACTGGCAGGGTAACAGATAGAGGGACAGGCAGGGGACAGATAGAGGGACAGGCAGGGGGACATGTAGAGGGACAAGCAGAAGGACAGACAGGGGACAGATAGAGGACAGGCAAGAAGACAGAGAAGGACAGGAGAGGAGGCAAAAGATGAACAGGCATAGGGACAGGCAGGGCGACACAGGGGGAGAGCCAGGGGGACAGAGAGGGTGACAGATAGAGGGAAAGCAGGGGGACAGATAGAGAGACTAGCAGAGTGACAATGGGACAGCCAGAGGGAGAAAAAAGTAGGTAGGTTTCCCAGCACCCACCCCCCTCCCCCTCTCAGTGTCAGTGTCCCCACTCACTTAAGTTTCAGCTGCTGCTGCCGATGTGCAGAAAATCCTTTCTGCTGTAGTGCACACATGTTTCTTCCTTCTGCATTCCGGCTTTTACACATTGAGCCAGAATGCATCTGCCACTGTGTTCCAGCTTTACTTACGAGCGGTCCGGACAGTAACAGAGTTCACATAAAAGTCAGAACATGGCTGGAATCGCCGGAACCGCTGGTAGTAAGACCTCCTTCTCGCTGGGGGCAGTGGACTTTTTGTGGTTCCGGTCCGGTTCCCGTTCCGACCGGAATTATAGAACACATGGAAGGAAAGAAAAAAAAAAGTTCATTTTCTCACTATACAGTAGATACCCTTTAAGCATTATAAGGTGGACACATCTTCAGCCAGCTCAAGCAGAATTTTGCAGAAAGATCCTCCTTGCAGCATCATCTAATTAGTTAAATTTAACTAATTATACATTGCTCCAACAAGACATAAAAAAAGGTTAGTATATTTAGCCTTATTCTTACCTTCTCTCTGTGGCTCCATGTTTGCACACTGTCTGATTTACTGCAGAGCTTCCCACTCTCCCTCCCCCCTCTAGTCATTCCCCTGTTCAAGTAGTCCGGCTGTAAATTAAGCCTGTGAAACAAGTCATTCATGAAGTGCATGGAGCTCACTAACCCGTTAGCCGCAGAACTTACCAACAAGGCTGTCTTCCAAGCGTCATTAGTGATGATTGTACATGTCCGTGAACTTGCTCAAGGGCACTGCCAAGATTTTTAGGACCAAAGCTAGGTCCCATTTAGGTACTACAGATCTCACTCTGGGTCTTAAGTTGGAAGCAGCATTAAAAAACCTTCTGACAAGGTGTCTCTTGCAATGTCCGTGTTATAGAACATTCCTAAAGCTGCTACCTGCACTTTTAGGGTGCTCGGAGCAAGGCCCTTATTTAACCCTTCCACCAGAAACCAAGGATAATGGAGGTTGGATCCTTTATTAACATTTTCTTGGCGGGACCACCCACGAATGTCTTCCAGACCCTCTGATAAATTGATGTATGTAGAAGCTTTCTGCTGTGCATAAGGGTATGTATAAAAGGATCTAAGAATCCTAACGATTGCATTATGTCCCTTTCAGCAACCATGCTTGAGTTGAGCTCCTGTAGGTTGGGATGTGGATCTGATCCTGTAGTAGTAGATTCCTCTCTAGAGGTAGAGGCCAAGGTGGTCTAATCGACAGCCTTACAGGTCCGCGAACCATGGTCTGCGAGGCCAGGTTGGGGGCTATCAGTATTAAACCGGCCTTGACTCCTGTCAAATCTTTTCAGCAATCTGGGAATTAACTGGATGGAGGGAAGATATTGCACGTGGAAGTTCAGCTTATTGTGAAGGCATCCCTGCCTGCTGCCTTCTGGTCTTTCTCCAGAGAGTAATATACTGGCAATTTTTGTTCTGTGCTGAAGCCATCAAATCCGCCTGTGGGGTCCCGACTTGATGAACAAGGTGGGGGAATCTTTTGATTCAAAGACCACTCGTTTGGGTCTAGTAACTCTGGCTTAGTGGTCTGCCCACCGATTCTCTATGCCTCTGATATATGTAGCTGAGATGTTTTGCAGATGTTTTCTGCCCAAGGGTGATTTGTAGGGAAAGTTGTAAACAAACTTGGACTTCTTGTTCCTCCCTGGTGGTGGATATAGGAGGCTGCCGTGGAATTGTCGGTCTGTAATAGGACGACCTGATTCTCATCTTTCCCTGTAAATGAATTAAACCCTTAGGATGGCCTTTAGTTCTTTGAAATTGAAGAGGTTTTCTTCTCTCTTACTGTCCACTTGCTTGAGCATCCGTGTTAGACCACCAGAGGAGGAAGGCTAGGGTTTCCCTACTGACAGATGCTTGTGACCATCCACCATTCTAGAGATTTTAGAACTTCCTGTGGCCTTAGTTACTGACTTGGTCTAGGGATGCTGGATCCCTGTCCCATGATCTTAGAAAATGGGCGGACGTTTCTGAAATGCACCTTGCCCGGGAACTGCTTCTATTGAAGATGACAAAATTCCTAGCAGTCTGAGAATAGCTCTTAATTGAACCGGCTGTCCTGTTGCAATTGATGTAATTGCTGACCTGATCTTCTCTCTTTTTTCGTCTGGAAGAAATGTCTGTTCTCTTCTGTTGAAAAGGAAACCTAGGAATTTTATGGACCGAGTAGGGGTTAGACTGCACTTCTCGGAGTTTAATATCCATCCTAGCGTTTGAGAGTCGAATCGTAAACGGAAACTTCTGGTTAATGATCTTCGGAGGAGGCCCTCCGTAGCCAGTGTTCTAGAATGGTATTACAACTTATCCCCTGCTGATGTAGGTATGAGGATATTACGATCATTATCTTTGTAAATACTAGCGGAGACGAAGATATTCCAAAGGGAAGGGATGTAAATGAAAATGGTCTATACGAGAACCGTTTTGGGTGGCTATTCTCAAAAGCTGGTGGCAGGGTCGATGGGCACATGCGTACGCATCCTGCAAGTCTATGGTGGCCAGTAATCGTAAGGGAGAACTGCATTCACTGCCGACCTGATGGATTCCATCTTGAACTTTGTTTTTGATGAAGGTATTTAGATACCTTAAGTTCATTACTGTCCGAAATTTCGCGGGTGGCTTGGGGAATTAGAAAAACCGGTGAGTTATACTCCTTCCCCTTCTTCTGTTGTGGTACCGGAATAAGAACACCCTTTAGATGAATTCTTCCACAGCCTGGAGAAGGCTAATCTTTTGAAAGAAGAAGAGGTTTGGAGATATTAAGAACCGTTCTGGAGGGTTTTGAAGTAGCTCTATTGAGTATCCTAACCGTATACCGTACCAGAACCTACTTGTCTGTGTAATCAGCTTCCAAGTCTGAAAAAAAGAGACAAGCGACCCCACTGGCTGGCGTCATGGGTTAAAGGCCTTTGGTACCCTTGCCGACCTCTACTCTCTGTTGCTGATTTTAATGAGAAAACAATGGTTGTCTATCTATCCTGGTAAATTGAACCCCTTCCTCTGGTCTGGGAGGCGAAAGGAGCGAAAAGTTTGCGAAAGGATCTTCTATCCTGGGGTAGAAAGCCACTTCTATCATCGCCTCTTTTTACTTAACAGCGGCTCAATTCGGATCCAAAAAGTTCTACCTCCTTCAAATGTAGAGCCACACAGACGGTTTCGAAGCTGAATCTGCCGCCACGATCAAAACAATCGCTCTCTGGCGAACTGAAGAAAAGCGCGAGCGAGTGAGGATAACTTTACCGAGGATAACGCAGCATCCACATAGGTAGTCTGCCGCCCCGTTTAAGATTGGCGGTCCTTGAGAATCTGGCTGGTTGAAACTCCTCTTTTAAGGCTACTTCTAAACTCCGTCACCAGATGCGTAAAGCTTTTGCCACTGAAGCTGATGCTACGAGGACCTTATAGCAGCCCCAGAGGATAAAAAAGGTTTCTTTCTTAGACTTGCTTTCGCCTTCCGATCCATCAGAAGTCTTGAGGGAAAGAAGTCTTCTTCTCTGTACACCTCCCCCTCTGACGACTCCTGCTCCTTCCTTTTGGTATGAGCCCAGTTCATCATCAGGCTGATCCTCCATTTCTTCCTCGTCACCTGGTACCTCTCTCCTATTACTATCTTGACCCTCAAGATTATCAGCATGATTCCTCAGGTCTCTCGACTGTGGTTGCAAAGGAGGAAATAGTTCCTTTAGGAAGTCAAAAAATCCTGTACTGACGGAGCTTTTCCCTCCTTAGCTTCCAGGCTAGTTATGCACAGCTTTCCTGTATATTCCTTCGCTAACCGAACATCACACCAGGACAAAATCTGACTCGCATGTAGCCTTTTCCTGGGAGTGGGTGTAACCTCTGCAGGGGTATCTTGGATCTCCACACAATCCTCATATTGATTTGGCGAAAACTGAAATACAAAGAGAGAGAGGAGAGAGAGAGAGAGAGAGAGAGAGAGAGAGAGACTTAATATATATATATATATATATATAACCTGACGGGAGACATCCCACCTGCTTAAGACTGGAACAGAGTTGCAGCTATGCTTACCAGGCTGAGGCAAAAGGGCAGGACCCCAGAACGAAACCTGTAAAATATAAACAGAGGTTACCTTAACTGAACATAAACTTGTTAGCACAGTGATTGGGTGACCATCAATGGCAACAGTCTCTGCCTTTCAGCCATCTGGCTTCACACAGCTTACCAGCAATGAAAAACTTCTCTCACCAGCTCCAGCAGCACACTTCTCGGTCTCTCCTTCTGTCTTACAGGAGGCAAAACCGCACTGACAGCTGCCTCCTTTGAATCTCCCACCGGTCCGTCGCATGCGTGACGTCACAACGCTAACGTCGGCGCGCCTCCGACGTCACGGCAAAACGGAAGGGGGACATTGCGGAAGTGCGGCATGGAGCGATGGCTGCACGGATCCTCGGCAGGCACCTTCTATACAGCCGATCTGGACAGACACTGGAACCATTCTAGCGAACCCCAAGGGAACCTAGGAGCAGTGCCAGGCAAGGAGTAGCACTCTCCAGGGACACGAATGTGCCACAGACTGTCCTCTGGACCACCAGGTAAAATAACAAACAGGCGCTGGTTACCTGTAGCAAAAAACACGCTGGGAGCTGAGGGGGGGGGTATAAGGAATTGGGCTGGTCCTACCTACTAGGGGGTGGGACTAAATCTCTTGTTCAATGCTGGCCTTTGGGTGATAGGAAATAGTAAATAAATGTTGCATTCTTTTTTTTCAGTTTTAGATAGTCATGAACGAATGCTTTCTGGAAAGTGAATAGATTGGAATTGCGCTTGTAATAGAAGTCTAAACAAACAGATTAGGATTTACAGTTTTATTTAATGAGATTAAAATTGATAATAAAATTTTGCCTGTGCTGCAAATCTGACCAGTGAAAATGTACTGGTTGCAGGCAACTTTTAAACCTCTAATACAATAAGCCCATTTTATTGTCCCTTTGTTCCATTTTTTCAAATTTGGGAAATAGTTGACACAGTTTGAAAATAAATTAATTCACTTACCATTTATACGATATCAATTCACTGAAATGTTAATTCTGGTGCTTTTTCTTGATACTTTACTTCTGACTAAAAAAGGACACAAAGCAAACGTAATTTTCTTATGCAAAAATATGGTGCACATAATTTTCATTACTTTGTAGGAAATTAAATGCAACCTGCTGAGAATTTCCCTAATTCGTACCACCCAAACCTTCAGACGTTACCCACTTTGCATGGCTGTAAAGTCATTGCAGTGACTAACTGCTATCACCCTGAAGGCAGCAAATTAAGAAGACCAGAGGACTTCATGGTAAGTATGTGGTTCTGTATTTAGCACGAGTGTATTGTAGCTTCTCTTTCAATTTTCTTAACAGACGAAGAAAGATTAAAGCAAAGAGGACCTTAGGCTGGTTGGCAGCTTTTGACCACCTCTAAAATAAAATATATGCTGTGAAATCTCTTATTTACTGCCGCTAAGGGCAGACCCTTATCAATAAAAGATGCACAGTAAATAATGAGTTTCTGAGTCAAGGAAGGTGTGTAAGGAAGTGTGTTAGACTGGGAAATTAATTTATTTAATTTAGAGTTTAGTCATCCCTGCCAAAATCTGGGACCAGGCATAAGGAGGATGCAGGTTCTATCCATTCCATTATGGTTAGCCAGGCACCATGCCCCAATCTTCTAAGAAGCGGAAAGGGATTTTTCAGATTAATTCACCATAAATATAGACAGACCCTACAGATCCCATATAAGCACCCTCCTCCCTTGAGACCCAAATGTTCACTTATATCAGTCTCAAAACCCTTAACAATCTCAAAACCATGTGAAATATAAACAACTTTTATTGATCAAATACATTTTAATATAACTAAAATCGTGTATGTCCCGATATCGGCCTACACTAAATAATATCAAAAGTCCTGGTATATTCAAAGAGGTAAGTATGCAGTACAATATTGAAATCACAAACAAGTCCTGCTATTTCGAAAACCGACAGGAGTGACCCATCAATACTGTTCACAATGAGAGCATGGTATCCTCCTATATACTTAGTCACTCAATTGACTTTACCAAACTATAACATGCACTTGAGCCAGCTATAATGGATGTAGGGTACTCACGGACCAGCATTTACTTTTTCGGACCCTCCATTTGCCAATTTGCTGACTGGGGTGCAGTTTCTTCACCCTGTGAAGAAACTGCTATTCTGAAAATAGCAGGACTTGTTTTGGATTAATATTGTACTGCATACTTTCTCTTTAGGAACCAGCTTATATATTTTACGTAAGCCGATATCGGGGGCCGCCCAGTTTTAGTATATATGTAATTAATGTATTTGATCAGTAAAAGTTGTCATATTTCACAATAGTGATTGTAGAGTGTTAAGGGTTGTGAGATGATATAGTGTAGCCATTTTGGTCTCAAGGGAGGAGAGTGCTTATATGGGGATCTTAGGGTCTGTCCTATATTTTATGGTGAATTTTGCTTTAATTTTTCCCCCCAGCAACACCGCTTAGGGGTTCCCAGACCTTGATTTGCTTAGGGAGCGCGCTACATTCTGTTTATGAAAATAATTTGACTAAGGGATACTTTTCGATTGCTGTTTGGAGTCAGAGAAGCCCGAGGGCTTTATCGTTATGTGTGTACCTTCGTTTCCGAACGAGCGAGCGGCCGCAGAATGCTCATTCGGGAAAGACCGAAAATTTCCATCGGCCACGCAAGACTCCCTCTAGAGGAGTTCTAGAGCAGCCAATGGAAACACAGTCCCGAGCGTTCTCCCTATGATGTCATAGAGGGAGAACGCTCGGGACTGTGTGTATGCAAATCTTTGAAAGACGGCAGACAGGATCTTGCAGATCCTGTATGTTCATCTTTCAGAAATGTTTAATGTGTGTACCTAGTTTATGTAGGTTTAAAAAAAAATAATAATGAGTATAAAAAAAAAGGAGGGTGAAAGGTTGACTTGATGGACTTGATGCTTTATTTAACCTACAGTATGTAACTATAATATTGCGATTTTTAGATTAAGTCTGCCCAGCCAAACCATTGAGGTTGGATTGTTTGATTATGTTAAATAATTCCCTTAACCTTGCTTCTAAAACACCATCTAATTTAATGGTAATCAATGGTGTCCTCTAATGAGGTAATATGAGCTTAAATGCTCAGGGTTGCACCCCTGTGAAATATCAGAGAGGCCGCGGCAGAGCCTCATTTGAAATTTTTTTTTTTTAGAAAGCAGCAAGCAGAGAAGAAGGAAAATAAAATCACGGGTGTGTGAGTGTGTGCACACTCATGGACCTGCGTTTTCCCCTCTTAGCTCTGCACTAAATGCAGCCTATGCAGGCTCTGATCTGGTCGTCATGGGTAAGTGGGGGGTAATATTGTATTTGTGTGCAGTTGGGCACATCTTATTTCAATGTAGTTTGGTGATTATAGGACAGTTATATGTACCTATCTGTGTAAGCTGGGAGGAGGGCAACTTGGAGGTTAGTGTTAGGGCCCTGCGATGAAGAATCTATCGTTGACATGGTGGCAGGTTTTCAAATCTCTGGGGGAAAAAAAACTTTTATTCTACAGGAATTATGGTGTGGTCAAATGTCTTTTTGAGGAATGTGTAAATAGGCCATAAAGTTTAAAAAGACCAAATGGTAAACCATGCCCATTTTCTGGAAGCCATTTCATGGCCCTAGTGGTACATAGCGCGGCATTCAAAAGTTTGGCTCAGGTGGCCAAAACCTAAAGACACCACTGTGGTAATATTTCTGTTTCAAAATATTTCTCAGATTTTATTAATTTATTTTTCTCTCATCAAGAATTCCCCCCACAACTGATATTTTTTAATCACTGAAAAATGAGTGGACACGGAGTGGACACATGGGTAATTTTTCCTGGTTGTAAAGTTTATGATATAACGATGTAACGATGTGTATATTTATTTCATTCCAGACCGAAATCTGTTTACTGTTGGTAGGATTTTTTGGGTAGAATTTATCAGTCAATATAATAATTTGTCCAGTTTATAATATAAAACTCGCTAGGGCAAATTTTATATAGCTAACAGTCGTCTCCTCTTTAGTGTTAATTCCATTCTTATTTAAAATGTGCAATATACTTACATCTCGCTGTTAACTGAATCATTTCGTCTTTTCTGCTATTTTTTCCTTTCTATTGTTGGCTGGCAGAATCTCATCTAGCCAAGTAAGTTATGCAGAGAAAAAATCCATTCCATTGCTTTTGTTTTTTATACCAGCAAGAGCTAGTAGCTAAATGTATATGATACAAGATAAAATGTTTCTTTATTTACACATTTACCATCACTATGGGTTTAGGACAGCACAGGATACTGATTGGCTACAGTAGTTTAGGGAGAGACCTGGTTAAAGGAGCTAAAGCTCCCCCACAGAGTATCAGATGAAGTAAGCTTTCTTATAACAGAAGGTACCTACAGCCTAATGTTATGAAATATCAATAGTGGGAAAAAGTGAAAAACTGGCCATTTTTCTAAGAATACTGGTAGTTTCAGAGGACATGCATAGTCATTTTATATATACAAACATCACTTCCGTCTAGCAAACATAAACGGATGGTCTTATTTTTATTCATGGAGAGGGAGGGGGGATTTAAATGTGAGAGTCTGAAGAATTTTAATTGGCTAAGACTGTTACATGTTTTACAAAACAGCACATAATTGTGGTAATACAGGAACTTCTTTACACTTCTGTTTTGTCATGTACAATGCCTAAGAGATTTTTTGATTTGCTAAAGGTGTAAGATCAGAACCACATTGAAGTTAGTAAAATCCACTTCTTTTTAGTGTCTACATGGAGACCCTGTAGCACGTGTAGCTAAACTTCCATTTTAGTTTTCCATTCAAACTTAGGGTGTCAAGTAAAGTAGTATTACTTATTAATTGTATATCATTTGTTTTGTAATTCAGTAGTAAGTAGTAGAGATGTCGAACTGTCGCAAAATCCGCCGAGGATACATGAATTTCGAAAAAATCGAAAATTCATAAAAATGGCATAACTTAAACAAACACTTAGCAAGTGGGCCCGTCCAAATGTGCCATTCTACAGTGAAAGGGTCACATGGTTGTGCTTGCCCCCCAGGCCAAAAGGTCCCAGTCCTCTGATGAAAGTGGTGCACCATAATCAGGACTACTTACTTTAAATACTTTTAATGTAATTAAAATGGTTATCTTGTTTAAGAAAGTAAGTGCACTGTCTGCTTTGTGCCAGACCACCAGACCACTGTATGCCATTCCATAAGCAATGATCTGGTAGAAATTGGGAGGCAGCGGTGCTGGTAATTCAATTTATTCTCCCTGTTTCTCTGAATTAAACTATGGAGGCTGCTACTGAAGTATGATTTAAATCTCCTGTCCTTGTACCTGCAGATGAAAGCCCCAATTGAATCCGTAGCTTTTACCCGGCCAATTGCCAAACCTATTTTTAAACCTGATCCATTTTATGGGGTTACTAGAGTGGAACTATGCTCTATTTCATTTTATATACTCTGTGGGAGCTTTTAGTTCCTTTAACCCCACTCACCATTAAAGGGCATGTCCACCCTAAATAAATTATTTTGCTATAATGTCCCCCTCCCCTGCTCACCCCAACCGCCATGACTAGTTCTGTAATAAAGTTCCAATCATATTACAGTCCCTTTGCTCCCCCGGCTGTCTCCTCTCTGCAAACCGGAAGCTTAATCAAGAGTGGCTGCCGGCTAAGAAGACAGCCATGGGACGAAGGGATGATAAAATTGATAGGAAAGTTTTATTACAAAACTAAAACGGTGTGGTTGGTGGTGGAAAGGGGTTTATGACATTATGGCAAATGAATTTATGCTACATAAGCGCGCAAGCGAGAGAGGGATTCAGATGGTAGGGGGGAGGGTCCCCTGCACATGCATAAACAACTGAGAGTACAAGAAAACCTTTTGGAAGAGAAGACAGCTCCTACTCTCCAGTTTCTTGACTTTGAACAGAACATGCAGGAAAACATAAGGAGCAGAGATATAGGTAAGGATTTTTTTAAACTACACAGTGGGGCCAGTAGTGGGTAAAATTATAGTTTGGGGGTGGATATGCCCTTTTATCTATACAAGCTAATGTAATACTGTGTAACATAGCAGCTTAAATGTGGCACTTCCGTGGTGAATATATAAGTTGAACATAGCTGTTCAGTTTACTTTGAACCTCAGTGTGGCAGGATGCCTGGGTCTACTCTCACACCTGCAGGATTATCCTATTTGCTTTCTCCTGGAGCTGGTGACTGTCTGAGTATGGTTGCAATATACCTGTGTAAAAATTTATATCCACAACATAGCAAAACATACCCACACATAATTTCCCACTGTGCACCAAGGGCACACTTTTGCTAGTATATAATATAAGACATGCACCAGTCATGTGAGTGCTCTGCATTTTACTATATGGTTGTATATATATACTATATATATAAGTATATGAAAGACTAGAGCCACTCCCAAAGGACTTATATGTGATTATTATGGTAACAGGCTATTGTTTCGGTCCCTGAACTTGGACCTTTCTCAGCGAAAGGTCAGGGACGAAACGTTGCCTGTTGCCACGATACATGACATCATAAGTCTTTGGGAGTGCTGTCATATGTCATATACTTGTATTCTGGCATTTTAGTAGCCCAGGCCAATTGATTATTGACCTTGGCAGGGGCCAATCTGTTATATATATATGTACATAGAAAGACTTAGATGAGCGCACTCATGGACCCTCAGGAAATGCAAAACGTGTTTATTCAAAAAGGTGGTTGACATGTTCCGCCCAACTCGGGACGTCTTCAGAACATCTGCCACGTTGCACTAGTGTGAGTTTTAAACCATCTCACCCAATCGAAAAGTGTGTAGGGACGGAGCAGAATGATCGCAACCTCAACACGCCCCTCTAGTCATAACGACCGGAGCGTGATGATATAAGTGTCATCGTGCTCGTTAAAGTGACAGGTGAGTCTAAAAAAGCCATAAAAC
Organism: Hymenochirus boettgeri; assembly: GCA_019447015.1. Classification (NCBI taxonomy): domain Eukaryota; kingdom Metazoa; phylum Chordata; class Amphibia; order Anura; family Pipidae; genus Hymenochirus; species Hymenochirus boettgeri. Next base: position 55,464,994 of record CM033471.1, on the reverse strand, counting down.
ACCTAAAAACATAAAATCCATAAAAACCCATTGAATCGGTGGTATCACTATATAAAACATCCATAACAATAAACACCTCAGAGTCCTCTATGTCCGTGTCCAATGCACAATACTATTACCCTCATTCCCTCCCGTGGGGAGAATCGTCATAGTAAATATCATAATTTAATACTCTCTAAAATACGAAGTGCTCCTCAAGCTCCCGAAGTAAGTACTCTAATACATGGTAAGCTGAACAGATTTAACCCCCATGACCACTAAATGGATTGTAAAACTACATACTACCAAATATCCCTGGATCATGGGATAGCCCTCATATTCTCGTACCCTCCTCTGGATTCCCCGATCTCCATTATCATCAATTAATAAAAGTAAACGGATAGTTACTCATCGTTATAGGTCCAAATTTTAAACTTGGGGACCCTAGATCCTACACATCATTAACGGGGATGGGGTATTGCTGTATTAGTTATTGTATCTGAAAGTAGACAAAGTATTAAAAAATGGGAATAATGATAAGTAAATCCTAAGGTGACACCTTCTCTTCTTTACCCAATATTAATCTATTGTTCATCATAGATAGCAAGTCCAAATATTATAAGAAGCACTGAAGCGCCCACATGTTTCATTCAATCCATTGGTGTCAGTGTGCCAGGCATGAATCCTTGGGTTCACAACGAAGCAAGCATTTTATGTCCATCTTCTGGGATTGGGTGTTTTGAAAACACATCAATAATCATCCATGTAGACTTCCTATGAATGTTATGGTGCTACAGTGTTTGGCCACAGCCATATCACCATATTACATTAATATTACGACCCTTATCAAGGAGGCTTGTTAATGGATGTGCGATGGTTCGCCATCAGTGCTCTGAAGCTAGTCGGGTCTTCCCAATATAGACAAGCCACATGGGCACACAATATAGTAGACATAGTGACATTTTTGCTGGTACACGAAAATCTACCCCTGATCTCAATACGCTACCAGAGTGTGGTGTGGAAGGTGGTGCCGTGAGCATTCCATCCACACGTCGTGCAATTGGGGCACTGTAACAACCCGGTTTGCCAATATTGGCCCATGCTCGAGTTCGAAACAATCTGTTTTAACTAAAATGTTTCTTAACGACCGTCTCTCTTATAGGTTGTGTGAAGAGTAGTGTTGCTAAACGGTAAGGATTTATCCTTTTGTACCATTGACCAATGTTTATTTATGATCCGTTTAACAATAGGGCTTCTGGGGTGTATTCTGTATAGAATCTCACCACATCACTCTGAGGTTTCTTCATAGATGTATTTCTTTGGTGTGGTCTCCATACTCTATCAAAAGATATATCAATTTCGGTATAGAATATCACGTCTAATAGTCTTGATTTAAGGTCATTGAGTTGTTCCTTCACAGTCCCTAATTCACTGTTGTTTCTCAAAAAATCGCAACCCTTGGCTATAGGGAATGGAGCTTTTAAGGACTCAGGATGACAGCTTCCTCTATGTAGCAGGGAATTTCTATCGGTTGATTTGCGGAATAGAGAGGTATGTAATTCTGTCCACAATGGATATTCTCAAATCCAAAAACTCAACTGTAGAATCGATGTGCAGTGAGTTTAATGGTGTGTGTTCAATAAATCACATCTTTTACGAACTTTAGGGCTTAATCTCTCTCCCCTCTCAATACAAAAAACATGTCATCTATAAAGCGTTGTACATTACAATGTGTGTTTGATATTTTTGAAACTATGACTTCTCTCGAATGCTTCCATGTACCGATTGCCATGGATGGAGCTAATTGGATCCCATCGCACTGCCCGATATCTGTTGGAAGAGGATGTACCAAATCTGAAATAATTGTTGGTTACGATGAACTCTAGTAACTCCATCAAACACTCACTCGGTGGCTTTCGATGTGAGCCTTTATAGTGCCTGTCTGCACACCTCGATGCCCTCCCACTGGGGTATCACTGTAACAGACTGGTCACATCACAAGTCATTAATAGCATTTGTGGTGAGACTTCATTTCTTTTAGAATCTCACGTAGATGAGCACTATTCGGATATAGGATGCCATTTGTTGGACTAATGGTTGCAAAAAGGAGTCCAAAAAAATGGCAATAGGTTGAAATAATGAGCCACGGGCCGACATGATAGGGCGACCTGGCGGTTTTGAAATAGATTTGTGTATTTTTGGAAGTGTATAGATGATGGGACAATTTGGGAACGGGGTACGGAGACAATTAAAATCAGTGGGCTGATCCAGTTGGCTTCAAACATGTTTTTTAATAAATTATCCAATTTCTTTTTTAGTGTCATGGTGGTTCCATATCTAGAGCTTTATAGGTATGGATATCAGACAGTATGTGGAGTCTAGTAAAACAATGGCTCCGCCTTATCGGCCGGTCTAATGATGATATTTGTGTTGGGTAGTGTATCAATAGCTTGTTTCTCTTCTCTAGACAAATTGGGAGTGTATTTGAAGTGGAGTCCATCATAAATGTGATGCAATTGAATCGGACACAGATTGTAAAGACCTTCAATGATGCCGGGTGTTCGGAAGGTCACCCTTTTTCTTTTTTAGATTGGTACGTGGTACCATTGTAATTGTGTTTGCTGGTCCGAATCCTAAACAGATTTTTGTATTTAAGATTCCTTTGTAACTTAGTTAGTATAGTAAAGTATTTGAGGTGGATAAAGACATACGTCCATCCAGTCCAACCCATCTAGCAATATCCTCATTTCCTGCCTAAATGTGATCCAGAGGAAGGCAAAAAAAAACCCACCAAATTTATGAAGGGAAAAAAATTCTTCCTGACTCCAAGTGGCAATTGGAAATCCCTGGATCAACTCTACTTTATGTATCAATACCAGTAACTGCAACATTTCTTGTTGCAGAAACTCATCCAGCTTTTTTTTAAACTGACCAATGAACCTGCCATTACAACATCCACTGGGAGACAGTTCCATAGCTTTACCGTTCTCACAGTGAAAAACCCTTTCCGAGCTTGAAGCCTAAACCTTTTTTCTTCAAGTCTAAGGGATGTCCCTTGTGTCCTTGACATGTTCTATTGGGGGAACAATGTCCCAGATAGTTTATTGTATGGCCCGTTAATGTATTTATACACAGTAATCATATCCCCACGCAAGCGCCTTTTCCCAGCGTACATAATTGTAACTTTCCAGTCTCTCTTCATATTCAAGTCCCCCAATCCCTTATTAATTTAGTTGCCCTTCTCTGAACCCTTTCCATTTCAAAGATGTCCTTTTTGTACACAGGATTCCAAAATTGCATGCATATTCCAAATGAGGCCTTACAATGCTTGTGAAAGAGGGAGAATTACATTTTCTCCCTTGAATCCATACCTCTCTTTATACAAGACAATACCATGCTGGCTCTGGCTGTTGCGCCTGGCACTGCTTGCTACCTTTAGGTTTGTTATCCACCAAAACTCCAAGATCCCTTTTCAACAGGGATTCCCATAACACAGAGCCATTTATAGTTATAGTCGCACAAGTATTTTTAAGTCAACAATGCATCACCTTACATTTATCAACATTGAATTTCATTCTGCCACTCTAGCAGCCCAATGTGATAATCTATCTAGATCCCCTTGCAACGATTTGCAATCCTCTGAAGTTTTTAATGGTCGACAAAGTTTTGTGTTCAGCAAACACAGAAACCTTGCTGACAATACCCACTTCCAAATCATTAATAAAAGATTAAATAGAAGAGGCTCCAACACAGAACCCTGTGGCACCCCACTTAGCACTTTAGTCCATAATGATGAAGCCCCATTAACAACTACTCTCTGCTCCTATTCATTAACCAATTTCTCAACCATGTACAAATGTGACTCCAAGACCAAACAGACTTAGCTTATTCATTAGTCGCCTATGGGGGACTGTATCAAAAGCCTTTGCAAAATCCAAGTAAACTACATCTACTGCTATACCAGAGTCTAAAATTTTACTTACTCCTCATAAAAGCCAAGCAAGTTAGTTTGACAAGATCTATCCTCCTAATCCATGCTGGTTACTACTTATAATGTCAGTCCTTGAAACATACTCTAGAACATGTTCCCTTATTAAACTTTCAGATTTCCCCACCACTGAAGTTAAACTTACAGGCCTGTGACTTACCCGGCTGTGAACGACTACCCTTTTGAATATTGGAATAACATCAGCCTTTTTCCAATCCAGAGGCACACACACCGGACATGAGGGAATCAGCAAAAAATAAGAAACAATGGCCTAGATAAAACTGAACTTAGCTCCCTAAGTACCCGAGGATGTATTTTATCCGGTCCAGGAGATTTATTAATATTAACCTTATTTAGGTCTTTCTGTACCATATCCTCGGTTAACCAAAGTGAACTTGAATCTTGTATACCTTTATTGCTACTATACTCTATGATATCTGTACTTGGATCTTCTATAGTAATACAGAGGAAAAAAAATATTCAAGACCCCGTTCCCTGATATCCATACCTATAAAGCTCTAGATATGGAACCTACCATGACACAAAAGAAATTGGATAATTTATTAAAAAACATGTTTGAAGCCAACTGGATCAGCCCCCACGATTTGATTGTCTCAGTACCCCGTTCCTAAATGTCCCATCATCTATACACTTCCAAAATACACAAAATCTATTTCAAAACCGCCAGGTCGCCCATCATGTCGGCCCGTGGCTCATTATTTCAACCTATTGCCATTTTTTGGACTCCTTTTTGCAACCATTAGTCCAACAAATGGCATCCTATATCGAGAGATAGGCTCATCTACGTGAGATTCTAAAAGAAATAGAAGTCTCACCACAAATGCTATTAATGACTTGTGATGTGACCAGTCTGATACAGTGATACCCAGCGGGAGGGCATCGGAGTGTGCAGAGTGATGGAGACACACCAAAGAAATACATCTATGAAGAAACCTCAGAGTGATGTGGTGAGATCTATACAGAATACAACCCCAGAAGCCCTATTGTTAAACGGATCATAAATAAACATTGGTCAATGGTACAAAAGGATAAAATCCTTACCGTTTAGCAACACTACTCTTCAACACACCTATAAGAGAGGACGGTCGTTAAAAAGATTTTAGATAAAACAGATGTTTCGAACTCGAGCAATGGGCCAATATTGTGCAAAACCGGGTTGTTACAGGTGCCCCAATTGCACGACGTGTAATGGAATGCTCACGGGCACCACCTTTCCACACCCACACCTGGTAAGGTATTGAGATCAGGGGTAGATTTTTCGTGTACCAGCAAAAATGTCATTACTATATTGTGTGCCCATGTGGCTTGGTCTATATTGGGAAAGACCATGACTAGCTTCAGAGACGGATGGCGAACCATCGCACATCCATTAGACAAGCTCCTTGGATAAGGGTCGTAATATTAACAGTAAATATGGCGATATGGCTGTGGCCAAACACTGTAGCACACCATAACCATTCAATAGGTAGTCTACGATGGATGTTATTGAGTTCTCAAAACACACCAATCCAGAAGATGGACATAGAAAATGCGTTGCTTCGTCGTGAAGCCCAATGGATTCATAGCCTTGGCACACTGACACCACGGGATTGAATGAACAGTGGGCGCTTCAGTGCTTCTTATAATATTTGGACATTGCTATCTATGATGAACAATAGATTAATATTGGGTAAAGAGAGAAAGGTGTCACCTTTAGGATTTACTTATTCAATTATTCCCATTTTTAATAACTTGTCCTATCTTTCAGATACAATAACGTAATACAGCAATACCCCATCCCCTGTTAATGATAGTGTAGGATCTATGGGTCCCCAAGTTTAAAATTTGGACATATAACAGATGAGTACTATCCGTTTACTTATATAATTGATGGATATTTTGGAGATCGGGGAATCCAGAGGAGGTACGAGAATATGAGGGCTATCCCATGATCCAGGGATATTTGGTAGTAGTAGTAGTTTACAATCCGTATAGTGTCATGGGGTTTTAATTGTTACAGCTTACCATGTAGTGGAGTACTTTACTCGGGAGATGTGAGGAGCACTTCGATATTTTAGAGGATTAAGAAATTATGATATTTACTTATTGACGATTCTCCCCACGGGAGGGAATGAGGGTAATAGTATTGTGCATTGGACACAGACAGTAGAGGACTCTGAGGTTGTTTATATGTTATGGATGTTTTATATAGTGATACACCGATTCATATGGGTTTTAGGATTTTATGTCTTTTAGGGTTTATGGGCTATTTTAGACTCACCTGTCACTTTAACGAGCACGATGACACTTTATCATCACGCTCCGGTCGTTATGACTAGAGGGGCGTGTTGAGGTTGCGATCATTCTGATCCGCCCCCAACACACTTTTCGATGGGTGGAGATGGTTTTTAAACCCACACTGTGCACTGTTGCAGATGTTCTGAAGACGGCCCGAGTTTGGGCGGAAACATGTCAACCACCTGTTTGTGAATAAACACGTTTGCATTTACCTGAGGTCCCATTAGTGCGCTCAATCGTAAAAGTCTTTCTATATATAAGTGAGCGGCACCAGGGCAGCTGTCTGACAAGAGGAGTGCTCGCCGGGTGAGACAATACCTATATATATACATATATATATATATATAATAGCAATATCAGTCGCACACCTCTCACTGTAACTTCTGCAGTGCCTGGAGTACTTGAGCAACACTGTATAGCTTTAATGCATGTAGAAACGACAGGGACACCACAAAGCATATACAACTAATTTACTGTAGCAATTATGGTGTTCTTTTAGCACATATTCCTAGATGGCCCCAAAAATGTACTCTTATTGCTTTTTGCCATTTTATATGTTGAATGCGTTAGCTCACGGCCAAATGTTCTCCCCCTCTATATGACACTAGTGGGGGATTACAGAATTCTTCTATATTTGGGTAATCAACTAGCACAAATGTGCCAATGTTTATGTAATATAGTGTTAAGTTATCACTTCAACACCAACTTTAAGAAATGGCTAATATCTCTTAAAGTTGACCCGTCCTACCACACCAGTTATTTATGTGCTGCCTAAGGTGCACAAGGACCCTGTCCGGCCTCCGGGTCGACTAATTGTGGCGGTCATAAGTTTGGTGTTCGCCCCAATGGCCACCTTGCTGGACAGGGTCATTGCGCCATGCGTACAGTGCAGCCAGTCGTACCTTAGGGACACCCTTGATTTTTTAGAAAAGTTGAATAGATGTGATATACAAGATAGTGATGATATCATTCTGGCCACATTGGAAGTGTCATCTTTATACACATCCATACCCATGCAGAAGGTGTGTTGCTGCTGGAAGAATATTGCGTATGAGTCAGAAATACACAGACGCACAGATTTCATTCTTTATGGAGGCCCTACAACTTATTCTCAATAATAGTTATTTTGCCTTTAATGAGTGTTGTTATTTGCAGCGCAGAGGTACTGCCATGGGCTCCGGTGCCGCTCCGTTGTATGCCAATGCCTTTATGGCTTAGCAGGAGAAGGATTTCGTCTATGGGTCTCCTATCTTCACCAGGCACTGTTTGGCCTGGTGGAGATACATAGACGATGTCTTCCTTCTATGGCGGGGCGGCATTGGAGATCTAATGGAGTTCCATTCTTTTCTGAATGCTCTAATCATAATATAAAATATACACTAAATTGGGATAAGAGAATTAAAAACTCAACTCTACCGTAAACCCACGGATTGTAATCAGATACTTATGTATCAAAACTTCAATCCCTCACAATTAAGAAGTCGATTCCCTTCTCACAATTTCAGTTGGTAGACCACATAGTTAATGAGGAAAAAGATAAATGATGCTTTTGCAGATATGAGATGCAGATTTCGAAGAAGGGTTTATCCTCAGGCCGTTATTAATACAGCCTTTAATAAATGTGTAGAGAAGAGAGACAATGAGAACAGAAGAAAGGATATTAAAACGTATTCACTTGTTACTGACTATGGTGTGGGAAGTGATAAACTTAACACTATATTACGTAAACATGGCACATTGTGTGCTTACCCAGATATAGAAGAATTCTATAATCCTCCAATAATGTCATATAGAAGGGGGAGAACTAGATCGTGAGCGAACACATTCAACATAAAAAGTGGCTAAAAGCAATAAGAGTACATTTTTGGGGCCGTCTAGGAAAGGATGGTTTCCTTGTCTGAGTTGTGCTCAGTGTAACTTTGTACATAAGGGTGATAGGTTTATACATCCAGCCTCAAAGAAGGAATATGTGCTAAAAGAACACCATAATTGCAACAGTAAATTTGTTGTATATGCTTTGTGGTGTCCCTGTCAATTGGTGTATGTGGGTTTTAAACTACCCAGGCCATTAAAACTATGATCTCCAGCATAGGTCCAGTATTAGGGCCAAAATAACTGGTTACCGGTTTCCGAAACACTTTACAGAGAAGGGACACATTGATACCCAATACGTTTTATTGGTGTTAGAATCAGTACCTATTCCTCCAGAGGTGGCGACAGACAACTACAATTAAGGAAAAGGGAAACATGGGGGATCCACCAATTAGGCACCCTGTTGCCAGGAGGCCTCAATAAAGATTATGATCTGTTTGTATTGTAATGGCAAGGTAATCCAGATCTATGGTCTAGGTTTGTAGTATGCATGTTTCAGGGTTTGTAATGGGGGGGTGAGGGACGTGTCATTTCCTGTCATGCTCTATATCTATTAAAGTTTTGTATGTTGGATTATTTGTATGTGCACTGAGAAAGGGAACAAGAGTTTCCGAATTGTCGTGCTGTATTATGGTATGATCTTATAAAAGAATTGTTGCATGAGTGCCGGAGTCTCGTTATATATATATATATATATTATATATATATATAATATATATATATATATATATATATATATATATATAATATATAATATATATATATATATATACCCAAGTATAAAGTCGATCCGAATAATAAGCCGAGGTACCTATTTCTACCTGACAAATTCAGTATTGAATTCAGTATTGTTTTGTGGCTTAAGTTGCCCTTTAAATGGACAGCAGAATTTCCATACATTAATCCCATACAGTAATGCCAAATCTAGCACCAGAACGCCCAATTCCTTGGCACTCCAGATCTTTGGAAACTACAACTCCCAGCATGCTTTGGTTGCTGGGAATTGTAGTTTCTAAACATGTGGAGTGGCAAGGTTCGATAAACTTTTAATTAAGCTTACCGTCATTTACAATTCCATTACCCCCATATAGTAATAGGCACTCTGGCCCCAATAGTTAAAAGTGTAACCTGAGAGAGTTGAGTTCAAGCTGTCGCTTACACTGAACAAGCAGCCATTTTTTGCCCAAACTCGCTCAATGAACAGAATTGTTCTCTCATGTTTCCTGTAATTGCGCGTCCTATGTAAGTGTGGACAGTGTATAAGTTTAAAGAAAAGAATATAGGGGTGGTCCCCTTTTGGTAAGTCCGCCCTTACTATGACCTAATAATCCTTGAGGCGGTTCTCTCTGAGATAGGGAGATGGTAGTAGGTATATTGGTTGAGCCTGTTATGGGAGGGTCTAACACTAGGTTTCTCCATTGTGCATGTCAGTTAGGGTGAAATATACAGGGGGGAGTGGTGATGGGAGGGGGGGGGAGGGCACGATATGTTTAAGGAAGTGATGTTTTGTATTTTAACATGCCTGATGACGGTCACAAGATGGCCGAAACGCGTAGCAGCGGTTTTAACATGGATGAATAAAGATTTTTTATGTTTTATAAAGTCCCCTGGAGTGCGCTTTCTCTACACTATATACCGATCTCTAATAAGCGGCACCGGGGCAAGTGAGAGGACGAGCTGGAGTGCGCCCATTGAGTTTATTTATAATATATATATATCTACCATGTTTCTCCCACTCGCACTTTCAATTCCAATGCCCCATTGCATCCAAAGGGATAAATAATAAAGTACAGGTATAGAAGCACTCGAGGGACTTTTCACAGCACAAATTTTTATTTACAATCTACGTGTTTTGGCTACTCTCTCTCTCTCTCTCTCTCTCTCCTCTTCTCTCTCCTCTCTATATATATATATATATATATATATATACAACACACAAAGAGAACAGCAACCCTTTACATCTAGATGCTGAACAATATTTATTCTAAAACCATTGCTCTAAATGCAACTTCTCTTCTCAAGCACAAGCCATAATTATTAATTATAAATAATAAAATTATTAAATCCACAATAATAATAATTTAAATAACACATATAAAAATTCTGATAGGATACATAAACAGAGTGCAAAGTGGCAGATATGAGGCCCCTATGTTCTATCCCCTTTATAATATAAATCCCCATGGAGGTTACACACATAAACAGGTATTAAAATAAGCATTTGGCAAACCCTAACAATTTGTTTCAGACTCAACATTTGGGTCAGTGTTAGAACACATTTGCACCTCCTAAAGCATTTTTGCCAACTTACTTAGCTACCAAAAGGTCTCTTTGGGCAAAATGCATTCTACCACTGCACCATGCTCTATACTGGCATCAGTGGCGTCGCTACATTAAAACATTTGGTGCACATGCTACGAATATTTGACATTGGCATATTTGGTATTTCCCGGCTGCGCAAAGACTTATAGGCACGTTGCGCACGTCAGCGCAATGCCGTCACGCACTTGCCAGCGTGGCGTAGACAGGCAGCCCCTGTGCTTCCTGCTAGTTAGTTAGATAGATAGATACACACTACACATACAGAGTATAAATTAAAGGAAGAAGATAAGGACTGAGAATGTGGCACCATTAATTAATGGGGATAAGTTCGTTACAGAGGATGGCGATAAAGCAAATGTCTTTAATTTTTTTCCCCTCTGTATACACTATATAAGATCCAACTACAGATAATAGAGTATAGTAGCAATAATGGTATAAAAGTGCACTTTGGTTTACCGAGGATATGGTACAGAAAGAACTAAATAAGGTTAATATTAATAAATCTCTGGACCAGATAAAATACATCCTCGGGTACTTAGGGAGCTAAGTTCAGTTTTATCTAAGCCATTGTTTCTTATTTTTGCAGATTCCCTCATGTCTGGAGGTGTGTCTCTTAATTGGAAAAGGCTAATGTTATTCCAATATTCAAAAAGGGTAGTCGTTCACAGCCGGGTAATTACAGGCCTGTAAGTTTTACTCAGTGGTGGGGAAGATAATGGAAAGTTTAATAAGGGATCATGTTCTAGACTATGCTTCAAGGACTGACATTATAAGTAGTAACCAGCATGGATTAGGGGGAATAGATCTTGTCAAAATAACTTGCTTGGCTTTTATGAGGAAGTGAGTAGAAAATTAGACTCTGGCATAGCAGTAGATGTAGTTTACTTGGATTTTACAAAGACTTTTGATACAGTCCCCATAGGCGACTAATGTATAGGCTAAGGTCTGTTGGTCTGGGGAGTCACATTTATACATGGATAGAAAATTGGTTAATGAATAGGATGCAGAGAGTAGTTGTTAATGGGGCTTCATCATTATACACTAAAGTGCTAAGTGGGGTGCCACAGGGTCCTGTGTTGGGGCCGCTTCTATTTAATTATTTATTATGATTTGGAAGTGGGTATTGTCAGCAAGGTTTTGGTGGATGACAAACTTAAAGGAAGCAAGCATTGCCAGGCGGCAACAGCCAGAGCCAGCAGGTATTGTCTTGTATAAAGAAAGGTATGGATTCAAGGGAGGAAAATGTTATTCTCCCTCCTTACAAAGCATTGGTAAGGCCTCATTTGGACTATGCAGTGCAATTTTGGAATCCTGTGTACAAAAAGGACATCTTTGAAATAGAAGGGTTTAGAGATGGGCAACTTAATTAATAAGGGGATTGGGCGAGCTGAATATGAAGAGAGAGACTGGAAAAGTTACAATTATGTACGCTGGAGAAAAGGCGCTTGTGTGGGGATATGATTACTGTGTATAAATACATTAACGGGCCATACAATAAACTATCTGGGTTATTGTTCACCAATAGAACATGTCAGTAGACATGAGGACATCCCTTAAGACTTGAAGAAAAAAGGTTTAGGCTTCAAGTTCAGAAAGGGTTTTTTACTGTGAGAACGGTAAACCTATGTCTTCCAGTGGACGTTGTTATGGCAGACTCATTGGTCAGTTTCAAAAAAAGCTGGATGAGTTTCCCGAACAAGGAATGTTGCAAGTTACGTATTGATACATAAAGTAGAGTTGATCCAGGGAATATTGCCACTTGGAGTCAGGAAGGAATTTTTTTCCCCTTTATAAATTTGGTGGTTTTTTTTTTACTTCCTCTGGATCAACAGTTAGGCAGGAAATGAGGATATTGCTAGATGGGTTGACTGGATGGACATTTGTCTTTAATCAACCTCAAATACTATACTATACTATAGTCCAGTGGAAGGCAGGAAGGTTAGAAGTTAGGACCTTCCAGACGGGGTTTCCTTGACGTGGTTGGAGCTTTTCATTCATGTGATCACAGTAATGTATACTAAAACCCCTTTTGTATACCAGTGTGCAGATAGATATGTATGGGGCCTAGGAATGTGCATTGATTCTTTTCTATGTTTGTATAATGGTAATGTTGGGTTCAATAGTTTTACTGTTCTCACAATAGATGGGTTGGATGGATGAACATGTTTTTATTCAACCTCAAATACTATACTAGAGTTAGATAGACACACACAGTTAGAGATATTATGTAGATACATAGATAGACAGGCAGAGTTAGATAGATAGATCAATTGACAGACAGGGTTAGATAGATAGACAGACAAAGATAGATAGACAGACAGACTTATATACAGTAGACAGACTGAGATAGATAGATAGATAGATCGATAGATAATACAGATACTAAGATAGACAGAGTTAGATAGATAAACAGGCAGAGTTAGATGCACAGATAGATAGATAGATAGATAGATAGATAGATAGATAGAAGATGGATGGATGGATGGATGGATGGATGGATGGATGGATGGAATAGATAGATAGACAGATGGACAGAGCTAGAGAGAGACGATAGAGATAGACAAAGAGAGATAGTTAAATAGTTACATAGTAATTGAGGTTGAATAAACACACCAAGTCCATCAATATCAACCTATTCACCCTCCTTTTTTTTTGGTTGATCCAGAGGAAGGCAAAAAAAACCAGCAAAAAAAGGGGGGGGGAATTCCTTCCTGACTCCAGACGACAATCAGAAAGTATCCCTGGATCAACCAGATCTATATGTATTAATACCAGTAATTCTCAATATTTTTCAGTTTTAGAAACTGAATCCAGGCCTTTTTAAAGCTACCGTATTAAATCCCAAATGCATCACCTTACATTTATCAACACTAAATCTCCATTAAAACATTAAAAACGAGCGTGCCTTCCTAGTGGCCTCGTTGCGCAAGGAGAGGAGGGGGCGGAGCAGCCTATAAGTAAGTATATGCCGCAAGTTAAGCAAACCCAGCGGTGAGGACCTACCAGTTCTGTCCTCACCCTGGGTAGGAAGTACTGACTAAGGTATAGGAATGGGGAAGGTGAGTATAATTGTCCTTTAAATACCTGTTACGTGGGTATCAACCCCATGGCTGTTTATATATGTTTGCTTAATGCACTTTGCCCTGTATGAAATGGACTATAATATATGTTTGACATATAAGGATATACTAACTTGTGTTTTTATGTGTCATCTTTTATTTTCATACTTTTTTAGGTTGTGATTAAGAGAAGCAGCAGCTTGCCACCAATGTCTGTAAGGAACGGAGGAAAAACAAGAGCCGAGAACCTTTACACTTTGGACACAAAAGGCCTGGGAATCACCACAAGGCAAGTTTGTGAGGCCCCATGTAGCTAGGAAACAAGTGGGTTACCAATAGCCGAGGTTGCGATACTGATGCCACCGTTGCTGTAGCGACAGGGAATGAGTCCCGCACAACAGTGCAAATGACCTTTTGAGGGCCTGTTATAGGAGGGATCTGAGCTGCAGCCCTGTACCAGAGAATGCAGCAGAGCCTTATAAACTGCTGCATATTGTATCGACAGCATTACAATTTCATCTATCCAGCAAGTCACCTGTCCCCTTTTTCCCTTAGATGAGACTTCAGGTTGGAAAGTTTAACCTGCTATTTCTACATAAATTTTTATTATTACGAGCTATTCATTATTACCTAAAACCAAGACTTTGGGGGACATTTACATTACTTGTGTTTAAATCTGACATCCCTATTCTCTATTTCACAAGTGTTAAAGGGTATGTCCATCAAAAAATGTACTTTCTTTCTAACTGTTTTACTGAAGTACAGGAGGTAAATGCACCATTTCTTACCTCCGTTCTTCAGTGAATTTGCAGGAGAGCAGGAGAACTTACCATGATCGTTCCAGAGCTGACAGAGCCAAAATCCCCGACGTGCATACACATGTGTGTCGGGGGTCTGGCATGCCCCCGCGATTGCAGGTGTGAATACACCCAAGATGCCAACTTCCTGACAAAAGTCTACCTGCAGCAATAAGGTGCACTACCCACTAAACAATATGCAGTAATATATAAAAAGAAGCCAGATAAAAAAATTTAAAACACATCTTTTCCCAACCACACAAGCATTAAAGGGCATGTCCACCTCCAAAACTTTAATCCCCCCCACTACTGGCCCCCTCATGTAGTGTAGTTTAATCCTTACCTCACATCCCAGCTCCATAAGGTTCTCCTGTAGTCCCCCCCCCAAAGTCTCAAAAACTGCCCACCAGGAGGATAGCAGAGTCCATATAGGACTCTGCCTCCTACCTGGCCTCCGGCAGAAGTTTGGCATGCATACTGCAGCCCTTCTCCTCCCCTCCCTCTGATTAGGATTCCCTCCCCCTAGTGTAAAATCCTTTTCACCAAAGATTCCCCTGTCCACCCAGCCCCAACAGCTATGTTAGTATTATTAGAAAATGCCCAAAACATTACTTACCTGCCCTCTTGCCTCCGCTGCACTGAGCTCCCGGCAGCCGCGTCCGTGATTGGCTGCCGCTCAGCTTGCATTTACTCAAGCAGAGGGTGGCAGCGCGGCAGAGGCAAGAGGGAAGCTAAGTAAAGTTTGGGGCATTTTTAATAATACTAACATAGCGGCTGGGGCTGGGGGGACAGGGGGAACCTTTGGTGAGAAATTTTTTTAAGGGTGGACATACCCTTTAAGGCTGAGGCCACACTACAACGCACAAAAAAGTGATGTGTGTGTTATGTGCTCTTTTGACATGCACTTGTTTCCAATAGTTTCCACTTTTTCCATGCGTTTCCATAGACTTATATTAAGTGCGATTTTGACAGATTAGTATAGTATAGTATAGTATTTGAGGTTGAATAAAGACATACGTCCATCCAGTTCAACCCATTAGCAATATCCTCATTCCTGCCTAAATGTTGATCCAGAGGAAGGCAAAAAAAAAACCCACCCAATTTAAGAAGTTTATTATGAAGATTAAGTGCGATTTTGGTGATCAAAGCAAATCGCAAGGGATCACATTGCACAAATTTCATTATAAATAAGTGAAAGTGTACAAACAGAGCACAAAACTCAGCAAAGAAGTGAAAGTGTACAAACAGAGCGTGAATTGTCGATATACATTATATATATTTTATATACAATATATTTTTGCACTATGATCTGATTGCACAATAGGGGGATACTTACCTTTCTTTGTCTACTTCCTTTTAGTATACATATGTAGACTCTTTAACATCTTAAACGTGTGATTGCGGGCCAATAATAACACCGTGTAATTTTTGGGGGTAGTCCTGAACACCTGGACTTCTTCCATCTCAGAAAAAAGATTTCCCTGGAGATTCGAAATTTTCTGTCTAACCCATTTCCTAGATGGGATTATCCGCCGGAACGGAGGTCTGCATGCTTTTGAGTCTGTTTTGGCTGCCGGAACAGGGGTCTGGATACTTTTGGCTCTGTTCTGGCTGCCGGAATAGGGGGTCTGGATGCCTTTGACTATGTTCTGCTGCCGGAATGGGGTCTGGATACTTTGGCTCTGTTCTGGCTGCCGGAATAGGGGTTCGGATGCCTTTGACTATGTTCTGGCCGCCAAAACGTTAGTCTGGATGCTTTTGGCTCTGGTCTGGCTGCTGGAACGGGGATCTGTACCCCTTTGGCTCTGTTCTGGCTGCGGAAACGCAGTCTGGACCCCTTTTCGCTCTGTTCTGGCTGCCGGAACGGGGGTCTGGAGCCCTTTGGCTCTGTTCTGGCTGCCGGAACGAGGGCCTGGATGCTTTTGGCTCCTTTCTGGCTGCCGGAAAGGGGTCTGGACCCCTTTGGCTATTTTGGCCGCCGGAACGGGGGTTCTGGACCCCTTGGCTCTGTTTAGCAGCCGGAACGGGGGTCTGGAACCCTTTGGCTATGTTCAGGCCGCCGGAACAGGGGGTCTGGACCCCTTTGGCTCTGTTCTGGCTGCGGAACGGGGGTCTGGACCCTTGGTTGTCTGGCTGCCGGAATGGGGGTCTGGACCCCTTTGGCTCGTTCTGGTGCCAGAACGGGGGTCTGGACCCCTTGGCTCTGTTCTGGCTGGACAGGACGGGGGTCTGGACCCCTTTGGCTCTGTTCTAGCTGCCGGACGGGGGTCTGGATGGTTTGGCTCTGTTCTGGCAGCCAGAATGGGGGTCTGGATCCCTTTGGCTCTGTTTGGCTGCCGGAACGGGGGTCTGGATGCTTTTGGCTGCCGAAACGGGGGTCTGGACCCCTTTGGCTCTGTTCTTGGCCGCCGGAACGGGGGTCTGGATGCTTTGGCTCTGTTCTGGCTGCCAGGACGGGGGCTGGACCTCTTTGGCTCTGTTCTGGCTGCCGCAACAGGAGTCTGGACCCCTTTGGCTCTGTTCTGGCTGCTGGAATGGGGGTCTGGACCCCTTTGGCTCTGTTCTGGCTGCTGGAACGGGGGTCTGGACCCCTTTGGCTCTGTTCTAGCAGTCGGAACGGGGGTCTGGACCCCTTTGGCTCTGTTCTGGCTGCCGCAACAGGAGTCTGGACCCCTTTGGCTCTGTTCTGGCTGCTGGAATGGGGGTCTGGACCCCTTTGGCTATGTTCTGGCCACCGGAACGGGGGTCTGGACCCCTTGGCTCTGTTCTAGCAGTCGGAACGGGGGTCTGGATGGTTTTGGCTCTGTTCTGGCAGCCAGAATGGGGGTTGGATCCCTTTGGCTCTGTTCTGGCCGCCGGAACGGGGGTCTGGATGCTTTTGGCTTGTTCTGGCTGCCAGGACGGGGGCCTGGACCTCTTGGCTCTGTTCTGGCTGCCGCAACAGGAGTCTGGACCCTTGGCTCTGTCTGGCTGCTGGAATGGGGGTCTGGACCCCTTGGCTCTGTTCTGGCTGCTGGAACGGGGGTCTGGACCCCTGGCTCTGTTCTAGCCGTCGGAACGGGGGTCTGGACCCCTTTGGTTCTGTTCTGGCTGCCGGAATGGGGGTCTGGACCCCTTTGGCTCTGTTCTGGCTGCCAGAACGGGGGTCGGACCCCTTTGGCTCTGTTCTGGCTGCCAGAAGGGGGTCTGGACCCCTTTGGCTCTGTTCTAGCTGCCGGAACGGGGGTCTGGATGGTTTTGGCTCTGTTCTGGCAGCCAGAATGGGGGTTGGATCCCTTTGGCTCTGTTCTGGCTGCCGGACGGGGGTCTGGATGCTTTGGCGCCGAAACGGGGGTCTGGACCCCTTGGCTCTGTTCTGGCGCCGGAACGGGGGTCTGGATGCCTTTGGCTCTGTTCTGGCTGCCAGGACGGGGGCCTGGACCTCTTTGGCTCTGTTCTGGCTGCCGCAAACGGAGTCTGGACCCCTTTGGCTCTGTTCTGGCTGCTGGAATGGGGGTCTGGACCCTTTGGCTGTTCTGGCTGCTGGAAAAGGGGGTCTGGACCCCTTTGGCTCTGTTCTAGCAGTCGGAACGGGGGTCGGACCTTTGGTCTGTTCTGGCTGCCGTAAACAGGAGTCTGGACCCCTTTGCTCTGTTCTGGCTGCTGGTGGAAGGGGGTCTGGACCCCTTTGGCTCTGTTCTGGCTGCCAGAACGGGGGTCTGGACCCCTTTGGCTCTGTTCTGGCTGCCGGAACGGGGGTCTGGATGGTTTTGGCTATGTTCTAGCTGCCGGAACGGGGGTCTGGACCCCTTTGGCTCTGTTCTGGCAGCCAGAATGGGGGTCTGGACCCCTTTGGCTCTGTTCAGGCTGCCGGAACGGGGGTCTGGATGGTTTTGGCTATGTTCTAGCTCTAGGAACGAGGGTCTGGACCCCTTTGGCTCTGTTCTGGCTGCCAGGACGGGGGCCTGGACCTCTTTGGCTCTGTTCTGGTTGCTGCAACAGGAGTCTGGACCCCTTTGGCTCTGTTCTGGCTGCTGGAATGGGGGTCTGGACCCCTTTGGCTATGTTCTGGCCTCCGGAACGGGTGTCTGGACCCCTTTGGCTCTGTTCTAGCAGTCGGAACGGGGGTCTGGACCCCTTTGGCTCTGTTCTGGCTGCTGGAATGGGGTCTGGACCCCTTTGGCTCTGTTCTGGCTGCTGGAACAGGGGTCTGGACCCCTTTGGCTCTGTTCTGGCTGCCAGAACGGGGTCTGGACAGACAGGTAGGGGGACAGGCAGAGGGACAGGCAGGTGGACAGACAGAGGGACAGGCGCGTGGACAGACAAAGGGACAGGCAGGGGGACAGAGAGAGGGACAGGCAGGGGGACAGATAAAGGGACAGGCAGGGGGACAGGTAGAGGGACAGACAGAAGGACAGACAAGGGGTGAACAGGGGAGAACAGATAGAGGGACAGGCAGGGGGACAGATAGAGGGACAGACAGATAGAGGGACAGGCAGAGGGCCAGAGAGGGTGACAGATAGTGACAGGCAGGGGGACAGATAGATGGACTGGCAGGGTAACAGATAGAGGGACAGGCAGGGGGACAGATAGAGGGACAGGCAGGGGGACATGTAGAGGGACAAGCAGAAGGACAGACAGGGGACAGATAGAAGGACAGGCAAGAAGACAGAGAAGGACAGGCAGAGGAGGCAAAAGATGAACAGGCATAGGGACAGGCAGGGCGACACAGGGGGAGAGCCAGGGGGACAGAGAGGGTGACAGATAGAGGGAAAGGCAGGGGGACAGATAGAGAGACTAGCAGAGTGACAATGGGACAGCCAGAGGGAGATAAAAGTAGGTAGGTTTCCCAGCACCCACCCCCCTCCCCCTCTCAGTGTCAGTGTCCCCACTCACTTAAGTTTCAGCTGCTGCTGCCGATGTGCAGAAAATCCTTTCTGCTGTAGTGCACACATGTTTCTTCCTTCTGCATTCCGGCTTTTACACATTGAGCCAGAATGCATCTGCCACTGTGTTCCAGCTTTTACTTACGAGCGGTCCGGACAGTAACCAGAGTTCACATAAAAGTCAGAACATGGCTGGAATCGCCGGAACCGCTGGTAGTAAGACCTCCTTCTCGCTGGGGGCAGTGGACTTTTTGTGGTTCCGGTCCGGTTCCCGTTCCGACCGGAATTATAGAACACATGGAAGGAAAGAAAAAAAAAAGTTCATTTTCTCACTATACAGTAGATACCCTTTAAGCATTATAAGGTGGACACATCTTCAGCCAGCTCAAGCAGAATTTTGCAGAAAGATCCTCCTTGCAGCATCATCTAATTAGTTAAATTTAACTAATTATACATTGCTCCAATCAAGACATAAAAAAAGGTTAGTATATTTAGCCTTATTCTTACCTTCCTCTGTGGCTCCATGTTTGCACACTGTCTGATTTACTGCAGAGCTTCCCACTCTCCCTCCCCCCTCTAGTCATTCCCCTGTTCAAGTAGTCCGGCTGTAAATTAAGCCTGTGAAACAAGTCATTCATGCGCATTAATCCTCCTACACATGACACATCACTCTAACCTTTGTAAACAAACCACAAAAAAAAAGTCGGTATGTAAACCTGTAGAAAGCAAGTATCTCTGGTTGAATTAGGAGCACTGCAGCCCAATCTCACTTTGACAGGCAATAAATTGGTGAACGCTTAAGGAGGAGGGGGACTTCTCCTTTCCTTTACTTCTGTTTTTAACCCAGTATTTGGCAAGCAATTTAGTGAGCAGGAATGAGTCATTGGGAGCCTTGCTCTAAAACTTGTAAGCCTACACACTATACTGGCATGCTGTTATGGGATTTGATTGACAGCTCAACCAGGAGTGGTGTATTAAAATCTTGTCTTCGGGGGGGCGGAGCCTGGACGCCATGAGGATCAGTCGCAGGGACTGAGAGCTCCCGCGTATCTCTCCCCAAAAAAGGCCCAGCACACAGCTAAAAACCCACCAAACAACCACCAATAGCCTGATATGGGTAAGAGTAAACCCGGCAGATCCTCCGGTGCCCTACCCGCGGCCGTGGAGTCCGGTATCGCGGCACTACTGGGAGCTAAGAGAAAGGCCTCCCAACACAAAATGGCGCGCGGCCACACACCAGCACCCAGAACAGGCAGCGGACCCGAGGGAGAAACGGAGGGATCAGCTCCTGAATCGGACTGGGTAGAAGAGGACCAGGAGGATCCACTCAATCCTCCGGTCCCTCCCAACCAAGAGAGACTTCGCCGAATTGGTGTCCAGAGTGGAACAGACATGCAAAGAGGAAACCGCAGTCCTCAAAACAGACCTTCAAGAAATTACATCAAAGGTAACAGACCTAGAATCCACTCTGGACACACACCAAACCTTAATCTCTGACATAAATTACAAACTGTCCACACAACAGAAAGCTACCAGAGCAATACTGAATCAAATAGACAATATTGATAACCGAAATCGTCGTAACAACATACGCATCAGAGGCATACCGGAAACAATAGAAACCCCCCAATTACCCTCAGTGCTCCAACGTATATTTAACTCGCTGTTGGGACAATCAGAAGACATAGAGATACAAATGGACAGAGCCCATAGAGCACTACGCCCTAAGGACAGAGATAACAACAATCCAAGAGATGTCATTTGCTGCATACACCACTATAATACTAAAGACAAAATCATGAGAAAAGCCAGAGAGTGCTCGGAAATAGATTTTAATGGCACAAAAATACAACTATATGCAGACCTCTCTTGACGCACATTGAACCAACGTAAGGCCCTGAGACCACTGCTGGCCCTATTACAGGACAGAGGAGTCAAATACAGATGGGGATTTCCTTTTGCACTACAAGCATGGAAAGATGATATAAGAGCAATATTAAGAGAACCAGAAGACCTACAACAATTTCTTGCCAGACTTGCCAGAATGGGACCAACCCATACCCAACCCACCTAAACCAGCCAAAGAGCACTGGCAACAAACCAAAGCCGCTCTACAAAAATACAGACACAACCGCGATAAAAGGAGCCAATCCCACATGAATGATCCAGAGGGATGAGTCCCAAACAAAGCGAACAGTAAGATACTAAGGTTGTTTGAAAGCAATTACAAGTATGTAACCAATTATTAGCTGTTAATAGCAATCCCTTAAAATACAGGGGAGTGTACTATACGGGAGCGTACCCCTGGCCGAAAGTTCCTTCCCCCCAAGGGAGTTTGCTTGTGGGAACAACCCATAGGCACCTGGGATAAAGATAACTTTACACCAAACCCACTAAAGAAACTAAAACTGTTTAAGGTTAAAATGTTGTTTAAATGTTTACAAAATTTACAATGTGTCTACCAAATGTATATGATGTACGTACAGCTCTGTTTACAGGTATATAGCGTTCCCTACCCCCCCTCCTCTCTTCCTACCCTATCTATCCTCTCCCCCTACTGCCATCCAATAAACTTGCCACTGGATACTTACATAGTAAGCAAATGTCAGAGTTAAGGATCTGCTCATTTAATGTGAAAGGATTCAATAATCCCAAGAAACGTTACCAAATATTGGGATAAATGCACAAAAAAAAATAGACATCTTATTACTCCAAGAGACACACTTCAAGGCTGGGGTTTCACCCCCTATATATAATAGACACTATACAAATTGGCACTATAGCAACAACCCAGACCGACACACCTTCTGGCAAAAGCTTTGTTCCTGTTTCTCTTCGGAAAACTATCCTTCTGCATACTCACTGTTCCAAGCAAGCTGGGCATCCCGGTGTTAACAAAACGTTTAATATTATTGCCCGTTCCCTTTGGTGGCCCAAAATGAGAAAAGATATTAAAGACTTTATTCAAGTGTGTACTAGATGTGCTCAATCCAAATCTTCTAGAACCCTCCCCTGTGGTCTTCTTCAACCCCTCCCCATTCCGTCCAGACCTTGGACCCATCTATCCATGGACTTTATTGTGGAACTTCCGCCTTCCAAGAGAAACACGGTTATATGGGTGACTGTAGACCGCTTCAGCAAAATGGCCCATTTTGTACCCCTCCCTAAACTACCATCTTCAACGGAGTTAGCTCAACTATTTATTTCACATATCTTCCGCTTTCATGGACTCCCTTCTGAAATTTGCGGTCCAATAACCAGTTCTCTATCCATGAACAAATGTTTTCTTCAAGGCCAACAGTCCTCAGTTTATACATTAGTCGCCTATGTGGCACAGTATCAAAGGCTTTTGCAAAATCCAAATATACCACATCCACAGCTGTGCCTGAATCTAACTTCTTACTCACTTCTTCATAAAAACCAATTAAATTTGTCTGGCATGATCTATTTCTCATAAATCCATGCTGACTACTACTAATAAGATGATCTCTGGAGACAAAGTCAAGGATATGATCCCTTAACAAAGTTTCCATCACCTTCCCTACCACTGATGTTAGGCTTACAGGTCTATAGTTACCAGGCTGTGAACGACTACCTTTTTTGAATATTGGTATTACATTGGCTTTTTTCCAATCCAGCGGCACATCCCCAGACAAAAGCGAATCTGAAAAGATGAGACACAGTGGTCTTGCTAGAACTGAACTAAGCTCTTTTAAAATCCTAGGATGCAATCCATCTGGTCCTGGCGCTTTATTGATATTAACTTTGTCTAATTGATACCATATCCTCTGTTATCCAATGTGAAAACTCTTCATTTCCTCCCTGCACATTACAATCCCTACTGTAAGGATTCTCAACAGTAAAAACCGATGTAAAAAAACGGTTTAGCAGATTAGCCTTTTCGGCATCCTCTACAACCACCTCAGCTCCATTATTTAATGGTCCCACATTCTCAGTCCTCATTTTTTTATCATTTATATACTTAAAAAACATCTTGGGGTTGGACTTGCTTTGTTCGGCAATCCGTATTTCATTTTCTATTTTAGCTAGTTTAATTGCTTTCTTGCACTCTTTATTACAACTTTTGAAGTCCCTGTAAGCCTATTCTGTGCCTTCTGCTTTCAAAATTTTAAAAGCCCTTTTCTTTTTTTCCATTTCCCTTTTTACCTGAGCATTAAGCCATGCAGGAGTGGACCTAATTTTTTTACACTTGTTTCCTAAAGGTACCGATTTGGAAATGTTATAGTTTAATATCCCTTTAAAAGTGGTCCACATCTGCTCAGTATCTTTACCTAGAAACAGTTCCCCCCAGTCTATGAGCAGGAGCGATTCCTTTAACAGCATAAAATTAGCTTTCCTAAAGTTAAAAGTTTTTGTTAAGCCAGTGCACTTTAGTTTTCTGCAACCTATATTAAATGACACTATATCATGGTCACTATTCCCTAAGCTTCCCATTACCTTCATCTCCAAAATGAGCTCTGGGTTATTAGATATCACCAGATCCAACAACGCGTTCTTTCTAGTAGGAACTTCTACCATCTGTGAAAGAAAATGCTCATATAGGAAATTTAAGAACTTTATACCTTTTGAGGTGCTGGCAGTTCCATTACTCCAATCTATTTCAGGGTAGTTAAAATCCCCCATAACCAGAGCATGCCCCATACCAGCAGCCTTCGCCAACTGCATATGGAGATTCATTTCCACCTCTTCCCCGGCATTTGGCGGCTTATAACACACTCCAACAATTAATTTACCCACCTTCTTGCTTCCTGTACACAGTTCCACCCATAATGTTTCTGCCGCATCGTTTGCTCCCCCATCTATTCCATCTTTTAAATTTGGCTTCAATTCCTGTTTAACATACATACATACTCCTCCTCCTTTCTTATTGACTCTGTCATGTCTAAATAAGGAGTACCCTTCAATATTTACTGTCCAGTCGTGTGAATCATTAAGCCATGATTCTGCTATACCAATTACATCATACCTTTCCTTTAACGCAATTATTTCAAGTTCGCCGGTTTTTCCAGCCAGACTCCTTGCATTTGTAAACATACATTTTAGATTATCAATTGATTTACTTCCATACATGGTCGTACATGCCTCCTTATCCTCTATGCTCCCCCCTCCTCCTTCTCCTCCCTCCGTTGTGTTACTAGCCCCCAGATCCCTAACTTCTCTATCTACCCCTGTGTAGTTAAACTTTCCCTCCCCCCCATACCTAGTTTAAAATCTCCTCCAACCCCCTAGCCATCTTCTCCCCCAAAACAGTTGCACCATCACCACTACCTAAAATCTATACAAAATAACTTGCCTCCTCAAAAACAACTAACCGAGTTCGAAAAATTATGTACTCTCCCCTCACCACCCAAAAACATAATAGCTAAAATATACCGGATATTACAAAACAAAAAACACCCCAACCCACCTGGATACATATCCAAATGGGAAAAAGAACTCAATCTAAAGTTTACTCCCGAACAATGGGACACAAGCTTCTCCCTAACTCACGGATTATCATTATCCTGCAAAGCACAGGAAACCAACTTCAAACTACTGTCAAGATGGTACAGATATCCAGCCATGCTGCACAAGATATATCCAACGACACCCGAAACATGCTGGAGATGCCAGCTACAAAGAGGCACCCTGTCACATATATGGTTCTACTGCTCAAAAATCCTACCGTACTGGACAACAATAATACAAACATACAATACAATAAGAAAAAACAATTTACCAATAGAACCTCAAATTGTTCTCCTATCGATGATACCAGGACCAACAAAACATACTAAAAACAGCTTACTGAAATTCTTCCTCACAGCAGGGAGAACCGTGCTCCCTAGATACTGGAAACAAACAAACAGCCCTCCAAACTCAGACTGGATCACAGAAATGAACCACATCAAGCACATGGAAGAGCTAACAACGTCCCTAAAGGTAACAAATTTACCTATATATGGACCCCATGGATCCTGTTCACGGAATCAGAGCAATATAAAAAGCATTTACTTACCTGAAAATGCATAATGAATCCTAAAGAATGTGAATAACTGATACAAGTGAATGTTTAAAGAATAGCATAAACAATATGTTTAAAGGTATCCAGTGGCTCCATAAAACAATAATAATCAAACCCCCCCCCCCTCCATCTACACAGCTACCAAACAAGAAAGAAAACAATCTAACGACACATTAAGTTATGTTATTGAATTTTATTGTATAAAGTTTTACAGACAAAAAACAAAATGGAGACAAACTCAGGAAAATCAAGAATGCAAAATGTATGTATTGTAACATATGCACAAATGTTTCCAATAAAAATTGAGAATTTAAAAAAAAATCTTGTCTTCTTTTAACTTATATATCTCAGGACAGGAGAGGAATCAGGACAGGGGAGGAAAATAAAAATACTATGGGGGTTGGGTGGAACTAAAGAACACATAGAAAGAAAAAAAATTTGAATTTTCCCACTATAGATGCCCTTTAAGTGACCACTGCCATGCAAAGACCTAAGAAAACAGAAAATCTAATCATACTCACTGGAATTTTATTTTCCTGGTCCGTGGCATGGCAGTGGTCAGCCGCCCCCCCTTCTATATAGTTTATAGTATTTGAGGTTGAATAAAGACATACGTTCCAACCCATCTAGCAATATCCGCATTTCCTGCCTAACTGTTGATCCAAATGAAGGCAAAACCCTCCCACTAAATTTATGAAGGGGGAAAAAATTCCTTCCTAACTTCAAGTGGCAATCGGAAATTTCCCTGGATCAACTCTACTTTATGTATTAATACCAGTAACTTGCAACATTCCTTGTTTGCAGAAACTCATCCAGCTTTTTTTTAAACTGACCAATGAAACTGCCATAACAACGTCCACTGGAAGACAGTTCCATATCTTTACCGTTCTCACAGTGAAAAACCCTTTCCGAACTTGAAGCCTAAACCTTTTTTCTTCAAGTCTTAAGGGATGTCAGAGTGTCCTCTGACATGTTCTATTGCTGAACAATGCCCCAGATAGTTTATTGTATGGCCCGTTAATGTATTTATACAAAGTAATCATATCCCCACGCAAGCACCTTTTCTCCAGCGTACATAATTGTAACTTTTTCCAGTCTCTCTTCACATTCAAGCTCCCCCAATCCCCTTATTAATTTAGTTGCCCTTCTTTGAACCCTTTCCATTTCAAAGATGTTCTTTGAAATGTTCACCAAAGAGGGAGAAAAACATTTTCCTCCCTTGAATCCATACCTCTCTTTATACAAGACAATACCATGCTGGCTCTGGCTGTTGCCGCCTGGCACTGCTTGCTACCTTTAAATTTGTTATCCACCAAAGCTCCAAGATCCCTTTCCAACAGGGATTCACTTAACACAGAGCCATTCATAGTATAAGCAACACAAGGATTTTTAAGTCCAAAATGTATCACCTTACCTTTATCAACATTGAATCTCATCTGCCACTTAGCAGCCCAATTTGACAATCTATCTAGATCTCCCTGCAATGATTGCACATCCTCTGAAGTTTTTAATGGTCGACAAAGTTTTGTGTTGTCAGCAAACACAAAAACCTTGCTGACAATAGCCACTTCCAAATCATTAATAAACAGATTAAATAGAAGCGGCCCCAACACAGAACCCTGTGGCACCCTACTAAGCACTTAAGTCCATAATGATGAAGCCCCATTAACAACTACTCTTTACATCCTATTCATTAACCAGTTTTCTATATTTGTACAAATGTGACTCCTCAGACCAACAGACCTTAGCTTATACATTAGTCGCCTATGGGGGACTGTATCAAAAGCCTTTACAAAATCCAATTATCCTACATCTACTGCTATGCCAGAGTCTACATTTCTACTAACTTACTCATGAAAGCCAAGCAAGTTAGTTTGACAAAATCTATTCCTCCTAAATCCATGCTTTGGTAATTTGGTAATTTGTAAAAGGTCAATGGACGTCTTAGATAGAGAAGTTAGGGATCAGGGGGCTATTAACACAACGGAGGGAGGAGAAGGGGGAGGGGGGAGCATAGTGGATAAGGAAGCATGTACGACCATGTATGGAAGTACATCAATTGATAATCTAAAATGTATGTTTACAAATGCAAGAAGTCTGGCTGGAAAAAACGGCGAACTTGAAATAATAGCTTTAAAGGAAAGGTATGATGTAATTGGTATAGCACAATCATGGCTTAATGATTCACATGACCGGACAGTAAATATTGAAGGATACTCCTTATTTAGACATGAGAAAGTTAATAAGAAAGGAGGAGGAGGAGTATGTATGTATGTTAAACAGGAACTGAAGCCAAATTTAAAAGATGGAATAGATGGGGGAGTAAACGATACGGCAGAAACAATATGGGTGGAACTGTGTACAGGAAGCAAGAAGGTAGGTAAATTAATTGTTGGAGTATGTTATAAGCCGCCAAATGCCGGGGAAGAGGTGGAAATGAATCTCCATATGCAGTTGGCGAAGGCTGCTGGTATGGGGCATGTTCTGGTTATTGGGGATTTTAACTACCCTGACATAGATTGGAGTAAAGGAACTGCCAGCACCACAAAAGGTATAAAGTTCTTAAATTTTCTATATGAGCATTTTCTAATATCTAATAACCCT
Organism: Hymenochirus boettgeri; assembly: GCA_019447015.1. NCBI lineage: Eukaryota > Metazoa > Chordata > Amphibia > Anura > Pipidae > Hymenochirus > Hymenochirus boettgeri. The sequence continues at coordinate 55,437,185 of CM033471.1, read as the reverse complement.
GAGCTCATTTTGGAGATGAGGGTAATGGGAAGCTTAGGGAATAGTGACCATGATATAGTGTCATTTAATATAGGTTGCAAAAAACTAAAGTGCACTGGCTTAACAAAAACTTTTAACTTTAGGAAAGCTAATTTTATGCTGTTAAAGGAATCGCTCCTGCTCATAGACTGGGGGGAACTGTTTCTAGGTAAAGATACTGAGCAGATGTGGACCACTTTTAAAGGGATATTAAACTATTACATTTCTAAATCGGTACCTTTAGGTAACAAGTGTAAAAAAATTAGATCCAGTCCTGCATGGCTTAATGCTCAGGTAAAAAGGGAGATGGAAAAAAAGAAAAAGGCTTTTAAAATTTTGAAAACAGAAGGCACAGAACAGGCTTACAGGGAGTATAAAAGCTGTAATAAAGAGTGCAAGAAAGCATTTAAACTAGCTAAAATAGAAAATGAAATACGGATTGCCGAACAAAGCAAGTCCAACCCCAAAATGTTTTTTAAGTATATAAATGGTAAAAAGATGAGGACTGAGAATGTGGGACCATTAAATAATGGAGCTGAGGTGGTAGTAGAGGATGCCGAAAAGGCTAATCTGCTAAACCGTTTTTTTACATCGGTTTTTACTGTTGAGAATCCTAGTCCTTACAGTAGGGATTGTAATAATATGCAGGGAAGAAATGAAGAGTTTTCACATTGGATAACAGAGGATATGGTACGGAAACAATTAGACAAGGTTAATATCAATAAAGCGCCAGGACCAGATGGATTGCATCCTCGGATTTTAAAGGAGCTTAGTTCAGTTCTATCTAGACCACTGTTTCTCATCTTTTCAGATTCGCTTTTGTCGGGGGATGTGCCGCTGGATTGGAAAAAAGCCAATGTAATACCAATATTCAAAAAAGGTAGTCGTTTCACAGCCTGGAAACTATAGACCTGTAAGCCTAACATCAGTGGTAGGGAAGGTGATGGAAACCTTGTTAAGGGATCATATCCTTGACTTTGTTTCCAGAGATCATCTTATTAGTAGTAGTCAGCATGGATTTATGAGAAATAGATCATGCCAGACAAATTTAATTGGTTTTTATGAAGAAGTGAGTAAGAAGCTAGATTCAGGCACAGCAGTGGATGTGGTATATTTAGATTTTGCAAAAGGTTTTGATACTGTGCCACATAGGCGATTAATGTATAAACTGAGGACTGTTGGCCTTCAAGAAAACATTTGTTCATGGATAGAGAACTGGTTATTGGACCGCAAACAGAGAGTGGTGGTTAATGGAGCTACATCTATGTGGGCTAAAGTTCTAAGCGGAGTGCCTCAGGGTTCTGTACTGGGGCCGCTTCTGTTTAATCTGTTTATAAATGACTTAGAAGGGGGCATTGAGAGCAAGGTCTCAGTATTTGCTGATGACACTTAACTATGCAGAGCTTTGGAAACTTCCAATTATGTGCAAGTGCTGCATGCAGACCTAGATAGATTATCAAAATGGGCAGCAGAATGGCAGATGAGATTCAATGTTGATAAATGTAAGGTGATGCATTTGGGATTTAATAATCCCTGTGCCACCTACACCATAAATAACTCTGTGTTAAGTGCATCTGTAATGGAAAAAGATTTGGGGGTTCTGGTAGATAACAGACTTAGCCATAGCAAAAAATGCCAGGTAGCAACGACTAGAGCTAGCAAGATATTATCTTGTATAAAAGGGGGAATAGATTCAAGAGAGAAAAATATTATTCTCCCTCTTTAAAAGGCACTGGTAAGGCCTCATTTGGAATATGCGATGCAGTTTTGGAATCCCATATACAAAAGGGACATCTTGGAAATTGAGGCAGTTCAGAGAAGGGCAACTAAATTAATAAGGGGAATGGAGGGGCTCGAATATGCAGGCAGATTAGACAAGTTAGGGCTGTTTACATTGGAGAAGCGACGTTTGCGTGGGGACATGATAACCTTATACAAATATATTAATGGGTCATACAATGAACTCTCTGGTGCATTGTTCACTAATAGGTCATATCAGAGGACACGTGGACATCCTCTAAGGTTGGAAGAAAAGAAGTTTCATCTTCAGGTTAGGAAGGGTTTCTTTACAGTGAGAACGGTGAAACTGTGGAACTGTCTTCCAGCAGATGTGGTAATGGCAAGTTCATTGAATAGCTTTAAAAAAGGCCTGGATAAGTTTCTAAAACTAAAAAATATTGAGAATTACTGGTATTAATGCATATAGATCTGGTTGATCCAGGGATACATTCCGATTGCCGTTTGGAGTCAGGAAGGAATTTTTTCCCCCTTTTTAGCTGGGTTTTTTTTGCCTTCCTCTGGATCAACTGTTAGGTAGGGTTAAAAAAATATATATATATAAAGAGGGTGAATAGGTTGGACTTGATGGACGTATGTCTTTATTCAACCTTAATTACAATGTTACTATGTTACTATATGTACTGTGCTCTTCCAACTTGATAATAGGGCCCCCCTTGTATGCATTCATCACCCATATTTTTTGTGCAGGGCCCTTCTTGTGCAAAGGGTCCTCCTTATGTGCAAGGCCCTACTTGTGTGCAGTGCTGACAACAACCGCCGACAGCAGTGAGAAAATAACAACCGCCAACAGCAGCCAGAGGACAACAGCAGCCAAAGGACAACAATCGCAGATGACAGCCAGAGAAAAACTGTTTGGTATGAATTGTATACATAGATAATAACAGATGTGATTGGGACTACAGATTTTACCAGAATGCTCTACCTAACATATTCTTTGCTGCAGATGTTTTTTAAATGTTTTTCTTTCACTAAAGATGTGTTGGATATTGTTGAAAGGAGTGTGGTTTCATATGGTTGGGCTAGTTTAAGATAGTTAGGTTAGGTTAGGTTAAGCTGGGTACACACAGTGCGGATTTATGACAGATGACAGACAGGATCTTGAAGATCCTCTGTCATTTTTCAAAAATCTGCATACACATAGTCCCGAGTGTTCTTACTATAGGAGAACGCTCGGGACTGTGTGTTTCCCTCGGCCGTGTTAGACTCCCTCTACAGGAAGTTACCGCGGCCAAGGGAAATTTACTGACTTTTCTGAAAGAGCCCTCGGCTGGCCACATTCGGAAAAGCGCCCACACACAGTGCTGATAAAGCCTCGATACCGTCAGATCTGATGGTATCAGGCCTTTATCAGTACTGTGTGTACCTACCTTTAGACTAATTAGGTTTGTTGGGACCATGCTGAAATGTGGTGGCAGGCTTACAAATCTTTTATGGAAGGTATTTCTAATGTACTGTACCTGTTGCTCCAACATATGTTTTTATGTGTTATAGTAATGGAGAATTGTATAAATAATTGTTTTCAAATACAAATTAATCAAAAGTTTTGCCGCACTCTGCTAAGCCACGCCCATGCAAAGCCACATCTACAGACAAAGCAACGCCCACTTTGCTGCAGTGGCGGCACACGAAGAGGTGGCATTTAAAATTTGTTTCAGTTGCCAAAATCACTAGGCACCCCTGCTTTGATGGGGTAGGACTTGAGAGCACAAGATATCAGACAGCTATATAGCTTAAGGTAAGGTGGGTTTAAAGGAGAAAAAAACCCTCCGCAGAGGGTAAAATAAAATAGAGCCTTCATGGAAAAGCCTCATCCTATTAATATAGCATTGCTGGCTTCCTTCCTGGCTCCAAATGGCAATCGGAAAGTATCCCTGGATCAACCAGAACTGCAGTATATGTATTAATACCAGTAATTCTCAATATTTTTTAGTTTCAGAAACTTATCTAGTCCACTTTAAAAGCTATTCAGTGAACTTGCCATTACCACATCCACATCCGCTCTCACTGTAAAGAAACCTTTCCTAACCTGAAGATGAAACTTCTTTCCTGCCAAGTATGTCCTTGTGTCCTCTGATATGACCAATTACTAAACAATGCACCAGAGAGTTTACTGTATGGCCCATTAATATATTTGTACAAAGTGATCATATCCCCATGCAAATGTCGCTTCTCCAATGTAAACATCCCTAACTTGTCTAATCTGCCTGCATACTCAAGCCCCTCCATTCCTTTTATTATTTTAGTTGCCCTTCTCTGAACTGCTTCCATTTCAAAGATGTCCCTTTTGGATAAGGGATTCCAAAACTGTACTGAATATTCCAAATGAGGCCTTACCAGTGCCTTGTAAAGAGGGGAATAATATTTTTTCTCTTGAATCTATTCCCCTATTTATACAAGACAATATCTTGCTAGCTCCAGCTGTTGCTGTCTGGCATTGTTTGCTACAGCTATGTCTGTTATCTACCAGAACCCCCAAATCTTTTTCTAGTTGATATTTACTTAACGCAGGGTTATTTATGGTGTAGGTGCCACCAGGATTATTAAACCCCAAAAGCATCATCTTACATTTATAAACATTGAATCTCATCTGCCATTCTGCTGCCCATTTTAATCGTCTATCTAAGTCAGCTTGCAGCAATTGCACATCCTTTGAAGTTTCCAAAGCTCTGCATAGTTTAGTGTCATCAGCAAAGACAGAGACCTTGCTCTTAATGCCCCCTTTTAAGTCATTTATACACAGACTTAAAAAAAAAAGTGGCCCCAGTACAGAACCCTGAAGCACTCATAGATGTAGCTCCATTGACCACACCTCTCTGTTTGCAATCCAATAACCAATTCTCTATACATGTACAAATGTTTTTTTGTAGGCCAACAGTCCTCAGTTTATACATTAGTCGCCTATGTGGCACAGTATCAAAAGCTTTATCCATCTTATATTTGTTGTATTACACTATCAATATTGAAATGTAAAAATGTATCACACTTACTGCGGGGAGCTACATCACAAGAACTCATCCTCGAGATCCCAGAAGTCCGGTCCAACCTCCGATACGTACAATACAATGGAAAGAGTACAAAGTAGGTAAGCGCTGCAGCCTCGAATAAGGATCAAGCATGGGAATCAATATAAAAATGAGCATTTATTACAAATTCTCTAACATATTCATAGCCACATGGGCTCAAGAATTACAAGGATCAGAGGAGGGGGTGTGTGGCCTGACACATTTCGCAGAACTTCCACTTCCTCATTCATTATTCGAGGCTGCAGCCCTACCTACTTTTTATTTTTTCCACTGTGTAACACTATCACTTTATTTTGTTTTATTTATCTATTTGTTCTGATGAATTTATAGAGATTTGAATTTAGGGTTCTTTTGATATATTAATGATAACCTTGTATAGAATGTTATAGTTGACAGTGAAATTCAACTGTTGTGCAGAGCTTAAATGCATCTTCCCCCTCAATTGTCTAACCAATAGATAATCAATCAAGAAGAAATTTTGGAACTTTCTATAATAGAAATATTCAAACCATCCTCCTATACTCACCCTCCCCATTGACTCACACCTGTCACCAGGGAGTTAGTTAGAGAGGAATCACTATTGGTAAGTCTGAGGTCCTATAAAGGACCTATCCTGCCATGTTTCAGTCTTATTAGATTTCATCAGTACAGGACACAGGTTAATAGATTCTCTGGTGTAGGACTTGGTAGCACAAGATTACCAGTCAGCTATATAGTTTTAGGTAAAGTCCACAGAGCATGAAATAGAGCAATGAAATAGAGCCTTCTTACAACAAAAGGTAGTTCATAGCCACATCATATTGGAAAAAAGGGGAAAACTGGCAATTTCTCTTAAGAATGCTTGAGAGAGACACAAACATGCAACGTCATTTTATCATAAACAGACATCACTTGTCTAGCAAACAGAAACTGTATTGTCTTTCCTAAAGGAAGTCTTATTTTTTTTCTGTGGAGAAGGGTGGGGAAGAGTAAAAGTGTGAGTCTGAAGAATTTCTGACTGGCTAAGACTGTCACATGCTTTACAAACAGCACATAATTGGGTGTAATGCAGGACCTTCCTTACACTTCCTGTCTTCTTGCCATGTACAATGCCTAAGATTTGTTTTTATTTTCTAACAGTGGCACATGTTGTTAGATCAGAACCTCATTAGATGTTTGTAAAATTCCTCTTCGAAAGTACCCCACGTGAGAATAAAATAGTTTTTTTTTTTTTTTTTTAAGTTCTGGATATTCAAATGTGTTCCCCAGACCATTTCCCAGGTCCCAGAGCCATTTACATTAAGTTACCATTGAAATTTTAATTGTATTTTATTAGAACTTTTCAAACTATTTGACTCCCATTGACTTTAATGGGTCCATTTTCGAACTTTCAATTTCCATATATATCTGTTGTATTTAATTAGATCAACTGGACTTGAAGTTTAGTTCTTGAAGACGTTTCGCTAGTCATCCGACTGGCTAATTGGGATTTTCTAGGGTACATAATTGCCACAGATTCTTGTACAAGTCATTCTGAATTGAGAAAGCCATTCAGACGACTAGCGAAACGTCTTCAAGAACTAAACTTCAAGTCCAGTTGATCTAATTGAATACAACAGATATACCATGATCTCGATGAATGAGAACCTTCACAAGCAATTTCCATATACTTCGAAAGTTCGGCCATCTCTAGTCATTGGTAGTACTAAACTTTGTATAGAGTTATATGTTATAGTGTTTTTAATTAAATGTTGATAATTTCACACATATATAGACCTTTCCTATTTGTAATAAATAGTGTTAACCTTAATAGTACCTCTATGTATTCCCCTATGAGCTTATAAATATATTTATACAATATAAAGAATAGCCAGTTACAATAAATAAATAAATAAATCAATGAACAAAAAAATAAAATCTGCAATCAAGGGGAATGGGACACCATACTGAAAAATGGTTTTACCTCATCTTAATCTATAATTGAATACATGTACGTAGCACTTACTCTAATTTGCATGTGTTGCTGCATGCCTTCAATCCAGCACACATTTTGTTTAGGAGCAGTATCCCCCCTCCCTATTTTAACCACTCCCACTTCAAGCCCCTGACTTTTTTCCCCACAAACCAACTGTCAAGCCTGCACACAGCATACAGCATTCCAACTGTCAAAACTCTGTCACCATTCCAGCTACAGTAAAACTACTCACAGAAGAATAGATTGACAGCTGAAATATAAAATGTTTTAGATTGGATATCTAAAGAAATAGGGGGCAGATCAACAAAAAAATTATACAGTGTGTGGTTGGGAAGAATTTTAGTTTCCAGTAATGGTCAATTTAAAATAACCTATTTTTACACTACTGGCCAATCACTCAACAGCACTAAATGCATATTTATTAATAATAAAAACTGTGCAGAAAAAATCGATCTTATATACTACTTCTATCAGTAAATCCCACTGCAAATCCAAATCTGTACCAGCTCCCCTAACAGGCGGTCATATTTACTGAACATTGGAAGGTGTTTTACTGCTAGGAAAAGCATTGGAAAATCGGGCACGCATGCATGTTGCCAGTGGGGACAGGGAGGGGAGGCACCATGATAGATCTAGTGAAATCTAGTCAAGTCTAGTCACAAAAGTTTGAGTGTGATTGTATGATTTTGTTACCTATAAAAACGTATCTAAAAGTTCAAGAACAGGTATCTGGAATTTTTTATTTGCTTGTGTTGTACATCTGCTTGGATCTGTATACTATATTTATCATTTTTTTATTCTTTATCATTTTGACAGAATGACACCTGAAAAGTAAGTGTGGAAGCCATGAGCAAGCATTCTTGTGTGAAATACTCCTTTCATCATCTCCATTAGCCATAAACACCCTAGCAATGTCCTGCTGCCTCTGCCTGCCTCCTTATCAACCATGTCCATGATGCCAACATCATAGGCAATGACTGACTGAGGTTCCCAAAGAAAGCCACGCTGCACATATGGTACATGTGGTACAGTGCACATGCTTGTGCTCATGACAAACTCATAATGAAGGTGTAAGTTTGTGTGGTACTGCTAAAAAAATGGAATTTAGTTCCAATTTAAGGTGTGGGTAGCATAACGCAGTAGTCCAGTACCCAGGATTAAACATTGAAAAAAATGTATATGTATGCCCCAAAACTTCCAAGTATCCCTTTAGCACAGATACCCCAGTCTTCACCTTTCTCTTCATCTATAGCCAAGCCCCTGTTTGCTGAGACACTTGGAACACTTCACCAGGCACTGTTGCCCTCGGGAAGAATATAGGGTATCTGTGCTAAGGCTAGGGATACTCAAGAAGTTTGGAACAAAACTTTGCAGAACAGGGAATAAACCAGCTGGACAGCTGGAAAGCAGGAAACGGTGACAGTACACAGGGAGAGACAAAGTCAAACACACAGCATAGAGTCATGCGCTGGGGTCAGCCAAAACAAGGTACCAAAGGAGATGGAGACTTACAGTAGTCAGGGCACGGGCAGAAGTCTGGACAGGCAGCATTACCAGCAATAAGGAAACTAAATGCTATAGCGGGCACCCCAGGATGTGAGCTGCAGCTATTAACGCCCCCAACAGCAAGGCAGGAAGGTATTGGCCAATACTGCCTCTTCCTCCCAGCCGCACTATAAGAGAGACTGCCATCTGAGAAGGAGGGGTGTGAAGAAGCCCTGCATGCTTCCTAAAGACAGAAGCAGATCCAGAAGCAAGGTGGCCACATGGGGAAAAGGAACAGTGTGGGAATGTGAGTCAGGTAACAAACTTTAAGAGTATATTTTGGAAGTTATTTAAATTTGTACCTGTGGCTCAGTTGCACAGAGATGACTGATGTGATGTCAGTTTCATTCCTCCTCCAACATTGGTCCTAAAGTAGCTGAAATAAGGATGGATGGTGGACCACTGCCAGAGGAGCACAGTTTAAGTCTAAATAATAATAATAATTAGTGCGTATTAAAGTCTCTTTGTTGTCAAAAATATGCAGGGCATTTAAATCTACAGTTCAAGTTCAGTCTTTGTAAACATAACTAGATGAATTGGAGAAATGGGCAGCAAGGTGTCTGTGCTAGCTGAACAGGATATTTTTCGATCACACTATACTTTTCAGTAACTTGTCATTAGGGTTTTTTCTATAAACCCTATTAAAAAAGGACTGAAATTAGAATCAAAACAATTCTCATGTTATATTGTAGTTCCATGTAGTTACCAGGTAGCAATATTTATAACAGATTTACATATTTTTAGAGAACACTTACCATTAATGGAAATATGATTGCAGCCACTGTTGATTTCAGTATCCATAAAATCACCAAACATATTATTTGAATGAAGGTAAATAAATGGACTTTCCGTAAAGGAACATGTCGGAGGAAGATAAGATCCGGTTGATGTTTTGGCGGAATAAAAAGCAACTGCACCCGGTCTAGGAACTTAAATGGGCGACACAAAAGTTGAGTATTAATCTTGGGGGAAAAAATATCTGGGCACATTTTGAATCTGTGGAATTACCAGTGTAATATACACTATGTCCTGAATCGGTACATTTATGTTCAACTGCTGTTTTCTTTTTTTCACTTTTCCTACCATATTTTTAGACCATTGGCACAAGCACCAAAATTTTGGCCAACTGTGGTGAAAAATAGTGGCAGTGAGGAAAATATGGACAACATTTTGAACATTTTCTGGTGCAATATTTAGATCAACTTGTCCAAAATATTGCCCATATTTTCCCCACTTCCACAATTTTTTTGGCCAATTTTTCGCCACAGTTGAAATATTGATAAGACATAATTTTAATATGCAGAATTAAGCATCGGGCTGAAATTTATTTTACACGACGGATCTGTAAGGAGAACGGAAACCAAACGGCTAAAAAAATAGAAATCTACCTAATGCCTAAAAAGCCCAGTACTTTAACACCTTCATTACATGAAAAATGTTGCCCGCAAAATTAATGTCATTGTTTGTAGTGTAGGCCAGCATTACTTCAAGTTTTAATCTGAGGGCACTAAGACTTTTTAAAGGGGAACTGTGGTCCAAAAATGACTTTAGGTAAAATGAGGTAAATTAATAGGAATTGCTCCCCTGAGAATTTTTGCAATCTATATCCATTGTTTATTTTGCATAGTTTTGAAGATATTTAAAATGTTGTGTGTGATATGGCAGCAGCATCATCACCTGTTTCCCTGCACTTCCTGCTTCCTGCTCTGAAAATGTCAGTCTGTCTGACATGTGTCAGTTAGAGTGCCTCCAGAATTTTCTGGAGCCTAGTGGGTTTTCCTTTGTCTGATTACTCAATTTTTTTTTGTATATATTTACTATTAGACCTACAGCACCAGCATGTATTTTCATGCATGATTATATAGGGCTGTACTGATATATTTGGTATAAAGCTAAATTTTTGCTTTGAGGATGGACCTGTCCTTTAAGACGTTTGCTATATCAACATCCTCTGTAGCTATCTTCTCCGCAGTATTTAATGGCCCAACATTTTCAGTCTTTATATTCCTAATATTAATATACATTTTTTAGGATTAGTCTTGCTTTGTTTAGCTATAGTTACTTTATTGTTTACTTTAGGTAGCTTAAGCTTAGTTTTTTTTTTTTACAGTCCTTGTTACAGTTCCTAAAGGCCCATTCCGTTCCCTCTGACTTGAAGATTTGAAATGCCATTCTCTTCTTTTCCATTTCCTTCTTACATCAGAATTAAAACACATGGGTGTCGACTTATTTTTTTTACATTTATTTCCCAAAGATATAAATTAAGATATGAAATGGTTTAAAGGGCATCCGTTCAGGTCCAGTCTTTAAAATAGCTGGTTGTGCGTACGTTTCCTTCACGCATGCAATCAGCTGATCGTGGAGGTTGTGGGCTAACATTACAGACACAAGCTCCTCACTTTTTTTTCGCCGTGACAATGCGGGAGTGGCTAACACAGGTGAGATGCGGGAGTGGCTAACACAGGTGAGGAGCCGGCACAGACAACAAGTGGACTTTGTGCAACAATGATGCTCATCTGGGAAATGCAACACAGGTACATGATTGTGTTTTTATTATAGCAATGATTCCACTTAAAGTTTGCTATATCAACATCCTCTGTAGCTATCTTCTCCACATTATTTAATGGCCCAACATTTTCAGTCTTCATATTCCTACAATTAATATACATTTTTTAGGATTAGTCTCGCTTTGTTTAGCTATAGTTACTTTATTGTTTACTTTAGGAAGCTTAAGCTTAGTTTTTTTTTAAGAGCAGGAAGCAGGAAGTGCAGGGGACCTGGTGATGCTGCTGCGATATCACACACAAAAATGTAAATATCTTCAAACTATGCAAAATAAACAATAAAAATAAATTGCAAAAATTCTCAGGAGAGCAATTCCTATCAATTTACCTAAAATCATTTTTGGACCACAGTTCCCCTTTAAGTTAAAATTTGGGTATAGATGTCCTTTAAAACCATTTTAATACAGTCCACTTCTGTTCAGTATCTTTTCCTGAGAATATATCATCCGATTTATAAGCCCGAAGAGCTATTTTAATCTGGAGAAAATATGCCTTTGTAAAATTAAAAGTCTTTGTTAACCCAATGCACTTTACCTTTTCACTCTGTCGTTAGATATTAATAGATCCAACAGAGCGATGGATGCTGCTACAAGATGCTTAAAATAGATGCTTGTTAACATAGAGCACTCCTGAAGGACTTTAGAATGTGTTTATTCATGGTATACAGGCAACATTTTGGTCCGTGTCCGTGGACCTTATTCAAGACACAAAAAAGGTCATGGACCGAAACATTGCAGGATGCTCTATGTTCACACACGTGTATATATATATATATATGGTCAGGAATGGTTTAACTTCCCTTGGCTACTTGAGTGACAGGCCCCTCCTCTAGCTGATAAGAAGCATTGATTGGCCCCCTTACATTGCCTTTTTCTTTCTTGTCTTCGCAGGAGTGACTGGAGTATTTGGCTTACTCTCTTCCAGTATATGGGTCTCTCTCTCCCTCTCCCAGCACTCAGTCTGCACTTAAATGCTTGCATGATGTGCAGAGAGGGAGGTTGTGCACCAGGGGCTTATTTGACGATATTTTCACAGTTTGCGCACCCTCCGTTCGCGCATGCATCCCAGAAATGCCACGTAAATGTTTAAATCTTGACATTTTCAGCCTCTCCCCTGTATGCTTCAATCTGCCTGCAGCAGTGACTCTGTGCACCATCTAGATTCCCTCTGCCTCTGTATAGTGAGTATACTAGATTCCCAGTCCCAGCATGCTGCTACTGGAGTGCATTTACCATAATATATATTTTGTTTCTTCTCTTCCAGTGCTATGTCCTCTCAAGATCACAGAAGTTCCAGGTCCAGGGGGCGAGTTTTTTAAAGAGAGAGTCCTTTATCTTTTTATTTTTTGTTTTACTTTTTTGTATTTATATATTTTACTTTCTATTTTCAGCCCTCCAGATACAGCCTCCAGATATGATGATCACCACTATCAACACAAGAAGCCCAGGAAAGAATGTTCCTTGTGTGAAAAGCCTGCCTTAATGGGCCAGAAGCTATGCAATGATTGTACGCAATTTAGAGCCAATTCATCATCATCCTCTGAGCAGATCCTATCCTCAGTAGAGAACATGATATACTCATTGTTTTCAAAATTTTCTGAAGATATGTTAGCAAAGGTGGCCAACATGATTTAATCTCAACCATCCCCGGGAGCTACCCCATTAGAACCCAGTGAAAACCCTCTGATCACGAAAATCAGATAGAATAGGAACAGCGATTGGCCACCTTAACTCATGAAAACTTGGGCCACCTCATTAGAAGGATGAAAAGAACACTTTGCATATCGGAATCAGTACCAGAAACACCATTGGACCTCATGTTTTCTAAAAAATCCGATAGGACAAATGATTTTCCTTATCTCACAACTTCAACAAAACCTACCATCTGAATCAATCAGATTCTGGATCCTGGGACTCTCCTCCCAGAGTAGATACTTCAATCACTAAAGCAGCCAAAAACAATGTACTTGCAACAAATACACCCTGGCTCTCAATGATCCAATGGACAAGAGAGAGGATTAATTTCTGAAAAGGCTCTATACCATACAGCAATTAGACCCCGTCTAGCAATCACAAACCTATCCAGGGCAAACACGTTCTGGAGAACGAAATTAGAAGAGGCCCTAAAGGATGGTACTCCCAGGGATGACCTTCTCAAACATCTTAAAGAAATAAAAATAACCAACAATTTCATTGCCGAAGCATCCAGAGACTCCATCTAACTGTCAGCCATGAGTTGCTCTGTGGCAGCCAGACAAGCCATCTGGGTGAGACAATGGAAAGCAGATGCCTAATCCAAACAAAATTTTATCTCTATTGTATTTGAAGGGAATTTCCTTTTTGGTACAAAATAAAATAAGTTAATAGATCGCAATGCAACAAAAAAACTATTGCCTTCAACAAGAAGTTTCAGAGGTGGGGCCTCATCATCTTCCTCGTCTTCTTTCTTCACAAACTACCTGGAGAGGCAATTTGTCCCATCAGTCCTTTCGGGGTAGGGGAGCTAAAACCAAAAATCGCCAATTATGAAGGTCAACGAGCTCTTCACCTTCCAGTAGGGGGCAGACTACACTCATTTAGGCATGCGTGGGCTCGAACAACCTCGGACTCCTGGGTCCTAAGAATCCTAAAAGATGGCTACAAGCTGGAATTCAGATCCTCTCCCCCAAGAAACAAATATTAGATTTTTTTCAGGAACTACAGGACAACCAAATAATAGAGAGAGTTCCTACTTCTGCAAAAAAGAAGGGAACTTACTCCAATATATATATATATATTTCTAAAAAGAAAGAAGTCAGGCGAATTTTGCCCCAACCTAAAAAATGTAAAAACCTACCTCAAAATTCGAAAATTCAAGATGGAGACCTTTGATTCAACTTCACCAACTAGATTGGATGGCAAAGACTGACATAAAAGACACATACTTACACATCCCAATATTCCCAGAACACAAAAAATTCCTCAGATTTTCAATACAAAATCTCCACTTCCAATATTCAGTTCTTCCTTTCGGTCTAGTGAGAGCCCCAAGAGTCTTTACCAAGATGCTAATTCCAAATCATAGCTCATCTGAGGCTTTTAGGCATCCAGATTTATGCCTATCTGGACGACATATTAATCAAGTCTTCAGACCATCAAACCCTCCAACCCAGGTAATTCAGTTTCTAGGAGCAATCCTGAATACTACGGATCTAACAGTTTCACTTCCAAAAAAACGAATTTATATCCAGACCTGTGACCACAGTGTGGTTATGCCTACATATCCTGGGCAAACTAACTTCAGCACTAGGCATAGTGAGATGGGCGATGCTGCACATCAGAGATCTCCAACTCCTCTTTCTGAAACAGGTTGCTCAAGAGAAAGGCAACTCATCTTCCTATCTTCACAAGTAAGGAAGGAACTGGAATGGTGGACACTTACCTCAAACTTAAAACCAGTCTACTTGATCCAGACATCTTGGCTCTCAATCACCACAGATGCGAGCCCACAGGGTTGGGGAGCTACCTTCAGAGGTCTCATAGCCCTTGATTGTCTTCAGAACCTCAGAATGCCAGAGAAATATGTCTGTCCTTCAAGCGCTTTACCCTTTTAAAACTCACATAAAGGGAACGGCGGCACAGATCAGGACGGAAAACACAACGGTTGCAGTATTCATCAACAAATCAGGAGGCACTTGCAGTCTCCGCCTGTGGGCTATAGCCAAACAAATTCTGATTTGGTCAGAACAAAACCTTTCTCAAATCAGTGCATGCCATATTCCAGGATCTTTGAACCCCAGGGCAGACTACTTGAGCAGACTCCAATTCCCCTAATTCCAAGGGGGCTCAAGAAGGTTGCTCAGGACAGAGCCACAGTCATGGCAATCCTTCCTAGGTGGCCAAGGAGACCTTGGTTCTCCTGGGATCTCCAGGGGCCCTATTTATAAAAGATCGGTATCGTTATCGTAAAATACCGATCGTTATCGTAAAATAACGACCTCGTTTTTACCGATAACGTTAAATACCGGTCGTTATCGGTAAAATACCGGTCGTTATTTACCGATAACGACCGTTATTTACCACTATTTACCACTACCGTTATTTACTCACTATTATTTACCGATAACGACCGGTATTTAACAATATCGTTAAATATCGGTCGTTATCGGTAAATACCAGTCGTTATCTGTAAATAACGACCGTTATCGGTAAATAACGGTCGTTATCGGTAAAACCCCGGTCGTTATTTTACGATAACGATTGGTATTTTACGATAACGATAACGATTTTTTATAAATAGGGCCCCAGATGTCAGCTGCAACCCCCATCAGACTTCCACTGAGACTGGACATATTACATCAGGGCCCATTATACCACCAAGAATTAACAAACCTAAACCTGACAGCTTGGTTATTGAGACCAATATGATGTAAAACTGAGGCCAGTCAGAAAACACGATAAGTACACTGTTGGCCATCAGGAAAACCTCTACGTCAAACAGGTACTAAAAGATCTGGAAAAGCTTCAGTGATTGGTGCAAGTCAAAGAATTTTACACCAGACACCATGAGAGTTGAGACCATCCTAGAATTTCTCCAGGAAGGTTTACAGAAAAATCTAAGCTTAAACACTCTCAAACTTCAGGTGACCGCAATATCAGCAGTCACTAATACTAAGTGGGCCTTCGATCCCCTAATCATTAGGAGGTTCTTCCAGGGGGTCAAACTCCTCAAACCCCTGATCAGAGCAAAACTGCCTTCTTGGGATCTGTGTCTGGTCCTCAATGCTCTCCAAGAAGCTCCATTTGAGTCCATTGAGATGTGCTCAATCAAGGAAATATCTTTAAAAACCACCTTCCTAGTGGCAATAACTTCTGCCAGAAGTGTCTCTGAAATTACAACCTGAATCACAACCTTTTCTATCTTTCTTCCCAGAGAAGGTAGTTTTATGACCAGACCCATCATTTTTGCCAAAAGTAATTTCACCCTCTCACCTCAATCAAGATATAGCGCTCCCTACACTTCAGCAATTACCTGAGATTGCGAAAATTCATTCCCTCACACTCTGGACGTGGGCAGAGCTTTGGCATGTTACATTGATAAGACCAAAGAATTCGAAGATTTCCTCTTCGTCTTATTTAAGGGGAAAAGGAAGGGCATCCAGGCTTCAAAGTCAACAATAGCCTCCTGGATATCATTCTGTATAAGACAAGCATATACAAACAGGGCAGAACCCCACGCGGCAACCTGGTCCTCCATATTTACCTTCACGAAACATTACAAAGTGGATATAGCTCTGGCAGCGCAAGCAGACTTTGGAAGAAAAGATCGGCAGACTAATTCATGCCATGAATAAAAATGTTCTATGTTCTTTAAGCATCTTTGCCCCACCCTTCATTTCGTTCTCAAGCTTTTCAAATCCCATTTGTGACCACTGCCATGCAGGACCAGGGAAAACTGAAAATCCTGTCATACTCACCAAGATTTTCTTTTCCAGGTCCGTACCACGGCAATGGTCAACATCCCTCCCTTTTTGGCCACTCATACTCTTCGCTCAGGCAGTCATTCAAAGGCAAGGTAAGGGGGCCAATCAATGCTTCTTATCAGCTAGGGGAGGGGCCTGTCACTCAAGCAGCCAAGGGAAGTTAACCCATTCTTGACCACTGCCGTGCTACTGACCAGGAAAAGAACATTTCGGTGAGTGACAGGATTTTCAGTTATATATATATATATATTTCATAATAATGCAAAACCTGTTGTGGATATTTACCTGTATGCTCCCTAGTGCAGCCACGCCCATTTGAAGGAAAATTCCATACAGTACTGGCATTGGAATGTACTGAAAATAATGAAACATATAAAGTTATTTATAAATCACATGTTTAAATAATCACAAAAAGCAAAAAAAAAGCCTTTATCAGGATTTCTCTATGAAATGCATGAAAAACATTTTTTGTTGTACTCTTTTGTAAGAGGGGCATATTCCCAAATGATCACTATTTTCCCCATTTCGCTATCGTAGTGCAAAGAGCACTGTTTTCGCCCCAATATTTAGAAAACCTCTGTTTTTGGCGATTTATGGTGGTAGTATCAAGGATGTGCACTGACAACTTCGCCCTATTCATCACGTTAAGCCTTGTATTAGGTGAAAAGAGAAATTGCTCTCTAGCGTCGGCCATTTAGTTAATTTTTTGGGTCAAAACCTTCAAATACCATGAAACATGGTATTATCTGGTGCCATATTTACTTTTCTTCAGCAAGTAGGCCCAGTACATAAGTAGATAGGTAGGCCCATCCCCCAAGTAAGTAGGTAGGCCCCAGCACAAAAGTAGGTAGGTAATCCCAGCCCCCAAGTAAGTAGGTAAGTCCCAGCCCTCAAGTAGGTAGGTCCCAGCACACAAGTAGGTAGGTAGGCCCATCCCCCAAGTAGGTATGCCCCAGCACAAAAGTAGGTAGGTAAGCCCAGCCCCTAAGTAGGTAGGTAAGCCCAGCCCCATGCTTTGCACGTGATGTAAGACAAATGGGGGTGTTACGGAGCGGCTGAGGAATCAATCAGGCATGCATGTATGCTGATGCAGTGCCCTGATTAGTTTGAGTTCCCCCACCCCCATGCCGCTGCAGAAGTTCAGGTACAGTACATTGAGGGCAGCGCATCGGCTGAATCCAAGAATAAAAACAAATAATGTTGACAGTGACAGCTGGCGCCTTTCTTATTTACTCTGGATACACGCCATGAGCAATATTTGCATATTGCTTCATGGCAGGTGCGGCTCTGGTTGTGGATGATCTGTTTGGTTTTGTGAGTGCATCAAAGAGGGAGGGATAAACTTAGTAACATTAAACAACTAAATTAAATCAAATTAGGTATCCAAGTCTGATATGTTATATCTATTTGTTACTTTGTAAAGGTATCTCCTAAGTTGTTCTAAGTTGTGCTCTAATAATGATATCTTATTAGGGGTTATTACAGTATTGTACTTCGTCGAAGGTCATCTGTGAGTCCTCCCATCTAGACCAAATTTATTAAAATTTTTGAGAACAGTCTCTGTGGCTATAAATTATTTTCCTGTATGGCAAAATCATGTTAACCGCTTGTTTCCAGTGGGTAAATAATGGAGGAGTGGCTTGCATCCACGTTTTGGCTATTAGTTTTTTAACTAAAAATAGGGTCTCGGTTAAAAATATCTGTTGAAATACATCTATTGTTAATTTCTAATTTATACTAAGAAAACAGATTTTGGGGTCAAGTCCCCATATGGTCATGTAAAAATTTAATTATTTGTAGCCAGTAGCCCTGCATATATGGGTAGTCCCATATCATATGATAGAAAGAGCCTTGTGTGTTCTGGCATTTCGAACATGAGGGGCTACGTTCAGGCTTATATTTAGAAATTTATATTGGTGTGAAATAGGCTCCGTTTATCACAAAAAATTGGGTCAGTCTGTCTGATGCTTTTGGAGACACCAGCTTGCAAGGTCCTAGAGCCTCAGCCCATTTTTCCTTGTCCAAGAAGTCAAAATGTGATGACAATGTGTGCTGCTTATTCAGTGTTTGTGAGAAGGCCTTTGGGAGTAATAATGGCTTGGAATGAGTTTTTGGGGGGATGCTTTTCGAAGTAAGGTAGATAGTGGGTTGTTTACAAATTTAAGATCATGACCTTGGCATTGTACCTGAAAGGCATGCCTAAGTTGTATGTTCCTGAAAAACATGCAGTTGGGGAGTTCAAATTCCTCCCGTAATTGGTCAGATGTTTTGAGGGTGTTATCTTTAATGATATGAGAGATCTGGGTTACCCCATAATTATACCACTCTCCCGGGTTTGGGATTGAGAGAAATTCAGAGAGATTGTTGTTATTTCTTAGTGGTGTTTGGGAGCTTAAAGGGGGAGTACCCAGTTTTTGGAGTGTGATCTTCCACACTTTCAGTGAGTAAGGAGAGGGTGTGTAGTTGTTGGCGTGGAGAATCCATCTGGACCTCGCAATAGAAGGTAAATTACATCTGGATACTGTAGTGAATTTGGGACTCCCAGTACATTTAGGAATCTGTCTGACTCTGAGTGGCTCCATTGGTGCATATGGAGGGTTGCCACAATTAATTAACTTATATTTATTTAAACTAAATAATCTGGGGGGGGGGCAACAATCTGTTATCACAAAGGGTTATATTCTGCCACTAGAGTCTTCTTTGTTTGTTTTTCCACATTGTTCATTTTGTTGTTTTATTAATTATCCCTATTTTCTTTTTAATCTGTAAATCTTTTTTAAATACAGCAGACACTGGCAATGGTTAGTTTGACCTAGCTGATGTGTACCAGTATACATTTCATCAATTAAACTACAAAGGCATACATTTAAAGGGGCCTATAATGGTATAGCAGAGGAATTATATGCAGAGTTTAGTTACATAAAAATACCTTGAGAACTGGTGACAGAAAAATAGAGGCTCCAGTGAGAATGAAAATAAAAAGCCCAGTTATTCGCTGTTCTCTGTAAATAAACAAAAACATTTGCTCACATAAATACAAATAAATATTTTTAAATGAGTCTACAAAAAAAGATTTTTGCATTCCTTTTGTTTTCCTAGAACAAAAAAAAACACAGGATTTTTGGTTTTTATATAGAATTACTTTTTTTTTTGTAAAATGGTACCAAAAATATCCTAGTCTGTAATACAATAATGTGTCATCTCTAAGCGTGGTGACGAGATCATCATGAGAAAGTGAGAAAGTTTTAAGCTGTCTCAGTTCTCTAAATGTTGCTAACCTGGCTAACAGTACTTAATTACTAACCACCACTATGGGTCTTGAGAAAGCAGTAAATAGAACATGTCCAGTCCACACAGACTGGTAAATACAAGATGCCCCCTTACCCAGCCCGCACAGATTTGTAAGTATATGATGCCCCAAGCAAAGCCCACACAGACTTATAAATATAAATGAACCATCAGCAAACACAGACTTAAATATAAAGTGCCCCCATGCCCAGCATCCTACACTGATATGTTCATATAAAATGCCCCCATGCCCAGCATACCACACTTATTTATAAATATATAATGTCCCCATGCCCAGCAGCACAAGTTTTCAGGGCTCCTCTGAGATATTTAATTTCTTTAGTATTTGCCTCTGTACTAGTGGGAATGTTCTCTGCTCTGTGTTGCAGGGTTCTGATGACCCCCAGCTTGTGATCTAAAGGGTGGTGGGAGTGAAACACCAAATACTGGTCTGTATGTCTGTTGTATTCAGTTAGAACAACTGGATTTAAAGTTTATTTCTTGAAGACATTTCGCTAGTCATCTGAATGGCTTTCTCAATTCAGAATGACTTGTACAAGAATCTATTGGCAATTATGTACCCTGGAAAGTCCCAAATAGCATATCACAGCCAGGTGTTAGAGGGGTTGTAAGTACTGCCCAGGGTAAGGTGTCATAACAACATTGTACATGGCAAACAGTTGGTGTTGACCCCCCCCCCCCCACCACTATTCAGGCTTGGTTTCCTAATTTTCACATAAATGGCCTCCTTAACACCTCTTTTGAACCAGTCATGTTCCTTTGCCAATATGTTAACATTACAATCTTCAAAGATATGTCCTTTTTCCTTAAGATGCAGGTACACGCCTGAGTCCTGACCTGAGGAATTGGCTCTTCTGTGCTGGGCCATACGTTGATGCAGTTGATCCAACCAAAGGCCCTAAGATGTCAGCTAGGTATTTCACCACCTTGTATGTTACAGAGTTGATGCTGCTGACTATAGGTCGTAGTGGGGCCCCAAAGATGGGAGTCCATATATACATGGCCTCACCAGGGTAGAGGGGATGATACATTGCTTGATCAATGTCTTTATCCTTTGAAGGATTTTTAGTGTTTTTGAGTTTTTAAAGAATACATTTACATACAAAATTTTTACAGGTCTGTAGGATAAAAGTCATACAAATTTGGTATAAGAAAATAGAGTCTTTGTGCTAATTGTAGTGTGCAGTTAATCATCAGGGACTCACTGCAGAAGAACTAGATGCTGCTAGTAAAGATACAGTCCACCCACACCCCACTTATAATCCAGTGTAAAGTACATACTTAAGGTCAGAAAAAAATCAACAAAATATTTTTAAATTACAACCATGGATACCAATGTATGTTCTGTAAGTGCATTATACATTATGGTTGATGCCCCACTGAAATGCACAAAAATGGAAGCTTTGCTGCTTATATCTGCAATTATGCAGTAGTAGTGTTATACGACCTCCACTATTTCTTCCCACCACCAAAACCTGAATTCAAAAAGGAACTGACTGTTTTGAAAATTTGCGGATCGGAAATCGCCAGTTTTGCCCATCACTAGTGCTATATCTGTTGTATTCAATTAGATCAACTGGACTTGAAGTTTAGTTTTTGAAGACGTTTCGCTAGTCATCCGACTGGCTTTCTCAATTCAGAATGACTTGTACAAGAATCTGTGGCAATTATGTACCCTGGAAAATCCCAATTAGCATATCACAGCCAAGTGTTAAGGGCGTGATTAGATAGTGGCTAAGAGGTGTTATAGGAATGCCCAGAGTAAGGTGTCAAAACAGCATTGTAAATGGCAGACAGATGGTGTCGAACCCCCCCACCTCTATCTATGTCATCCCAGAACACCCCCAAGGGAGAACAACTACCTTGGATACAAAAGGAGGGAAGTGTCACTTCATCAAACAAGGAGGAATGGGTGAGAAACTTGTCTAACAGGACTCTGACCCAGCCAGAAATGGAAGTCCTTGCTAAGGGCTTGAATTTTGCCATAACTCCTAAAGCCATCCCTGTGGTGGATATTATAGCAGCCACAGAAGCCTCAATCTACAATAATAAGGTACCACAGATTGAGGCAGAACAACTTCGCCTTAAGGTATCTGCAGCCTTAGCCAGTGCAAAAACTCCTTCATCTAACCTGACCACACAGCAAAGAAGAGCCTTAACATCCCTCAAGAAAGATTCTAGTATCACCATTCTACCGGCAGACAAGGGAAGATGCACAGTGGTACTTAACACCTCAGACTACCATGATAAGGTGACCATGCTCCTGGCCGATAACAACACATATGAGGCTTTAACAAGGGATCCCACCAGCCGGTACAAGAAAAGCGTCATAGACTTACTACAACAGCTGCAAAAGGATAAAGCCATTGATCGAGCAATGTATCATCGCCTCTACCCTGGTAAGGCACATCCATGCATATATGGACTCCCAAAGATACATAAGGAAGGGGCACCACTAAGACCTATAGTCAGCAGCATCAACTCTGTAACATACAAGGTGGCAAAATACCTAGCCAACATCTTAGGACCATTGGTGGGAAGTTCTAAGCATCACATCCAGAACTCTCAGGATTTCACCAGCAAGATTGAAGATAGTACTCGGTGCAGAACAAACTATGGTGTCCTATGATGTGACATCTCTTTTCACCTGTATACCCACCAAGGAGGCTGTTGTCATGGTGAGAAAACGGCTAGACCAAGACAGCACTCTTACCAGCAGAACTGATCTCAACCCAGAACAGGTGTGTTCCCTACTGGACTTGTGCCTGAATACCACCTATTTCAAATACAGGGAAAAGTTCTATAAGCAAAAACACGGATGTGCTATGGGATCTCCAGTTTCACCCATTGTGGCCAACCTTTACATGGAGGAGGTAGAAAAACTGGCGCTTAATACCTTTAAGGGCATAGCACCCAGCCACTGGTTCAGATATGTGGATGACACCTGGGTTAAAATCCACCAGAAGGAAGTACAAGCTTTCACAGAACACATTAATGCGGTAGACCAAAACATCAAATTTACAAGGGAAGAGGTACAAAACAACAAACTGGCTTTCTTGGACTGCTTGGTAGAAGTTAAGGAAAATGGTAAACTGGAAGTAGAGGTTTACAGAAAACCAACACACACAGATCAGTATTTGATGTTTGACTCCCATCACCCTTTAGATCACAAGCTGGGGGTCATCAGAACCCTGCAACACAGAGCTGAGAACATCCCCACTAGCACAGAGGCGAAGGCTAAAGAAATGAAACATCTCAGAGGAGCCCTTTAAACTTGTGAATATCCAGACTGGGCCTTTGTCAAAAGAAGCAAAAGGAAAGAAAAGAACACGAATACCAACATTGAAGGTGAAAAGCAAGACAGGAGAAAGAACATGGTCATCCCATATGTAGCAGGGGTCTCTGAGAAACTAAGAAGAGTTTTCAAAAAACACCGTATCCCTGTCTGCTTTAAACCGAGCAACACACTGAGGCAGCAATTGGTACATCCGAAAGACCCAATACCGAAACACAATAAAAGCGACATCATATGCGCAGTGCAGTGTGAAGAATGCTCTGATTTGTATGTGGGGGAGATCAAACAACAACTGCATCAACGTATGGCCCAGCACAGAAGAGCCAATTCCTCGGGTCAGGACTCAGCCGTGTACCTGCATC
This sequence comes from Hymenochirus boettgeri, assembly GCA_019447015.1. Lineage (NCBI taxonomy): Eukaryota > Metazoa > Chordata > Amphibia > Anura > Pipidae > Hymenochirus > Hymenochirus boettgeri. The sequence goes on along the minus strand of CM033471.1, from coordinate 55,413,854 downwards.
TTAAGGATAAAGGACATACCTTTGAAGATTGTAATGTTAACATATTGGCAAAGGAACGTGACTGGTTCAAGAGAGGTGTTAAGGAGGCCATTTATGTGAAAATAAAGAAACCAAGCCTAAATAGAGGTGGGGGGGTTCGACACAATCTGTCTGCCATTTACAATGCTGTTTTGAAACCTTACTCTGGGCGTTCCTATAACACCTCTTAGCCACTATCTAATCACGCCCTTAACACTTGGCTGTGATATGCTAATTGGGATTTTCCAGGGTACATAATTGCCACAGATTCTTGTACAAGTCATTCTGAATTGAGAAAGCCAGTCGGATGACTAGCGAAACGTCTTCAAGAACTAAACTTCAAGTCCAGTTGATCTAATTGAATACAACAGATATACCATGGCCTGGATGAATGAGAACCTTCACAAGCATCACTAGTGCTAGTCCACATCATTTAAAAAAGGGTACATGTTTTATGTGCATAATTGCAGATATAAGCAGCAAGGTTATCATTTTTTGTGCAGTTCAGTGGGGCCTCAGTCATATTTATAGCAATCTTTTCTGCCCTACATTAAAATCATTGCTACTATTCTCTTTGTATTTCACATTTATTTTGTTGCTGAATTTTACACTTCTTTTAAAAGTGGAATGCTGTGCATTTTAGATAGTATTTGATGTTTAATTTACATTTTCTGAGCAACCCACCATTCATTTTACAGCATAAATAATTTACGTGATACCTGATCCCCAAGAATTTCGGCTGTTCCCCTGGTGCTGATGTAGCGCTTTCCATTTTTAAGCTGTTCATGTGTGCCAGAGAGATTACTGTTGCAGAGACAAACCAAGGAAGTCCCATAAATGAAGATACAATAATTAGCACAGCTATGCAGAAAAAGTCCAGATGGAGACCAGCACCTTTCTGATAAGAATATAAAAAAAATGTTATAATACATCTAATAAGAATTAAAAAAAGAATATAAAAAAACACAGTGAAGGTCATTTAGAGGAATATTGTGTAAAGGTTGACGATATAGAGCACATTGACGATATAGAGCAAAGGGTGTCTTTGGAATAATTTAATTTGATATTGGTTCTCCTTTTGACTGTATCTAAAAATTACCAATCAGCTATTTTTCTAATTCCAACCCTGTGTTAGCAACTCACCTGCTGCGCCGCTCAAGAGTTCCGATGACGTAATTCCACTGGCCATCGTGAAAATGTAGAAGTTGGTTCTGCTGCTTTTTTGGTCCCTGGCTTCCCAGCTTGATTCTTGTTCTATGCTTTGATGCACTTGTCCCCTATTTAGCACCATTATCCAGCACCTATTTCCAGTATCTGTATTTAGTATCCAGCTCCTATTCTGAGTAAAGATGGACTAGAACTCGAACTCGAACCTGAGTTTGAGCCGAACTATCCCCAACCCGGATTTTCGATATTTTCCGGACTTTCGATAATTATCGAATGTTCAAGGTGCGCGAATATGCGAGTACAATGTCTATTATACTTATACGCGAGTAAATATCTAGAAAGATTGTCACATTGGGCTGCTAAGTGGCAGATAAGATTCAATGTTGATAAATGTAAGGTGATGCATTTTGGACTTAAAAATCCTTGTGCTGCTTATACTATAAATAGCTCTGTGTTAAGTGAATCCCTGTTGGAAAGGGATCTTGGAGTTTTGATGGATAACAAACTTAAATGAAGCAAGCAATGCCAGGCGGCAACAGCCAGAGCCTGCATGGTATTGTCTTGTATAAAGAGAGGTATGGATTCAAGGGAGGAAAATGTTATTCTCCCTCCCCCTCTTTTAAGCATTGGTAAGGCCTCATTTGGAATATTCAGTGCAATTTTGGAATCCTGTGTACAAAAAGGACATCTTTGAAATGTTAAGGGTTCAGAGAAGGGCAACTAAATTAATAAGGGGATTGGGGGAGCTTGAATATAAAGAGAGACTGGAAAAGTTACGCTGGAGAAAAGGCGCTTGCGTAGGGATATGATTACTGTGTATGAATACATTAACGGACCATACAATAAACTATCTGGGGCATTGTTCACCTATAGAGCATGTCAGAGGACACGTGGCCATCTCTTAAGACTTGATGAAAAAAGGTTAAGGCTTCAAGTTCGTAAAGGGTTTTTCATTGGGAGAACGGTAAAGCTATGGAACTGTCTTCCAGTGGACGTTGTTATGGCAGGTTCATTGGTCAGTTTAAAAAAAAAAGCTGGATGAGTTTCTACAAACAAGGAATTTTGCAAGTTACTGGTATTGATACATAAAGTAGAGTTGATCCAGGGAAATTTCCGATTGCCACTTGGAGTCAGGAAGGAATTTTTTTTACCCTTCATAAATTTGGTGTTTTTTTTTTGCCTTTTCTCTGAATCAACAGTTAGGCAGGAAATGAGGATATTGCTAGATGGGTTGGACTGGATGGACATATGTCTTTATTCAACCTCATATACTAAACTGTATCGAATTGTCGAAAATGTCTATTATACCTATACGTGAGTAAATAATGAATATCGAATCCACAAGAAAAATATGTATTATACCTATAAGCGAGTAAATATCGAATTCTCGAATCCGCAAGTAAAATGTCTATTATACCTATACGCGAGTAAATAGCGAATACGCAAGTAAAATGTCTAATATACCTAAACACGAGCTATTATCGAATTCTCGAATCTGCGAGTCGTTTATGGGATAATTATCGAAGATTCGAATGCGAGAGCTCAAAAGTAGTGTGCGTGAGAGTAAAATCGAGTTTTTGAAAGTCCTGGATATTCAAACATGTTCCTCAGACCATTTCCCAGGTCCCACAGCCTTTAATACGCGAGTAAATATCTAGATAGATTGTCGAATTGATATTTCAATTGATATTTTAATTGTATTTCATTCAAACTTTTCTGACTATTAGACTCCCATTGACTTTAATGGGTCCGTTTTCGAACTTTCGAACTTTACTTTCGAAAGTACGGCCATCTCTAATTCTGAGTACCTTTTTTCCAGTACCAGTATCCTGCTCTTATTACCAATATCCAGCTCTGGTCTCCATTCCAGTATCCTGTTTTTGGTCTTCATTCCATTATCCAGCTCCAATCTACATTCTGTTATCCAATACCAGTTTCCAGATCCCGTACCCAGCTCCAGTATCTAGCTCCGGTCTGCATACCAGTTGCCAATTCTGGACTTTATAACTTTTCTCAAACTTTTAGCCTCCTCCTAAAGCACGTAGACTGACTGAGTACCTTAGACTACCTGAGGAGGCAATTGCAGAACTGGGCAAAACACTCTAAAGCACCTAGCTTTGGATCCAACGGTATCAGGGTTTTATCGTCAGTGTGTGTAGCTCATTTTCCAAACATACGCTCCCACCGGCCTTGCGGCCATTCAGAAAATACCTAAAATTTCCCTCGGCCGTGGTATTCTGCCTGTAGGGGAGTCGGCCACAGTCATGAAAAACACATAGTCCTTAGTGTTCTTCTTATGCTGTGTTCGAAAACCATTAAGGACAGCTGTCTCAATTCATGATTTTTCTTATACCCAGACTACTCCCTGCGCCAGACCCAGTTCATACACAACCATGTATGTCGCCATTTTCAACTGATCCATCTCTTTTTATAGAGATACCTCGTATTCCCCCACCTTCCTACTTTGATGGTAATGCTTAAGCTTGTCTTTGATGCACCAGGCAGAACTATCAGGGCCGTCTCTAGACTTTTTGGCACCAGAAAAAAAATGTCCAAATGCGACCCCCCTCGCCGTGTTGCCAAAAGGGGTGTGGTTTTATAATTGAAAGTGGGTGATGCTTTGTCCAGAAGTGGGTGTGGCTTGTCCAGAAGTGGGAGTGGCTTTATACAGATGACTGGTAAATAATGCCCAAAATGTCTTTAAAACTTTTTCATGCCTGTAACCCTTCTGTGTGATTCTAGCGCTTTCCATACTTTTTCTAGAGCTTCTGGCAATTCTCCTCTTTGACTTCCCTCCAGGGGTGCGTAGTTCAGCCCCGCACACCCTATTTTCCTTTTACTTCAATCTTTTAAATATGCTCCCAGGTTCAGATATTCTACATACAAAACAACAGCTCCTCTTTTCATCCTGGTAATGGCCATCAGTCATGGCCATGATGTTGATTTTATGGCCAATAGCTGGCAGCCATTACAGAACTCCTGGCGTCCTCTCCTGCTTTGCAAACTCGTAACTAACCAGCTCGTAACAGCAGCAGAAGAGGTGTTGCCATGCCTGCGGGGGCAGGCATGGTCCATGAATGATCTTGTCTCCTGGAGTATCTTATGTCCTTCCAAATGTATATCTGCTTCCATTCTTCATTGTACTTCCTTTTCCTGTAGTAATAAAACTAAAATTTAAATTCCTAAACACTATTTTGAATTCAAGGATGTGGACTGCCCCATTTGATCTCTTGCCTGGATCATACATATCCTCTTTCCAGCTTAGATGACTTCTATGAAAGAGTATATAGAAGAAGATTTGTCTCGATGTTATTAGACTGTTCACTACCCCTGATAGTGCAGGTTTCTTTTTTGTTGAAAAAAAAGATGGTGATTATGACTATGCCCTGATTACTTTACCGTGACCCACTTCCACTCATCTTAGAACTGTTAGACCACCTTAAAGAAGCATATATTCTCACCAAATTGCATCTCATTTAATCCGCATAAGAAAAGGAGACGAATAGAAGACCACTTTTAAAGGGGAACTCTTTACGTGCTCCACAGCCCAAGATATAAAGAAATGACTGACCAGAAAGTGAATGGATGGGAGGCTGACATGTGACATTCCTAAGGCTTCTCCTGCACAATGCCACCGGCGAGCACGGTCTCAGACTCCCTCAGTGTGTGAGGGAGACAGGAAGTCCCTCCTCCTCTCTGATGTGTGAAGTCCTAACAGAGTAGGAAAGGGAATCTACAGCCCTTCTTTCCCACTGTGTTCCCACTCTGCCTGAAAAGGCTGTTTCTACTGAGTCTTCTTTTGGGGGGGCGGTCTGAGTGGCCCACGGCACCCGCGAGTGGGAGGGACTTAGGCACCTGTAAGTGGGTGAGGCTTAGGCACCCACAAGTGGGTGGGGCTTAAGCACCCACGAGTGGGCATGGCTGAGGCACCCATGGGTAGGCGGGGCCACGGCGCCCGCAGGTGGGCAGAGCCACATGGGGCTGTAATAGAATGGGCCATGGGGGGCCTGCAACTGAAAGGGACCATGAGGTACATGAGTGGGAGGGACCAGGGGGGCTGCAAAAGGTAGGAGACAGAGGGCAGATTGACTGACATGGTTTCAGAGCAGGAAGCAGGAAGTGCATGGGACCTGGTGATGCTGCTGCCATATCACACACAAAAATGTAAATATCTTAAAAACTATGCGAAATAAACAATTAAATTAAATTGCAAAAATTCTCAGGAGAGCAATTCCTATCAATTTACCTAAAGTCATTTTTGCACCACAGTTCCCCTTTAAAACCTGTAAAGGGCATTGTGAATATTTTGTCTTGCTTTTTAAACTCTGTAAAGCAGACTTTTTTAATGACATCTTTCAAGACCTGCTTGTTATCCCAGTAGTGGTCTGCATCAACGACTTACCTTCCCATTGCTGCATTCCCATCATTTTTCTCTGGTCTTGTACAAATGAGTGCTAAACAATGATACTAACTGAATCCTTGATTTCCTTTAAATTGCTGCTGCATCATAAAACATTTATTGTTATAATGTCTCAGTCAAACTCAGAGATGGATTAAGATCATATGGGGCCCTAGGCAGGGCCATCATTTAGGGCCCCCTTTGTTGCTACATATATTGTATAGACTGTCATTTTTTTACTGCTTCTGAAGCTAGGCCCCCAGAAGTTTCCTGGGCCCTAGGCAGTCGCCTAGGGTTGCCTTATGGATAATCCTGTTCTGGTCAAACTGGTATGAGGCATGTTTGTGCCTTTAGCATATGTGTGTTGACTTGTCATGGACTATCACAATTGAGTCTTCAAAAAAAACTACATAATTTAAAATATTTTTATACCGGGTGAAAGGGTAATTTTTTTTATAAACACAGGTTTGGACCTAACAAGAGGAAGTTTCCTGTGAGTGAAACGAACTTGTGAGTGTCACTTTCTCTTAAGGACCTTGATCTCAAGGACATAGAAAAAGAAGGACACTTAATCATTTGATGGTTGTATGGTGTGTGTGAAAGTTTGAAAATAAGGATTGTTTGAAAGTTTGAAAATAAGGATTGTTTGTACTGTTAAGGACTATGTGTGCAGGACTGAGTGTGCAGTAAGCAGACTAATCTTTCTTCTTCCAGTTAAAGGGGTGTGCTGGACTTCTATATTCTAGTATTGTACCTGTTGTAATCACAAACAGGCTGTGAAAGGGTTAATAAGTGTTTGGTTTTTTTTCCCCTCTCTTTCTGGCTCTTGCGCTAATTGGTGTGGGGGTTGGAGCCTATTAGTTAAATAGGATTCACAGTTGTTGGGCCTGTGGTTTGGACCAAACAAAAGGAAGTTTCCTGTGAGTGAAACGAACTTGTGAGTGTCCCTTTCTCTCAAGGACCTTGATCTCAAGGACATAGAAAAAGAAGGACATTGAAACAAGAAGGGCAATTAAACAAGGTTTGTGCGTCACTGTGTTGGTGTGGTGTATTAGAAGGGACAGTTTTGTCAGTACCATGCAATGTGCATCGTGCCACATGTATAGGAACCTGGAACAGATGTTCCGGGGAACCTATATCTGTGTCAGGTGTGAGTGGGTTGCCGTTTGGTAGCTGAGGTGGAGAGTCTAAGGGGGCAGCTTGCAGCATTGCGGGGATTGGCAGAACTGGGGGGTCAGCAGGCACTGGCTGGGGCCAGTATAGAGTTGGGTGAAAGAGGGACAAGAAAGGATGAAGAAGGAGGTAGTTTTGTTAGGGTTACTAGGGGAAGTGGGGGACGGAAGAGTAGGGGGCTTCTTCCCAGATTGTCCATCCCAACAGATTTGCAGCCTTAGGTAATGAAGTGGAGGAGGACACCTCAGAATTAGCGTGTATGGAGGGGGCTAGTCCCTTGAGCACCTAGCGGACTGCCATCTCTGATACAAGGGAGGAGGAACGAAGGGTCAGGAATGCAAGGCAGGTGGTAGTGGTAGGGGACTCCATTATAAGGAAGGTAGATAGGGTAATCTGCCGCCAAGACCCTACATGCCTAACTGTGTGTTGCCTGCCTGGTGCTAGGGTTCGGCATGTGGTGGATCGTGTAGACAGATTATTGGGTGGGGCCGGGTGTGACCCGGCAGTCTTGGTTCACATTGGTGCCAATGACAAAGTTAGAGGTGGAGGTGAGGTCCTTAAACATGATTTCTGAGAACTAGGGGCCAAGATAAAAGCAAGGACCTCCAGGGTAGTGTTTTCAGAAATACTACCGCAGCAACGTGCTAAGCCAGGGAGACAGCGGGAGCTTAGGAGCATTAATGCGTGGCTAAGAGAGTGGTGTAAGGAAGAAGGGTTTGGGTTTATTGAGAACTGGGCAGACTTTGCTGTCGGCTACAGGCTCTTTAGTAGGGATGGGTTGCACCTCACTGATGGTGGTGCAGCTGTTTTAGGGGAGAAGATGGCTAGAGGGTTGGAGGAGATTTTAAACTAGGTTTGGGGGGGAGGGTATTAGCAGTCTCACTGGGATAGATAGTCCAGGAGGAAAGCAGGGTGTAGATAGGCCAGTGGTGGGCGGAAAGGGGGGTGGGGCTAGCATAGGGGATAGGGAGGAATGTGTATTAAAGTGTACGAATAAATTACAGGATCATAATCTAAAATGTATGTTTGCAAATGCGAGAAGCCTGGCTGACAAAATGGGTGAATTGGAAATGATGGCATTGAATGAAAAGTATGATGTAATAGGTATAGCAGAAACGTGGTTGAACAGTTCTCACGACTGGGCTGTAAATATAGAAGGATATGCCTTGTTTAGGCAGGACAGAAAAAAAAGGAAAGGGGGAGGAGTATGAGTTTATGTTAAAAAAGAATTGAAGCCAAATTTAAAAGAAGAGATAACTGGTGATACGGATGATAAAGTGGAGGAAATATGGGTGGAATTAGGCAACAGGAAAGGGGGTAATGTCATTGTTGGTGTCTGCTATAAGCCGCCAAATGCTAGCAGAGAGGAGGTGAGTCAACTTCATATGCAGTTGGCAATGGCTGCAAGTTTGGGGAGTGTGCTCATTATGGGGGACTTCAATTACCCTGACATTGATTGGTGTGGTGGAACTGCCATCACAGAAAAAGGTGATGAGTTCCTGAATTTGCTGCAGGATAATTTTCTCTCACAGGTGGTTGAGGTTCCTACTAGAAAAGGAGCTCTGTTGGATCTGGTAATATCTAACATTGTGGAGCGCATTCTAGATATAAAGGTAACTGGAGGCTTAGGGAATAGTGACCATGAAATAGTTGCATTTGGACCTTTGTATCGAAAGAAAAGTGCGCTGGGTTAACAAAGACATTTAATTTCAGGAAAGCAAATTTCCCCAGGTAAAAGCAGCTCTTCAGAATGTCAACTGGGATAATGTATTATCAGGTAAAGGTACTGAACAGAAGTGGAAGAAAAAGGCATTTAAAACCTTTAAGGCCGAGGGAACGGAAAGGGCCTTTAGGGATTATAAAAACTGTAACAAGGAGTGTAAGAAAGCAATCAATCTAGCTAAAATTAATAATGAAGTTAGGATAGCTGAAGAAAGCATCACTAAGCCTAAACATTTTTTTAAGTATATTAATAGTAAGAAGATGAGGACTGAGAATGTGGCACCATTAATTAATGGGGATAAGTTAGTTACGGAGGATGGCGATAAAGCAAATGTCTTGAATAATTTTTTTTCACTTTGGTTAACCGAGGATATGGTACAGAAAGAACTAAATAAGGTTAATATTAATAAATCTCCTGGACCAGATAAAATACATCCTCGGGTACTTAAGGAGCTAAGTTCAGTTTTATCTAGGCCATTGTTTCTTATTTTTGCTGATTTCCTCATGTCCGGTGGTGTGCCTCTGGATTGGAAAAAGGCTGATGTTATTCCAATATTCAAAAAGGGTAGTCGTTCACAGCAGGGTAATTACAGGCTAGAGATGTGCTAGAGTATGTTTCAAGGACTGACATTATATGTAGTAACCAGCATGGATTTAGGAGGAATAGATCTTGTCAAACTAACTTGCTTGGCTTTTATGAGGAAGTAAGTAGAAATTTAGACTCTGGTATAGCAGTAGATGTAGTTTACTTGGATTTTGCAAAGGCTTTTGATACAGTCCCCCATAGGCGACTAATGAATAAGCTAAGGTCTGTTGGTCTGGGGAGTCACATTTGTACATGGATAGAAAATTGGTTAATGAATAGGATGCAGAGAGTAGTTGTTAATGGGGCTTCATCATTATGGACTAAAGTGCTAAGTGGGGTGCCACAGGGTTCTGTGTTGGGGCCGCTTCTGTTTAATCTATTTATTAATGATTTGGAAGTGGGTATTGTCAGCAAGGTTTCTGTGTTTGCTGACGACACAAAACTTTGTCGACCATTAAAAACTAAATGGCTCTGTGTTAAGTGAATCCCTGTTGGAAAGGGATCTTGGAGTTTTGGTGGATAACAAACTTAAAGGTAGCAAGCAGTGCCAGGCGGCAACAGCCAGAGCCTGCATGGTATTGTCTTGTATAAAGAGAGGTATGGATTCAAGGGAGGAAAAGGTAATTCTCCCTCTTTACAAAGCATTGGTAAGGCCTCATTTGGAATATGCAGTGCAATTTTGGAATCCTGTGTACAAAAAGGACATCTTTGAAATGGAAAGGGTTTACAGAAGGGCAACTAAATTAATAAGGGGATTGGGGGAGCTTGAATATGAAGAGAGACTGGAAAAGTTACAATTATGTACGCTGGAGAAAAGGCGCTTGCATGGGGATATGATTACCGTGTATAAATACATTAACGGGCCATACAATAAACTATCTGGGGCATTGTTCACCAATAGAACATGTCAAAGGACACGAGGACATCCCTTAAGACTTGAAAAAAAAAGGTTTAGGCTTCAAGCTCGGAAAGGGTTTTTTACTGTGAGAACGGTAAAGCTACGGAACTGTCTTCCAGTGGACGTTGTAATGGCAGGTTCATTGGTCAGTTTCAAAAAAAAGCTGGATGAGTTTCTGCAAACAAGGAATGTTGCAAGTTACTGGTATTGATTCATAAAGTAGAGTTGATCCAGGGAAATTTCCGATTGCCACTTGGAGTCAGGAAGGAATTTTTTCCCCCTTCATAAATTTGGTGGGGTTTTTTTGCCTTCCTCTGGATCAACAGTTAGGCAGGAAATGAGGATATTGCTAGATGGGTTGGACTGGATGGACGTATGTCTTTATTCAACCTCAAATACTATACTATACCCCCCCACCCCACCCCTATGTTGGATGGGTCAGACCGCAGATTTAGCAAAAAAGCACAAGTAGACCTGTGTGATTAAAAAAAAAGTGACAAATATTTTTTTGCAGGCAAATAGGGTTCAGTGTCATAGAAATTTTATTAGATATACCTTAAGCTTGTATTCCTTGCGGTTAAGAATGACAGCAGTAATTTGTTGATCCATAAACAAAAGTATGGTAATCAAAATTGCAGGAATCCCAGAAAGCATGCATACCCACCAAGGATTCTTCCCAAATGGCAGGACAATCCAATTCCTATTAGGGTTTGTGGGCTATTAATGCAAAAAATATATAATCAGTACAATTTAAGAAAATAGTGAACAGTGCAAAGGAATATTTTTATGAGTAATATAATTTGTTTACTATAAATTGTTTTTAAATATGTGCTGTTTGAGTTTTTTTTACCATAGGTAAGCATGACTTTAAGACAGAAATAGTGGTGGTAGGAATTCAATGTCATGGTTGCAACCTTTTCTTCCCAATATTATTAAAAGTCACACAGAGTAAGTACAGAGTAAAGAGAGCCACAACTGCAGTATTCACAGAAACAAGCATTGTGGCCCTGGATAAAAGTCCCCCAAAATTTTCCAAAAAATAATATTTATAAATTTATAAATAAATTTAAAAATAATAAGCAATTTTTCTTATCTGTACTGCTGAAGAAAATGACACTGAACCCAGATAGCAATGTCCATTCTAAAAATGTTGACTTTATATCAGGGATGCAAAATGGGAAAACATTCAGCATGTTTTGTTCTCAGCCTTGGCCAATGTTTTTCAATACTAGCCTTTCATGAACAATTTAATAGTTCCCTTGAATTTTAAATGTAAATACACCTAATTCATACATTATATTTTACTTTCCATCCTTTGTACAGAGAACACCCATTATTAAAATATTTACACATTTAATTTTTGTTTATAGGCCTTTTCTATAGACAAAAACAAAGCCTCTCAGAAAGTAATCTGGCTAACCAGTTAACCCTTTAATGGCAAGCAGATTTTAAAACACTCCCCAGGAAAAGTAGAAAAGGTTTTCCAACTAAACCATACAAATTCAGTTTTGAAACTTTTTCACTAGATATGTGCCATTTTTCAAAATATAATAATAGTTTTGTTATTTGTGTAAATGTTATGTTTAGGCACAAAAAGAGCATTGTTCCTAAGAAGCACCAATTTTCCTAAATACAATATGATACTAAACATACAAGAGTGTTTTGTTTAAACTAAGGTAAATACAATGTACAATTGCACAGCAGAGATTACCAAATAGAGGCAATAATAATAGCATATAAAAGATAATCAATGCACATTCCTAGGCCCCATACAATATATCATAGTGTCTGCACACTGGCAAACATTATATAGAGATTTTAGTATACATTACTATGATCACATGAATGAAAAGCCTTCCAACTATGTCTAAGCAACGCCAGTCTGGATAATAATAATAGCAGACTAATTTAAGTCTGTGCTGTATGCACCTTAACAATGATGATAAATCTTTGTAAACATGACAAATATCATGTTTACAAATATCTATAGTAGTTTAGTATCACATATATATAATTTTTTGCAACTACCAAAAGGAATTTTCCTGTGAGTGAAAACAAACTGAGTGGAACCTGTACAAAGTACCTTTTTCTAAAGGACCTTTTTATTAAGGACATAGAAAAAGAAAGTTGGTGTGTGCTGGTATTGTGTATTATTACTGTGTATTAGAAGTTACAGTTTTGTTGGTACCATGCAATGTACATCCTAACACATATAGCAACCTGGAGCAGATGTTGCAGGGGACCTATCATATACTTGAGTATAAGTCGAGGTACATATTTTTACCTGAAAACGTAGTAAAAACTGACTCGAGTATAAGCCGAGGGTAGAAATTATGACCACTACTGCATTCTGATTTAGTATTGTTTTGTGCCTTAAGATGCCCTTTAAATGGACAGCAGAATTCCCATACAGTAGTCCCATACAATAATAGCCAAATCCAATACCATCAACCCCCAATTCCTTGGCACTCCAGATCTTTGGAAACTACAACTCCCAGCATGCTTTGGTTGCTGGGAATTGAAGTTTCTAAACATGTGGAGTGGCAAGGTTCAATAAACTTTTAATTAAGCTTTCCATCATTTACAATTCTCCTGACCCCAATATTTAAGTGTCACCTGATAGTTGTAGTTTTAAGCTATCACTTGCATTGAACTAGCAGAGAAGACCCACCAGATTTACAGCATCCAGATGAGCAGTGACAGTGCTGAGTAAGTTCAGCAGCCTGACTACAGGTAGCAGGAAGGAGTGTAAAGGCAGATCAGCTCCTGTAACTTTCTATGCAGGTTAAGGATTTATTAACACAGCGCCACCTACTGGTTACTATCAATTGCAATTGCAGCATTTGGATCTAAATTAGGACTTGACCAGAGAATAAGCCGAGGTTAGGATTTCAGGCTGATTTTAAAGCCTGAAAATCTCGACTTATATTCAAGTATATACGGTATGTCTGTGTCAGGTGCATGTGGGTTTCCCGTTTGGAAGCTGAGGTGGAGAGTCTAAGGGGGCAGCTTGGAGCATTGCAGGGATTGCCAAATCTGGGGGGACAGCAGGCACTGGCTGGGGCCAGTGTAGAGGTGGGTGGAATTGGGACAGGGAAGGTTGAGGGGGGAGGTAGTTTTGTTAGGGTTACTAGGGGATGGAGGGGTTGCTTCTTCCCAGCTTTCCTATTCCAACAGATTTGCCGCCTTAGGTGATGAAGTGGAGGAGGACAGCTCGGAATTAGCGTATATGGAGTGGGCTTATCCCTTGAGCACCCAGGGGACTGCCATCTCTAATACAAGGGAGGATGAACTTAGGATCAGGAATGCTAGCCAGGTGGTAGTGTTAGGGGAGTCCATTATAAGGAAGGTAGATAGAGTAATCTGCCGCCAAGACCCTACATGCCGAACTGTGTGTTGACTGCCTCGTGTTAGGGTTTGACATGTGGTGGATTGTGTAGACAGATTATTGGGTAAGGCTGGGTGTGACCCTGCGGTCTTGGTCCATATTGATGCCAATGACAAAGTTATAGGAGGAGAGGTCCTTAAACATGATTTCCGAGAGTTAGGGGCCAAGTTCAAAGCAACGACCTACAGTTTAGTGTTTTCAAAAATACTACTGCAGCCACGTGCTACGCTAGGGAGGCCATGGAAGCTTAGGAGCATTAATGTGTGGCTAAGAGGTTGGAGTAAGGAAGAAGGGTTTGTGTTTATAGAGAACTGGGCAGACTTTTCTTTTGGCTACAGGCTCTTTAGTAGGGATGGATTGTACCTCACTGATGGTGGTGCAGATGATTTGGGGGAGATGATGCCTAGAGGGTTGGAGGAGATTTTAAATTAGGTTTGGGGGGGAGGGTATTATCAGTCTCAATGGGATAAATAGCCCAGGAGGAAAGCAGGGTGTAGATTGGCCAGTGGTGGGTGGAAAAGCATATGGGATAGAGCATATGGGATAGAGAAGCATGTGTATTAAAATGTATAAATAAACTACAGGATCAAATAACTTCTAAAATGTATGTTTGCAAATGCGAGGAACCTGGCTGACAAAATGGGAGAATTGGAGATAATGGTGTTGACTGGAACGCATGATGTAATAGGTATCAGAAACATGGTTGAACAGTTCTCACGACTGGGCTGTAAATTTAGAAGGATACTCCTTGTTTAGGCAGGACAGAGAAAAAGGAAAGGGCTCCCCCTTTGTATGTGTTTATGTTAAAAAAAAATTGAATCCAAATTTAAAAGAAGAGATAACTGTCAATATGGATGTTAAAATGGAGGCAATATGGGTGGAATTAGGCAACAGGAAAGGGGGTAATGTCATTGTTGGTGTCTGCTATAAGCCGCCAAATGCTAGCAGAGAGGAAGTGAGTCAACTTCATATGCAGTTGGCAAGGGCTGCAAGTTTGGGGATTGTGCTCATTATGGGGGACTTCAATTAACCTGACACTGATTGGTGAAGTGGAACTGCCATCACAGAAAAAGGCAATGAGTTTCTGAATTTGCTGCAGGATAATTTTCTCTCACAGGTGGTTGAAGTTCCTACTAGAAAAGGAGTTCTGTTGGATCTGGTAATATTTAACATCGTGGAGCACATTATAGATATAAAGGTAACTGGAAGCTTAGGGAATAGTGACCATGAAATAGTGGCGTTTATACTATGTTATCGAATGGAAAAGTGCGCTGGGCTAACAAAGACTTTTCCCAGGTTAAAAGTAGCTCTTCAGAATGTCAACTGGGATAATGTATTATCAGGTAAAGGTACTGAACAAATGTGGACTGTGTTTAAGGGGATTTTGAGCCAGTTCATATCTAAATTTATACCCTTGGGAAATAAATGTAAAAAATTAAAAAAAAAAAAAAAAGAAAAAGGCATTTAAAACCTTTAAGTCAGAGGGAACGCAAAGGGCATTAAGGGATTATAAAAACTGTAACAATGAGTGTAAGAAAGCAATCAAACTAGCTAAAATGAATAATGAAGTTTAGCTAAAGTATAGCTAAGTATAGCTAAAACAAAGCATCACTAAGCCTAAATTTTTTTTAAAGTATATTAATAGTAAGAAGATGAGGACTGAGAATGTGGCACCATTAATTAATGGGGATAAGTTAGTTACGGAGGATGGCGATAAAGCAAATGTCATAAATATTTTTTTTCCCTCTGTATACACTATAGAAGATCCAAGTACAGATATCTTAGAGTATAGTAGCAATAATGGTATAAAAGATTTAAGTGCAGTTTGGTTAACCAAGGCTATGGTACAGAAAGAACTAAATAAGGCTAATATTAATAAATCTCCTGGACCGGATAAAATACATCCTCAGGTACTAAGGGAGCTAAGCTCAGTTTTATTTAGGCCATTGTTTCTTATTTTTTCAGATTCCTTCATGTCCAGAGGTGTGCCTCTGGATTGGAGAAAGGCTGATGTTATTCCAATATTCAAAAAGGTAGTCGTTCAGAGACGGGTAATTACAGGCCTGTACGTTTAACTTCAGTGGTGTGGAAGATACTGGAAAGTTTAATAAGGGAACATGTTCTAGAGTATGTTTCAAGGACTGACATTATAAGTAGTAACCAGCAAGGAGGAATAGATCTTGTCAAACTAACTTGATTGGCTTTTATGAGGAAGTGAGTAGAAATTTACTGGCATAGCAGTAGATGTAGTTTATTTGGATTTTGCAAAGGCTTTTGATACAGCCCCCCATAGGCGACTAATGTATAAGCTAAGGTCTGTTGGTCTGGGGAGGCACATTTGTGCATGGCTAAAAAATTGGATAATGAATAGGATGCAGAGAGAAGTTGTTAATGGTGCTTCATCATTATGGACTAAAGTGCTAAGTGGGGTGCCACAGGGTTCTGTGTTGGGGCCGTGATCATATAAGAGTAGCCGGTCCCACGTGGAGGATGAAAGAAGAGCGGAAAGGGAGACCCCGATGATGTCATGGAGCTTCCTCCTTCACCAGGTCTTCCCTAAGAGTGGTAGGAGGCTGCCCCTGGTGGTCTAGTGGAGGTACTGCACTGTGATCTCCATTCAGATCACAGTGCAGTACCTGGTATAGTAAAGCTGTCAGTATGACAGCTTTACTATACTTTTTGTGACTGGAACTCAAAGTTCCACTCACAAAAGGATTTTTTTTAAGTCTTTGCTACTTAGCAAAGACTTAGAAAAAAAATGGGGACAGAGATCAAAATTTGGTGATCACTTCTGATCACCTATTTTTATTTTGTGGCGTTTTTTTATTTTTTCTTGTAATTGCAATTGCGCATGGGTCCCATTTGAGCTAGTTGGTGGCTCCGTCTCTGTTTGCACCCACCCATATGGCATACCGTTTGATTTAGGACATGTGGGAGATTGCCATTTAGTGGGTTTTTCTACTTGCCAAGTGGGTTTAGGTAGGATTTCAACCTTTGAATCACCTTATTATATTTTTTACAAAATCTCCTAAAAAGCACTGAGTTCTATGGAGTACTGTGTCTGGAATTCTTCATGTATATATGAAAGCATGACAACGTTACGTAGGTGAAGGTGTGTAGATTCCAAAAATATATAGTTTGTGGGGGGTATTTCCATGTTTCAGAGCTGTATCCTTTGAAAAAGTGTAGACTGTTGAAATTACAGAGCACTTTGATTAATTCTTGTAATTGCACTTGGGCATGCGTCCCATTTGAGCTAGTTGGTGGCCACATCTCTGTGTGCACCGCATAAAAGAATGACATTGTTGCATAGCTGAAGGTGTGTAGATTCCAAGAATATATAGTTTTTGGGGGTATTTCTAATATAGAGGGGCGTTTAGTCTGACAAATCTGAAAAGTTGCTGTAATTGGGCCACTGTGATTTGGCTCACTTTGTGGCTAGTCGATTCCACCACGGCGTGTCTAACCACGCATATGGCATACCGTTTGATCCAGGACATTTGGGAGATTGATATTCAGTAACTACATTCCATGAGGTTTTAGCATGATTATTACCTTTTGAAGTTGTTTTTTGCTAAAGGGTACCTCCACTCGTATTTTCAACATTTGGGAATCCAGTTCTATTGAAGAACGGGAGGTAAAGGAGCTGTGCCGACGGACCTTGTCTTCTATGCGCATGCGCGATCTATGCGCATAGAAGACAAGGTCCGTCGGGACCTGTCAGACTACACGCCGGGGGAGCGAGCGAGCGGGTAAGTTTCTTACCTTCTCTCCTGGCTCCTGTTTGTTCTATTGAAGAACGGAAGGTAAGGCACAGCTCCTTTACCTCCCGTTCTTCAATAGAACTGGATTCCCAAATGTTGAAAATACGAGTGGAGATACCCTTTAATTTTTACAGAAAAGTGCAACCTTCTATGACGAACTGCACCCACACCATTGATGGTATGAATGAACGAACTACATCGTTACATTGATGAAGGTATGTAGATTTCAGGAATATATACAGTGATGTGAAAAACTATTTGCCCCCTTCCTGATTTCTTATTCTTTTGCATGTTTGTCACACTTAAATGTTTCTGCTCATCAAAAACTGTTAACTATTAGTCAAAGATAACATAATTGAACACAAAATGCAGTTTTAAATGATGGTTTTTATTATTTAGTGAGAAAAAAAACTCCAAACCTACATGGCCCTGTGTGAAAAAGTGATTGCCCCCCTTGTTAAAAAATAACTTAATTGTGGTTTATCACACCTGAGTTATGGTTATAAAGCCATTTCTAAAGCTTTGGGACTCCAGCGAACCACAGTGAGAGCCATTATCCACAAATGGCAAAAACATGGAACAGTGATGAACCTTCCCAGGAGTGGCCGGCCGACCAAAATTACCCAAAGAGCGCAGAGAATACTCATCTGAGAGGCCACAAAAGACCCCAGGACAACATCTAAAGAACTGCAGGCCTCACTTGCCTCAATTAAGGTCAGTGTTCACGACTCCACCATAAGAAAGAGACTGGGCAAAAACGGCCTGCATGGCAGATATCCAAGGCGCAAACCACTTTTAAGCAAAAAGAACATTAAGGCTCGTCTCAATTTTGCTAAAAAAAATCTCAATGATTGCCAAGACTTTTGGGAAAATACCTTGTGGGCCGACGAGACAAAAATTTTACTTTTTGGAAGGTGCATGTCCCGTTACATCTGGCGTAGAAGTAACACAGCATTTCAGCAAAAGAACATCATACCAACAGTAAAATATGGTGATGGTAGTGTGATGGTCTGGGGTTGTTTTGCTGCTTCAGGACCTGGAAGGCTTGTCCGGCCATCTGTTCGTCAACTCAAGCTGAAGCGATCTTGGGTGCTGCAGCAGGACAATGACCCAAAACACACCAGCAAATCCACCTCTGAATGGCTGAAGAAAAACAAAATGAAGACTTTGGAGTGGCCTAGTCAAAGTCCTGACCTGAATCCTATTGAGATGTTGTGGGCCTGACCTTAAAAAGGCGGTTCATGCTAGAAATCCCTCAAATAAAGCTGAATTACAACAATTCTGCAAAGATGAGTGGGCCAAAATTCCTGCAGATCGCTGTAAAAGACTCGTTGCAAGTTATCGCAAACGCTTGATTGCAGTTATTGCTGCTAAGGGTGGCCCAACCAGTTATTAGGTTCAGGGGGTGTTATGTCTCCCTTGTTGTATTGTTCAAGAGCAAGAAAACACTTGGAATGTAGAGGGAACTTGATTTATTCAAACAGAGCAACAGGTACATCACACTTCCTCTTCCCATGCTATTCCCTAGCTTACTTCCTGATACTGCCCCTTTTTCCCAGCTTGCCTCTATGCCTTAAAGAAACAGTATTAACTAAACATGTAGATGTTACAGGGGGCAATTTCTTTTTCACACAGGGCCATGTAGGTTTGGAGTTTTTTTTCTCACTAAATAATAAAAACCATAATTTAAAACTGAATTTTGTGTTTAATTATGTTATCTTTGACTAATAGTTAACAGTTTATAATGAGAAGAAACATTTAAGTGTGACAAACATGCAAAAGAATAAGAAATCAGGAAGGGGGCAAATAGTTTTTCACATAACTGTAGTTTGTTGGGGTTATTTCTGAGTTACAGGGGTGGGTGTTTTGTGGGAAAAACTGAAGACTGTTCAAATTCGGAGTTGGCTAAATATTTATTTTTCTGAGCCATTGTGCATTGTCTCACATTGTGGCTTTTCGTTTCCAAGTCTGCATGTGTAATTATGCATATGGCATACAGTTTGATTCAGGACATTTGGGGGATTGATATTTGGGAACTTTTTTTTTTACATTTCATGGAATTTTGGCATGATTTCTACCTTCAAAAGTTGATTTTTGTTAATTTTTTCAGAAAATCTGCAAAAAGTGCGAACTTCTATGAAGAACTGCGTCCACACCATTGATGGTATGAATGAACAAACTACAGCATTCCGTAGTTGAAAGTGTGTAGATTCGAGGAATATATAGTTTGTGGGGTTGTTTTGTGGGGAAAAACTGCAGACTGTTCAAATTCAGAGTTGCCTGAATATTTTTTGCTCTTTTTGAGCAATCATGCATTGCCTCACTTTGTGGCTTTTCTTTTCCACGTGCGCATGTGTAACCACGCATATGGTATACCGTTTGATGCAGCACATTTGGGAGATTGATAACTGGTAACTTTTTTTTACATTCCGTGAAGTTTTGACATGATTTTTACCTTTTGAAGTTGTTTTTGGTTAATTTTTTCTGAAAAGTGCAAACTTCTATGAAGAACTGCGCCCAAACCAAAAATGGTATGAATGAACAAACTACAGTGTTACATAGCTAAAGTTGTGTGCATTTCAGGAATATATAGTTTGTGGGGGTTATTACAAAGTTACGGGGGTGTTTTGTGGGAATGACTGCAGACCGTTCAAATTCAAATTGGAAGAATATTTTTGCTGTTTTTGAGCAATCATGCATTGTCTCACTTTGTGGCTTTTCACTTCCATGTCAGTGTGTGTAACCATGCATATGGCATACCGTTTGATTTAGGAAATTTGGGAGATTGATATTTGGTAACTTCTTTTTCAATTTCATTGAATTATTGATTTTTTCTGAAAATCTGCGAAAAGTGCAAATTTCTACGAACAACATTGATGGTATGAATGAACAAACTACAGCGTTACATAGCTGAAGGTGTGTAAATTTCAGGAATATATAGTTTGTGGGGGGTGTTTTGTGGGAAAAAATTGCAGACTATTCAAATTTAGAGTTGGCTAAATATTTTTGCTTTTTCTGAGCCATCGTGCATTGTCTCACTTCGTGGCTTTTTACTTCCACATCCACGTGTGTAACCACGCATATGGCATACCGTTTGATTCAGGACATTTGGGAGATTGATATTTAGTACCTTTTTTTTTTACATTCCATGAGGTTTTGGCATGATTTCTACCCTTTGAAGTTGTTTTTTGTTAATTTTTTTTAAAATAGTGCGACATTCTACGATGAACTGTGACCACACCATTGATGGTATGAATGAACAAACTACAGCGTTACATAGCTGAAGGTGTGTAGATTTCAGGAATATATAGTTTATGTGGGGTATTTCTGAGTTACAGGGGTGTTTTTTGGAAAAAACTGAAGACTGTTCAAATTCGAACAACTGCGCCCACACCATTGATGGTATGAATGAACAAACTACAGCGTTACATAGCTGAAGGTGTGTAAATTTCAGGAATATATAGTTTGTGGGGGGTGTTTTGTGGGGAAAAATTGCAGACTATTCAAATTCAGAGTTGGCTTAATATTTTTCGCTTTTTCTGAGCCATCGTGCATTGTCTCACCTCGTGGCTTTTCGGTTCCACGTCTGCGTGTGTGACCATGCATATGGCATACCGTTTGATTCAGGACATGTGGGAGATTGATATTTGGTAACTTTTTTTTTACATTCCATGAGGTTTTGACATGATTTCTACCTTTTGAATGTTGTTTGATGTTCATTTGTTTTAGAAAATCTGCAAACTTCTACAAAGAACTGCGCCCACACCATTGGCGGTATGAATGAACAAACTACAGCGTTACATAGTATATATATATATAGTTTGTGGGGGTAATTCTGAGTTCAGGGGGTGTTTTGTGGGAAAAACTGCAGACTGTTCAAATGCAAAGCTGGCTAATTTTTTTTTGCTGCTACTGACATTTGGCATGGGTCCTGCTCTGGGTTAGTTGGTAGCCATGTCTCTGGGTAGACCCATGAATGTGGCATACCGTTTTATTAGGGAGGGGTTAGGCTTTCATATTTAAGATGTGGTTGAACTTTCCTCTGCGTTTTTTAGCTGAAATTCGCATTTGATTTTGTCTCTGATTTTACAGTTGAGGAAAAAAAGGAAAATGTGAGAAAATAACTTACAATTGGACGAAGTGCTGCGCCCAGGTATCTGCATTTTGATCTCACTTGTGGGGATATTTTAGTTAATTTGGAAGATATTCTATGTTAACTGTCAGAAGTGGTTATATATTTTAATTTGGTGTAATATTCTTGAAGGTGCAGTTTTAGTTTGGGGGGTCTCCTGTACAGGAAAAGTGGGGTACCTACATATATCTGGTATCGTTGTACTTGGGAGTATCAGAGCTTTTAGAAATAGTAAGATTTTTGTGTGTAACCTTAAAAAAACTATAAATAAAAATGGGAAAAATCCATGAAAATTTGCAAATTTTAAATTTTTTCCCCACATTTTACCCATAATTCCAGTAAAATTTCCAGAAAAGTTACAAAATTCTGTTACCGCCTTAAAGTACACTTTGTGCTGAAAAAAACAATGTATAATATTCCTGATTTACCTACTGTAAAATTAGTCTAAAAGTGATTAAGGGCAAAATCCTGAAAATTTTGCTGGCACTTAACGCAAAAATTTTTTTCATTCTGCTGGCACTGAAAGCAAGGTTTCTGTGTTTTCTGATGACACAAAACTTTGTGGACCATTAAAAACTTCAGAGGATGTGCAATCGTTGCAGGGGGATCTAGAGAGATTCTCACATTGGGCGGCTAAGTGGCAGATGATGTTGATAAATGTAAGGTGATGCATTTTGGACTTAAAAATCCTTGTGCTGCTTTTACTATAATGGCTCTGTGAATCCCTGTTGGAAAGGGATGTTGGAGTTTTGGTGGATAATAAACTTAAAGGAAGCAAGCAGTGCCAGGTCGGTATCGTAAATTTACGATCGTTAAACCGATCGGAGATTAACGATCGGTTTAACAACCGTAAATTTACGTTACCAACTGTAAATTAACGATACCGATCGTAAATCTACGATAACGAAATCGTAGATTTACAATCCTGATAGAATACCATTGCGCCTGGTATTCTACAATCGAACATTGAATACTGTAATTGAACTGTAATACCATTTGGTTAGGTAAAGCAATAAAAATGGATTCCGGTATTAGGTAACCACGCCCTGAAGAAGTTACGTCAGTAACGAAATGTACGTCGGCTGGTTGGATTATCGGTGTGCAGCTTGGATCCATAATGGAGATGTATTCCGGCAGCAGGGTCTAACAGCTCGGACTTGTGAGAGCGGCTGGTGCAGTGCTTGATGGAACGTAATAGTATCTGATCCTGCGTGTTTGGACTGGTAAAGTATTGTGGTTGATCACTGTGCTCTCTATACAGCTTGCTTGAATTTAGGATTAATTACATTGAGATATGGAGCCTGTTTACTTTGAGTAATTTTTGGATGTATTCCACAGAACTCATAACTTTGGAAAAGTTGGGATATCTTAGGTACCACTTCAGCAGTACAGGGGGACTCCTCCAGTGTGTGACTTTGGGACTGCTGCTATTATTGAATCGTATGCTGCACACGATCACTTATACATGTTTTTAATAAGTGTGATATATTTATTGTTTATACAGCACTTTATTGCTTTGTAATTATGTAGGTTAATGGGTGAACATCACTTGTGGTTGATGTGCCAGGAGTGTCATATTAAAATTATTGCTAATCTACAGTATTCGTAGTATATTTATTTGGGTATATAAGGTAGAGTGCCGTTCATGGGTATCTTTTAGCGGGAATTCTGTCCTCCCCACATTTGGATTAGTATAGTAGTGACTCGTGGCAACGCTTTAATTTTTGAAGCGTCCTACCCATACTTCTATATGGTAGTGCAGCCTCTGATATATAGTTTATAATAAAAGTAGCTCTTCAGCATGTCAACTGGGATAAGTTATCAGGTAAAGGTACTGAACAGAAGTGGACCGTGTTTAAGGGGATTTTAAGCCATTTCACAGCTAAATTTATAACCTTGGAAAATAAATGTAAAAAAAAATAAATCCGCTCTTATGTAGTATAGCATAGTATTTGAGGTTGAATAAAGACATACGTCTATCCAGTCCAACCCATCAAGCAATACCCTCATTACCTGCAGGGGTGTCTCTCTAATGAGGCAATATAAGCAAAATGCTCAGGGCGGCGCCCTGATAAATAGCAGAGAGGTGGCAGGCAGATCAGAAGGAAAATGAAATCAAGGGTGCATGATTTTTAGCTCTGCACTAACTGCTGCCTTCATGCAGGCCCTGCTCTGATTGTCATACAGTAAGTGGGGTAATTATTTGTGTGCAGAGCTGGGAACATTTTATTTTCAACGTAGTTTGGGTGATCTGGGTATTAGGGCATGTTATATGTACCAGTCTGTGTGATCTAATCATTAGGGCCACTTATATGTATCTATCTGTGTGATCTTGGCATTAGGGCATGATATATATACCTATATTTGTTATCAGGGCATGTTATATATACCTATCTGTGTGAGCTGGGCATGAGGGCAACTTAGTTAGGTTAGTTAGGGTCCTTGCTGAAAGAATCTACCTTAACGTGTGGCAGGCTTACAAATCTTTTATAAAAAATCTTTAATTCTACAGGAATTATGGTGTGGATAAATGTCTTTTTGAGGAACTGTATAAGTACCGAAGTGATGTAAACATATGTATAAGTACCGACCTGAAGTTTAAAAATACCAATAGGGCCATGTACTGAGAGCCGCTATCGCAAAATTGTGTCTTAAAGTTCCGTTAGTGTCTTAACGGGGATTTATCAACACTTAACGTGACTTTTAGACGTAAGTTCCGATACGTGCATTATTCTCGTTAACTTTGCACTTCTAGACTATGCAAGTAATGTACCAAATTTTAACACCATTAATGCGTGACTATAACGTGATATTTTAGAGCATTTGTAACACCACCACAATGGTGGTCTTAATCAGGCGTTAACTGAAAAAGTCCTATGTACAGAGAGGCGGTATATGTGCACATTGCTATGATGTGATTTCACCCTCATGATTGGCCCATTTTGTAATGTGCAATTGGTCGACGCAGAACAATCACAGCAAGCTTTTCTTGATGTTAATTTATATATGCAATGCAAATAATTGTTGCTTCATTTATATTTATGAATGTATGTTCATTGTGAGCTATCATGTGTGTTGCTAAGCCAATTAGTTAACTACTTAGCTACCCACTACCTTCTACCATAAACCGACCATAACAGGAGCAGATTTTGTTAAAGGTGAAGTATGAGTAAACTTTATCTGTAAAGGGGAAGTTCAGTGCAAATACATGTGCTTTTCAGAAAAAAAGAGCAGTATATTTTCATCCCAATGACCTTTATCTGCCAATTCAGCATTTTGTCTGTGTATAAATAAATGCAACCGAAATACTGACTCCCTGTTTGCAGGACCCCTAATAGAGACCGTTATGGTCTGGCCCATGACCCAGCGCCTAGGTTGATTCAGTTGCTCAATAGAGATCTGAGCATTTTTGATCCATCCAACAGCCAATCAGTAGAAATTACTATTAGGAACGTTCCAAGGATGTGGTGCATCCTGGGAAGAAGAAGGACCGTTAGAACCTGAAATGGCAGCTTCCTAATGTCAACAGCAGGGAACAGCAAAGGTTATGAAATCAACTGATTTTTCAAAATGGGAGAGAATATGTAGAATAACTAAGTATGCATTACACAAACTAACAATTTAATAAATATTGATCATTTCCACTGAACTTTCCCTTTAAGTCAATAAATAATAAGTTGCCTATGGATGTTTCTTGTTAGCAAGAATACGTGCATTGCTTATGTATCACAATTTACACAATTCCACTACTAAAACACACGCTAAGCTCTTAACGTGACTTTAGCGCTATGTATCAAGACTTAGGCAACTTCAGTACTAAAACACACGCTAAGCTCTTAACGTGACTTTAGCGCTATGTATCAAGACTTATGCAACTTCAGTACTAAAACACACGTTAAGCTCTTAACGTGACTTTCTAACGCAAACACTTATGTACTATTAATCGCAGACAGTTTATTGAATACAAGTAACGCTCGTACACTATCTTTGTGATAGCGGCTCCCGATACATAGCTCTACAAATGTTTAACCACACCCATTCCTGGAAGCTACACCTAAACCTGGTTGCGGTGGCACACTTCATTGCACCTAGTGGTACATAGGGGCGGCATGCAAATGTTTGGCTCAAGAGGCAAAACCCCTAGAGACGCCCTGATTACCTGCCTAACTGTTGATCCAGACAAAGGCAAATAAACCCCACCATATTTATGAAGGGGGAAAAAATTCCTTCCTGACTCCAAGTGGAAATCAGAAATATCCCTGGATCAACTCAAATTTATCTATCAATACAAGAAAACTAGTTCAGCAAGCTGCACTTAAGGAGTATAAAGAGGCCTCTGAGGAAGTGAAAGTGGAGTCACAAAACGTGGAAAGCGAAGCCTCAGTGTGGACCTCCCTCTCCTCCAATGAAGCAGTTTTTACTCCGGACGTCCAGCTGGCTGAACTCGTTTTCTTATACTGGGATTGACTTTGCAGTACCTGGCTGAGGGTCCGTTTTTGGCTAGAGCTCCATTTATGGAAGTTCCCCACATCTCTCTTTTTTGGTGTTTATATATCAATACCAGTAACTTGCAACATTCCTTGTTTGCAGAAACTCAGCCAGCTTTTTTTTAAACTGACCAATGAACCTGCCATAACAACTTTCACTGGAAGACAGTTCCATAGCTTTACCGTTCTCACAGTGAAAAACCCTTTCCAAACTTGAAGCCTAAACCTTTTTTCTTCAAGTCTTAAGGGATGTCCTCGTGTCCTTTGACATGTTCTATTGGTGAACAATGCCCCAGATAGTTTATTGTATGGCCCATTAATGTATTTATACACAGTAATCATATCCCCACACAAGCACCTTTTCTCCAGCGTACATAATTGTAACTTTTCCAGTCTCTCTTCATATTCAAGCTCCCCTAATCCCCTTATTAATTTAGTTGCCCTTCTCTGAACCCTTTCCATTTCAAAGAGGTCCTTTTTGTACACAGGATTCCAAAATTGCACTGCATATTCCAAATGAGGCCTTACCAATGCTTTGTAAAGAGGGAGAATAACATTCTTTTCATTTGAATCCATACCTCTCTTTATACAAGACAATACCATGCTGGCTCTGGCTGTTGCTCTGGCACTGCTTGCTACCTTTAAGTTTGTTATCCACCAAAACTCCAAGATCCCTTTCCAACAGGGATTCACTTATCACAGAGCCATTTATAGTATAAGTAACACAAGGATTTTTAAGTCCAAAATGCATCACCTTACATTTATCAACATTGAATTTCATCTGCCACTTAGCAGCCCAATGTGATTATCAGATCTAGTTTTTAATGGTCGACAAAGTTTTGTGTCGTCAGCAAACACAGAAGCCTTGCTGACAATACCCACTTCCAAATCATTAATAAATAGATTAAATAGTAGCGGCCCCAGCACAGAACCCTGTGGCACCCCACTTCGCACTTTAGTCCAAAATGATGAAGCACCATTTACAACTACTCTCTGCATCCTATTCATTAACCAATTTTTATCCATGTACAAATGTGACTGCCCAGACCACCAGACCTTAGCTTATACATTAGTCGCCTATGGGGGACTGTATCAAAAGCTTTTGCAAAATCCAAGTAAACTACATCTACTGCTATGCCAGAGTCTAAATTTCTACTAACTTTCTCATAAAAGCCAAGCAAGTTAGTTTGACAAGATCTATTCCTCCTAAATCCATGCTGGTTACCACTTATAATGTCAGTCCTTGAAACATACTCTAGAACATGTTCCCTTATTAAGCTTTCCAGGATCTTCCCCACCACTGAAGTTAAACTTACAGGCCTGTAATTACCCGGCTGTGAACGACTACCATTTTTGAATATTGGAATAACATCAGCCTTTTTCCAATCCAGAGGCACACCACCGGACACGAGGGAATCTGCAAAAATAAGAAACAATGGCCTAGATAAAACTGAACTTAGCTACCTAAGTACCCGAGGATATATTTTATCTGGTACAGGAGATTTATTAATATTAACCTTATTTAGTTCTTTCTGTACCATATCCTCGGTTAACCAAAGTGCACTTGAAAGTTTTATAACCATTATTGCTACTATACTCTATGATATCTGTACTTGGATCTTCTATAGTGTATACAGAGGGAAAAAAAATATTCAAGACATTTGCTTTATCACCATCCTCCGTAACTAACTTATCCCCATTAATTAATGGTGCCACATTCTCAGTCCTCATGTTCTTACTATTATTATACTTAAAAAAAAATTTAGGCTTAGTGATGCTTTGTTCAGCTATCCTAACTTCATTATTAATGTTAGCTAGTTTGATTCCTTTCTTACACTCCTTGTTACAGTTTTTATAATCCCTAAAGGCCCTTTCCATTCCCTCTGCCATAAAGGTTTTAAATGCCTTTTTCTTCCTTTCCATTTGCCTCTTTACATCAGAATTCAGCCACATGGGTGCAGATTAATTTTTTTTACATTTATTTCCCAAGGGTATAAATTTAGATGTGAACTGGCTTAAAATCCCCTTGAACACAGTCCACTTCTGTTCAGTACCTTTTCCTGATAATACATTATCCCAGTTGACTTCTGAAGAGCTGCTTTTAACCTGGGAAAATTTGCCTTCCCGAAATTAAAAGTCTTTATTAACCCAGCGCACTTTTCCTTTCGATAACAAAGTCCAAACACCACTATTTCATGGTCACTATTCCCTAAGCCTCCAGTTACCATTATATCTATAATGCGCTCCACGATGTTAGATATTACCAGATCCAACAGAGACATTTTACAAACCCTCTTAAACGAAAAACAAAAACCTATATATACTATATATCCAGACTAAACTATTCCCCACAGACATTGGATGCATACCAAGATCAAATACAGTTCCCCCAGCTAAATGTACAAGACCACCTAAATCTAGATAAGGCAAAGCACCAGGTCCCGATGGGATCCCCATTGAAATATATAAAAAATACAACAACATCCTGAACTTACTACTGATTTTATGTTTACAACTGATAAAAACCCAGAGTCCCAAAAAAGACCATATGCAAACACAAAAGGCTGGAGAATGAACAACATATTTATACCCGGCTAAAGGTACTAGATGCCATAAGTAAAACATTACACCAGACTAATTGGCAATTTGTGTGGAATGATGGGGGATTTGGGTTAGGAGACATCCATTTGGGTCTCGGTCATATTTGAATTGTCTCTTGTAAATCAATGACCCAGACAGAATTCCATCTACCCCTATGTCCCAAAACATCTATACTTTATAACTCAGAATGGACATTAAGCTGGAGACTGACTTGGATATACACATAAAATGTTTTTATAACCCATCTAAAGTGTGTGGCTACATACTGTACACTAGTGGGACCAAGGACTCTAACAAACAAAATATCACTGAACTCTATTACATTGCTATAATATGACCAGACAGGGTTTTTCCCAGGTAGACAAACCACAGATAGAAGAACTATAACTCTGATGCAATATGCAAAATCTATGAAGCTGCCCTCCCTTTTCCTCTCATTGGATATCGAAAAAGCTTTTGATAGAGTAGACTGGACTTTACTCCAGGGAACCTTGCTGAGATATGGTTTTCCAACCAGATTCATCTAGGGAATTTTTAGTCTATATTCACACCCCACAGCTAGAGTGAGGAATATGAGTTACCCTTCCGAGAAGATCATTATTAAAAATGGCACTAGACAGGGTTGCCCTCTATCTCCCCTATTATTTGCCCTATACTGTACATAGAACCATTAGCTGTTGCTATAAGATCCTCCCAAGACATCACAGGCATTGTTTGCGGTACCATTCACTCAAAATTGTCTCTCTTTGCAGACAACACTCTAGTCTATTTGGCAAAGCCATTAGTCTCACTCCCAGTATTACAACAGTATTTAACACAATTCGGAGACCCCTCAGGATTTAATGTTAACCATTCTAAGTCAACAGCTTATCCACTGCATCTTTTAAACTTGCTCCAAGAGTTGTGACAAACAAAATGTATCTTTTAAATGGGCCAAGGAATAATTTTGGTGGAAATAAGCCATAAAACTGAAACACAATATTTGCACAACTACGGCAAACTGATTCCAATACTAATCTAACAGTTAGGCAAGTGTCCCAATTATTTGCTATCATTAGGCGGAAGAAATGACTACCCTACCGAGAATCCTATACCTCTTTATAGCTCTCCCAATACATATCCATAACACAGACCTAAATAAATTACAAGGATAAAATTAGAAAACTTAGCAAGAAACAAAACTAAGGGAGGTTTTGCCCTCCCTATGCTATCCCATTACTACAAAGCAGCCCAAATTGCACAAACTTTACAATGGGTGAATAGATCCGGCAAAATTGCATAGGTCCAAATTGACAATACCTTTCTAGCTCCACTTCACTCCTCCACTATACTATGGTTACCAAAAGAATCACGCAGTATAAACATCAACCCCTACCCCCAGACTATAGTGATGACTCTACATGTGTGGGATATATTCAATAACCAGTTAAATTTTTATCCACAACTCTCACTTCTATTTTCCACTCCTATTTTCTCCCCTGTGGGTCTCTTACCCCAAAATGTCTCAATATGGGCAGCGTTTAATAGATAAATGGACAAAGGAGGGCACATTTTTAACATGGGCAGAAGCAGCTCAGCAGTATTATATTCCCAGATTCAACTCTTTAAAAGTTTACAAATAAACAATTATCTCCTTTGGAGAAACTGATACATAAAAACAAAAATACCCATGGACAAATATCAAGAGTTTACCAGACAATCTGGCACAATTACCAAATCCCATAACAATAACTCCCACAGATGAGTTTCTGCAAACAAGGAATGTTGCAAGTTACTTGTATTGATATGTAAAGTAGAGTTGATCCAGGGAAATTTCCGATTGCCAAGGAAGGAATGAGTCAGGAAGGAATTTTTTTTCCCTTCATAAATTTGGTGGGGGTTTTTTTGCCTTCCTCTGGATCAACAGTTAGCAGGAATTGAGGATATTGCTAGATGGGTTGGACTGGATGGACATATTTATTTAACCTCAAATACTATACTATACTAGATGCCCATTCAATATTATAACAAAAGAACGCTCTATCACAATAGCCATCTAAACCAGATAAATGTATCATTTCCCAAAGAGTGTTTCAGAGGGTGTGGTCTGGTGGTCGTGCCCAGAATTGCAGAAATTTTGGAGATTGTGTGACTCTTAATGCGGAGATATTTATGGCTCCTTTCATATTAACCCCGTTTACAGCCCTGTTCAATCTTCCTAACAGAGGATTTACCCCTACAGCCATTTTGCTATCGCAGGACATCGCAATTATAAAGAACTATATTTTCACCTTATTCATAAAAACGCTAACTTTTACCGCGATGTGAGATGGTAATATTGCCTTATTCATTGCGTTAAGTCTGGTATCGCGGTGAAAAGAGAAATACCAGACCATAGAAGGTGAAATATAAGACCTATTTTTGTCATTTTTTTTAAGCTATTAATAAATAGGTTAAAAAATTTGCCACATTTTCTGCCTTTTGTTGCATTTTTTGCAGAATTTTCGCCAAACATTACTTACTGGAATGGTTAATTAACATGACTATTTCTTACACAGCACAAAGGTATGTTCCCATATTAATGTATATGGTTTGATAATTAGCTGCAGTTTGCTGAATATAAGCAATACTAAAAAAATTGTCCTATTAATAAAAAAGAGAAAATTCCCCTGGGTGAGTTTTACACTATAATTTCCTATAAATAAAAGAGAAAATTCGCCTTTGTGAGTTTTACACTCTCTATCACATCCTATTAATAAAAAAGTGAAAATTCGCCTGGGTGATTTTTACACTATATCATATTTTTTGCTGAAAAAAACACCACGTATTCAGTGTGTATTAACCATTTTGATACTACTTTGAAAATCCACCATGGAGTATAACCTACCGTATATACTCGAGTATAAACCGATGTTTTTAGGTTTAAAAAATACCTTTTATACTCGGGTCACATACAGATTAAGTTTTGTACGGACAAAAAAGAAGCCTACCAGTTGGAGATTGGACCATCCGGTGAGGAGCGGGCAGACCGGAGACCAGGACCGGAGCAGTTACGGTAGAGGTGCAGGCAGGACCATTCGGTGAGGAGCGAGCAGACCGGAGACCAGGACCAGAGCAGTTAGAGGTGCAGGCAGTATGCTGATGATGTAAGTGATATGCGCGGGCACGTAAGTTACGCATGTCCCGCGCATATCACTTACGTCATCAGCATACTGCCTGCACCTCTACCGTAACTGCTCCGGTCCTGGTCTTCGGTCTGCGAAATCTCAGATCATATTACAGTTAGTGCTAGAAAATACTGTAGTCTAATACCCTCCTGGGTACAACTAGTATTGGGAAACATTCCACAATGTACGGACACCTTCCATGGACCCATTGGCAGGCTAAATAAATGGTCACTTATGCGTTTTTGCCACCTCAAACATGGCAAATTTGAATGGCTAAACTTAACGCAATAAAACACAATAAAAAACGCAAGAAGAGCAGTGGTAATGACTTTTTGCCACTGGTTATCACTGATTTATTAATAGCGAAAAAGTCCAAATTTGGCGAAAATGTATCAATAACGGAGGCGAAAAGTTGAACAAAGCCTTATAAATATGCCCCTTAGGCAGAATTCCTCCCCACTCACTCGAAAGACAAGTAATTTTGGCATCCGCCAGTATTCAAGGACGTCACCTCTCGCTGCCTGTCCCTGTCTCACTTACACACAATCTGCCAGCACCAGGTGTCAAGTGTGTCAAGTGAGACATTTACAATGTTCACTGCTAAAAGTATGTAAAAATTAAAAATTTAATGAACAAAAAAAAGGCTTGGCTGTTTTCTTGGATAGGCAGAATAACCAGGGCATCAGTTAAGTAACTGTATTGATAGATGTACTTATATGATTGGTTATGTCTTTGTACAGGTTGGTACTGTGTGGAACTATTGTTTGTGTGGAACTATTGTTTGTGTGTGTGGGGGGGCTGTGTGGGTGAGGGTGGCCTGTTATTGCATTTGAATAAAAGGACTGATTCTGATGGACTCCTATTAAGTTTTATGATTAGCAGGGTTATATTAATGAAATAATACTAGATGTTATTTTTGTATATATACAAATGAAGCAATAGTTGCCATGTCCTACTATAGACTGCTTACCTTAAATTCATTTGGAATAATCAACTTGGGAGTTTGCAATCCAAAAAAGGTATCAATCGCACAAAATGATAAAATTGTAATTATCACTGAGAAGTCACCTGTCAACTTTCTTATCTAGGAAAGAAAAAATATAATATAAGCGCACAATATTTTAGTCAAAGGTAGAACAGGCTGTAATGATGCTTTAACGCAAATGTTTAAAGGAAAACAAAATTTTAAATATTCATTTTTGATGAGATAATGGCAGCAATCCAACAGCCTAAATTGATGCCATAAACTATTCAAATGTCCTGGTTCCGCTTCCGTAGCAAGCAGCGCAAAACCTATGTAACTGGAAATGTGACCTGTAAAAGCCAGATGATTTCTATTGAATGTGTCAGTTTTAGAATTTAAAGAAATTTTAAAGAAATGTAATATTAGAGGTTTCCCTAGAATAACAACAAAACATAATAAGATTTCACCTTTTTAAAAATGTAATTTATTACATTTTTTACAATTAATTATTAAACAATTACAAAAGATATGTGAAAATCATAACATATTCCAATCCTAAAGTGGAAATTCTAAAGGGAGCAAGTCATTAAAAATAAAACGGCTCTAAAGCATGCAAAACAATCATAACATTTAGATAACATACCGAAGCAGTTGCATATCTGCTAGTTTGGAATCTCTTTAATGATGCTGTGCAGATAAAGGTTCCAATGAAAAGTATGACAGACATAAGGCAAATGTCGGGGACAAAGTTGCAACTGTTTCCTAGCAAGTGTCCTCCTTTCTCCATGCACTGAGTTTTTGTATTTTGTGACCAGTTATAAGAGATTTCAAAGTCCTGCTACAAAATAGAAATAACTTAAAAATTTGTTTATGCTTGTTAATTACACACAAAAAAATAATAAACCTACCCTTTGAAGAAGAGCTAAAATGAAAATGCACCAAACTAATGGAAAGCTTTAATTCTTCCATCCAAAATCAATCTAACATCTAATTTGGCAGGTTTATAGAACTCACTAAGTACCTGAGTCTGTGACCCACTCAGGAAAAGCTAGATATCTGCAGAAGAGATGATTTGTCTAAAATTCTTTTGATTTCAGAGGCAATAAATACAATAATCTGTTACTTTACACAGTAGGCAATAAATACAATAATCTGTTACTTTACACAGTAGGCAATAAATACAATAATCTGTTACTTTACACAGTTGGAAGCAAGCTTAGATTGTCTGTCTCCCCCTTCTCTTAAGGTGCCCATGCATCTATAAGATTTTACTTACCCGACCGAGCGCTCACGCGATGTTCATTGATGCTGCCCGAACCGCTTCTCCCGATTTTACATTCGGCCGACATGCGATCGCAAAATCCCATTCATTTTGCGATCGCATGTCGGTCGAATGTAAGATCGGGAGAAGCGGTTCCGGCAGGATCGAAGGAACATCGGGTGAGCGATCGGTCGGGTAAGTAAAATCTTATAGATGTATGGGCACCTTTAGAGTCCTGGACACTTCCCAGACTGTCCAGTGGAAAGATGTGCTCCACATTGGACAGTCCAGCAAGAGTAACAGACTCAGTGGAGCCAGCACAAGTAATATTGCTTAACGAGACTTTTTGTGGTGTCATAAACTGATCTTTTTACAGATAATGGCTGGCGTACAAAGTCCTGAAAAGGTAAAGACGGTATTGCAATGTATGCAATATCACTTTATAACTTTGCCAACATTATTGTGTGAGAAAGCGATAGCTCTGTTAGTATCCACCACTGTGAGCTGCAATCTTTTCTTCTAAGGAAGCGGTTGGAGATGGTTGGGTGGATCGGGAAAAACGTAAGTTTCTTCTACATTCGTTCCCAGATCCTGAGCTATTGATTGAAGATCAGGAGGTAAGGCATAGCTTCTTAACCTCCTGGGCTTCAATCAATACATTAAAGGAATAGTTCACTTTGGGAGTGAACTATTCCTTTAATAGCCCTTAGGTACATGATGAAGTTAAAAGAGAAGTAATGTCCAATAACAAGTTATGTTCAGATGATTCCCTGTATAATAAAAACATAATCTGCTATATTCTTAACCTTAAAATGCTATTAGTTGCATTGAAATTGATATGTTTGTGGGAGTTCCCCTTCTTCCCGAGCTCTTCTGCTTCTGGTAACCCCCTGTGTGCCATTTGGCTCAAACCCCATAGACTGGAATAAAGAATCAGTCTGTGTGAGTAGCAATTTACTGTTGTAATGAATCAGTGTCTCACTGAAAACTAAAGCTAGGTACACACCTAGCGATTTTTCCTCCTGACCGACCTTTTCGATACTTTCGACCGGTCGGCCAGGAGGAAGGACTGTCGGTAGCGGCAAAAGCAGCCGAGGTTTTCCTCCATGTCCGATCGTCCTTTCGTCCGATTTGGACGAACGGTCAGTCGGACATGAGCGCATTCGGATGCGGTAATTTCGGTCCGATCGACCGATACACTGAACTATCAGTCGATCGGACTGAAATATCTCATCGAGTGTACCCAGCTTAACTGCTCCAATCTGATTGTTTTAAACAGTGATTTTGCATTTGCCAGCACAAAGAGTAGGTGACCCTATAGACATTTTAATCCCAAATTTAATATATAAATATATTTTTGTAGTGTAACCTGTTCATATTGTTAGGGAATATATATATAGTTACCTGATCACATTGTAGGAATGTAGGATACTCTTACTATGAGTAATTAGCAAGGATGCATTGATTGCAAACTGATTGCATTTAAATTTACAGTAGCTTTGCTGCATGTGTTTCTTCTGATAAACCTGTTGCATTTCAACCCTTTTCTAACACCCACCTTTCCAAAATTGCCCTCTGCAATTAAAGAATGCTGGGATTTGTAGTCCAACTGTAGTAATATTGGTCAAACCTGCTGCATAATGCTTGGCCAGACAAAGACATATTTTGATTACATATTCAAAAAACAGAAAACCAATGAAGTTATTGTCATCATTTATTTTACACACTGATAATCAAACACTGAGGTGTTGGTAATATATTGCAAAAAACAGCTACTACACAGTAACCACTAGGAAAGAGAACTACTAGGTATGAAAAGCCCAACTAAGCTCTTGTAACCAGCATTTGAGTTATTGCAATTAACATGCTTTAAAGGATAATTGTATTGCTTCAATACATTTTTTAATTGCTTTAAAAAGAGTAAAGGTATGCAGCACTCCCCATACCCTTTTTAATGAGTTCGGACAAACCTGAACTTCAAAGGCGAGGCTTAAGGGGTCCTGAAGCTCAAACCAGGAACCCCCCCCTCCCCAGCAATGATAAGTGCCCTTGTGGCCCTGGAAAGGGCCTTTTGAGGCTTAAGGGGTCCCGCAGCTCGAACCGGGACCCCCCTCCCCGGCATTTATAAGTATCTTTGCAGCAGATTAGAAGTGCCCTTGCAGCACTGACAAGTGCTTTTGATGGGGGTCCTGCAGCTCAAAACCAGGACCCCCATTGGCTCTTAGAAGAACCCTTGTGGCTCTAATAAGAGCCTTTCCGATAAGGGGGTCCCGCAGTTTGAAACTGGGAACTCCCTTCTTTCTTCACCAACTCCACCGATTTAGCCGACACTGGGTGATGTCATTGCGGCCGTCAGAGACACCACTGACGCTAGCGACATCTCTTGATCCTGAAGTCATATGGTCACACATTATTTGGTTAATATTTCAATCTTAGTAATCATATGGTCACACATTAACCAATCATATTTTTACAATATTTTACTAAAATATTGAAATATTAACCAATCACAATTGGATTTGGTCCTTTAGCAGACCTATATAAAGAGGTGCAAACCCCAGCAGAACTCAGAAGTCATCACAGTGAGGACATAAAAAATAAGATATTGGGATCAAGATTGGTGGCAATATCGGCTACATTGGTGTCACCGGTGAAGGTGGTGTCACTGACAGCCACAGTAATATCACCCAGAGTCTGCAATATCGGTGGAGTTGGTGTCGTCCCCATATCATCTTCGGCGTTGGAGAAGAAAAAACCTGTAAAGGTCCTTTTTAGGACCAGGGGTGGTCCCTGTTTCAAGCTGCCCCCTTAAGGCCCAAATGACCCTTCCCAGGGCCAAAAGGGCACTTGTCAGTGCTGGAAATGGGGGTGGGTGGTCATAGGTTGAGCTGCAGGACCCCGAATGTCCAGCAACGGGATTTTCAGACATTTCAAATTCAGAAATCCTCAAGCGTTCGAGGATTACCAGAAACAGCCTGCAGAAGACCGGAATTGCGAGTGTGTGCTATGTCCGCTTTTTTTTCAGTTTTTCCCGAAGGGATATATTACCCAGACCATTTCCCAGAGGCATTTACAGTAAGTTAACATTGCTATTTTAATCTTATTTTATCCAAACTTTTCAAACTATTTCCCCCCCCATTAACTTGAATAGGTTTGTTTTCGAAGCTACAGCATAACTGCTCACAGAATAATTGTTTATGAGAGCAATGCACTTGATCGACAGCTTAAAATGTATGATGTTTTAGACTATATACCTAAAGAAATAGGGGGCAGGTCAAAGAAAAAAAAAAAGATACAGCGGTGGTTGGGAAGAATTATAGCTGTCAGTTTAAAATGACTTTTTTTTATAGTATAGATGCCCTTTGAAAGAATAGTTAAATTATTTTTCTCAACTAGCACCTCCTCTACTAAGAACATATCTAGTGTCCTAACTATAATATTCCTTCACTGTGGTGTTTTGGCAAAAAAGCATCAACCTTGGGTTTTCAAATAAAACATATATATATATATATATATATACTGTATATATTAAAACAAGTCATGTCTGCAAGTCAGATGAATGGCTCTATACCATTAGGCTGTATTGCATATTATTATGCTAGTGGTTCAAGACACTTGCATTAGCAATGGGACATGCAGGAGAAACTTTGCATGTCTCTGCACATTTCTCTAGGAAAGCTGGGAGTGAGGAATCATAATTTATTTCTTATTATTTAAGCAATGCTGTTTTTATAGCATAAGGCTGTGAAGTACCTTCTGTTTAAAGAAGGCTCTTTTTATTTTATGCTCTGTGGAGTGCTTTTTTGTTCCTTTAAGCCTACCTCACCTTAAGCTATATAGCTGACTGGTATCTTGTGGCCCTAAATCCAATTGGCACCCTAAATGATTGCACTA
The DNA here is from genome assembly GCA_019447015.1 of Hymenochirus boettgeri. NCBI lineage: Eukaryota > Metazoa > Chordata > Amphibia > Anura > Pipidae > Hymenochirus > Hymenochirus boettgeri. The sequence continues at coordinate 55,376,254 of CM033471.1, read as the reverse complement.
TGCACTTATTCCACACCCCACTAAATTTGTATTGTTCACATTTGTGGCAGGACAGGCTGGGCCCTTTTTGGGACCTTAGCTTTCCCTATCAAACTCTTCCTGGAGACTTGTGGCAGCCTGGGGTCAACTTGTTGGGCCTTCCAAAGCCTCTTGCAAAGGGAGGTCCTATACACCCCCTTTTTGTAGGTTCAGTTGGGGGAAGAGGGGAAGACGGTCTTGACCAACGCATGAGCACTTTGTGTGTATACGGTGGTGTTGGGCACGAAAGCACTGACCGGACTTTCAAAAAAAAGAATAAAAAAGGAAAAATGTCAAATTGATAGGGACAGTCTGTGTCCCCTTTTATATCTCAGGATTCTAATTGTGAGAATTTCCATACAAATGATCTATTGGGCTCTCCATTGCCTCCCATCAAAGGGGTGTCTAATGGTTTTTCTACTCATTTCTAGAAGGGAGAAAGGTCTTAACCACCTTGTGCTTTCGTCTAGAGTTGAGCATAGGGATATATTTCCACCCAAAGTCATATACCCCCCCACCACATTGGTGGCTCCTAAAAAACAAAATGCAATCTCCTATGAAGATATACTGTAAATATATTTACATAATATAATGGAAGAGATAAGGGATATAATCCAGGGGTTGAACTGTACACTATATGTGAAAATGGTTTTAAAGGTTTTTAACCTTTTATATATTTTATTCACTTTTAGGTGATTCTGTTGGGTATTTTAGTATTAAACCGCAAAAGTTTTTATATATATAAATAAATCCAGGGTTTGAGTGATGGGCGAAACTGCTAAAATCCGTTCCGCCTGTGGACCTGGAAAATGGTCTGGGAAAAACTTACATACATCCAGAAGTTTCAAGATTACGCATTCTATTTTTAAGGGTCACTGAAATTTTCGAAAATTAGAATTTTAAAGGAATTTTTGAACATTTTGTAAAAATGATACAGTAACTTACTTTAAATGGCTCTGGGACCTGGGGAATGGTCTGGGAAACAGATAATCCAATTCTTTCAAATCATAATTGGTTACAATCAGATTTTTTTAGAAAATAACTGATTGGTATACTAACTGTTTAATTGTAACTAATTCTAATTGGAAAAGAATCTGAATGGTATACTAACAAATCAGAATCTTTCTGAAAGAATCTGAATGTAACAAATTCCGTTTAGAAAATAATCTGATTGGTAAGTATACCAATCAGATTCTTTCTGAAAGAATCTGATTGTATCCAATCAGAATTGGTTACAATCAGATACTTTCAGAAAGAATCTTGTTGGTACGCTTTCTGGAAGAATCTGATTGTATCTAATCAGAATTGGTTACAATCAGATCATTTTAGAAATAATCTTATTGGTATGCTTTCTGGAAGAATCTGATTGTAACTAATTGTGATTGGGAAAGAATCTGATTGGTATACCAATAAGATGCTTTCTAAAAAAAAAAGAAGCTGATTGTAACCAATTAGAATTGGTTACAGTCAGATTCTTTCAGAAAGAATTTAATTGGTATGCTTTCTGGAAGAATCTAATTGTAACCAATCAGAATTAGTTACAATCAGATTCTTTTAGAAATAATCTGATTGGTATACTAACTAATCAGATTGTTTTCTAATCAGAATTGGTTACAATCAGATTCTTTCAGAAAGAATCTAATTGTCTTTTCCCTAGACCATTTTCCAGGTCCCAAATTTATTTACAGTAAGTTACTGTATAATTTTTATAAATTTTCAAACACGTCTCAAAAAAATCTGCAAACTGGAATTCCCGCAAAATCCGTGATCCGTGTATAAAGTGTTATAGTTCAGTAGAAACACCACAGTGAAATACAATTGTTGTGCAGAGCTTGAATCAATCTTTCCCCTTAAATTTCCAACAATAATAGATCAATAGCAGATCCATTGGATTATTCTATAATAAAAGTTATCAATCTGACTTTCAATACTCACACTCCCCATTAAGGCCGAGGCCACACTACAACGCACCATATCGCGCACACAATCACGAGCAGTATCACACGTGATTATGTGCATGATTCTTGTGTGTTTTGCGTTTCAGCATGAGTTTTGCACATGCGATTTTGCCGTTTTCCGTTACGGAAACGCATGCGTTAACGCACCAAAAGTGGTGAACGCATGCATTACCAAAACGCGAACGGAGGCACAATCGCATGCGCATCGGAAATCACAGGAATTTTTGCATTCCCGCGATTCTCCCTAAAATGGAAAACGCGTGCGCAAATGAGCTAGTGTGGCCTAGCCCTAACTCACAGCTGTCACCAGGGATTCTATTAGAGAGGGATCACTATTGGTAAAAGTGAAGACATCTTGGATATAAAGTAATACCTTTTATTGGCTAACTAAAATGATTGAAAATGCAAGCTTTCGAAGCACTAGGCTTCTTCCTCAGGCATGATACAATACTGAATCTTATAAAGCACTCTATTTTATACATACTAAAACAAAGACTTTCTGACATTACATAGATGTTATTTTTTGCACCCATGCTACTATTGGTAAATGTGTTAGAGAGGGATCACTGTTGGTAAATGTGTTAGAGAGGGATCACTATTGGTAAATCTAAGGTCTAATAAAGAACCCAGACCATCCTGTCATGTTTCAATCTTATCACATTTATAAGTTCAGGACACAGGTTCATGGCTTCTATGGAGTCTATTGTTTAAATAATGTAATAAACCATTAACAAACTCACTTCATTGCCATAGAGAAGTGGGCATGAAGATGTTTTCCTTTCAGTCCCCAGGTGTTTGAAAGTTACAACTCCCAGCATTCCTTTACAAGCACTCTGTAGTTAGGGAATTCAAACTACATCTCCCAGCATTCCTCTACAAGCACTCTGTAGTTAGTGAATTCATACTACAACTCCCAGCATTCCTCTACAAGCACTCTGTAGTTAGGGAATTCAGACTACAACTCCCAGCATTCCTCTACAAGCACTCTGTAGTTAGGGAGTTGTAGTTTCCAAAACATCTGGAGATCTACTGGTTGCCTATTCCTGATATATAGATATCTCTTACTGTCCAGCAAACAGCATCTCTATTTTAATAGGTTTCTATTGAGAGGGGTGGGGTGAGGTGAGAGACTGTCACGTTTTACAAAGAAAGTGACATATAAGTCTTGCAACTTCCTGCTAACACTTCCTACTAACACTTGGAAAATGTTTTGATTCGCTAACACTGCTGTCAATCTAATATTAAGCACACCATTGGATACACCACTAAAAGGGAAGTGAGAAATAAGTTCCTTTGTAAGCTTCCATTGCCTCCCTGTAAAACTTCCTGGGGTGTGGCTTAACAGTCCATTTTGAAGATACCATTACAAGACAGGAGTGGGGACTGTGCAAGTACTTTTATTTATTTATAGATTTTGCCTTATTTACATTTCTATATATTTTAATGTCATTACTTCATATTTGTTAATATTGATATAACTATTTATTTAGTGTTTAAACACTGTCCCTCTGTATATTACTTTCACCCACCCCCACCAACATAGTACCTTTGAAAAAGCCAATGTATTCCCCATGAAATTATAAATGTATTTATATAATATAAGGGAGATATATATACACACACACACGCTTTTTTCTAGACATATTAACTCTGGTATATTATTTAGAAACAATCACTGTCTCAAAAGATATTATGATAGAAGAGGAATTTGTTTCACGCTTATACAAAACATTCAGGGAGATTCAATAAAAGTTCTTATCATTAAAAATGGTGATAATTTTGCCCCAACCAATCAGATATTATTTAAGAACTTTTATATAATGTGTTATATAATCAAGCAAAAGTGAAAAGAGTTCCTAATTGTTTGCACATCCATAAACAAATAAATGTAGAAAGTAAATCATGCATCTTAAGAAAATATACTTACATAATAGGAGGTGCTGTTGTATACTGTTGTATTGATTGAAGAGTCATTTCCTTTTGAAGAAAATATGAGGTGTTACATTTGATATTCTATACTTTCAAGACATAGGGGCATATTTATAAAAGTCTGTTAACTTTGCTGTTTTGTTACCACTGCACATTGACATCAGCAGTGACATTGCTGCAGTGACATCTCTCGGGGTCAGCGACCCCCGCATAGTTGGCAGCGCCACAACTGACAAGTGCCTTTTAGGGACTAAGGGGTGGGGGGTCCCAGTTTTGAGCTGTGGGATACCTTAAGCCCCAAAAGGCCCTTGTAAGTGTCCTTGGTGGGGTTCAGGGTCCCTGCCTGGGGATGTGGGGTCCCTCCTGCCAGTGTGCACACCCAGTGGGGCATGCCACTAGCGGGACATGCCCTCCACTTACCAGCAGCCCCTAACACCCCACCTCACCCCTCCGCCAGCATGCCCCTTACCAGCACCCCCTCGCACCCAACTTCTCTATGTTCGTCCATTTCTGCCACCCCAAAGTTGGCGAATTCACCTTGAGAATGCAGTTATTGTTGCTTTATAAAGAGAATCCAGCGCTAACTGTGGCGATATGTGAAACGGCCATCACATCGATATTGACTTTTCACCACCGGATTTCGCTACTTTCTAAATTGCGCTTAGTCCGACTGTGCCAATAATGGCGGTGAAGCCGTGAAAGGTAAACGCACCTTTATAAATATGCCCTATAAAATTTATTTTTTGGATGTGCCAATATTAGTGTATGTATGCTTAAAAAATATACCAACAACATACCAAGATGCTACTTTTTATTTAAGACAGAACTTGAATGTTCAGGGAAGTATAGTGGAGGAGTTGTGTTTGTCTGGAATTCAAATGCCTATTCATATAGCTCTGTATTGGCTTTGACAATTAAAATCTTGCATGGCCATTTCTAGCAAAATGTGCTACAGTATCTGTAGATGTTCCTTGTGTAGGAAAAGTACCAAGGGTGTGGGCCTAGTGTTTCCTCGAAGCCTGCACACACAGGTTATAGTTTTGCGCACACAAAAATCTGGAATATAAGCACTATGTTGTGCATACAGATAATATATGAACACACACCCGTTATTTTATATTAGAGGGAACGTTGTGTGAACCTTAACCACTAGGTCCTTTTTGCTTTGTTTTGTCGTGATTCCCGTTGCATTCCTTTTGCCGTCATAGTCACTGCACCCTCACATAGTCCGGGCCCTAAACAATGGGCTTAGACTGAGAGAAAGAGCATGACCAAACAAAGATTACTTTCAAGGCCCTCACTCCTTGGTTTTACCTAGCAATTTTATTCCTCACCCTGGGCACTTTTAAGTGATAGGTATGCAATTGTTAACATATAATTGCTCTTTAATACAGAATTAAAATCCCAACAACCCTTACTCAACATACCTTAACTCCTCTTACCAATTAAACCATTTATATTGCCCACCTTCACCCTAGGACACACACACAGGAAATAGGGTGTCACGAACTTACCTGCTGCTCCGGTCCCGCACAGCACAGCACTTCCGGGTGGGCAGCGTCGTAGACGTCATGACGTCACGATGCAGACACGCCGGGCAGCGCGGAGGATTTAAAAACCGGCGTCCTCCTGGACCCGGTGCCCGATAGTAGCGTTTGCTACCACCCTGGCTCCTGTACTCACCTGCCTTGGATCCGGTACCTACCTTTACCGCTCCAGCTACTTACCTATCCTGCATCCAGTCTCCAGTTACTTACCTATCCTGCATCCAGTCTCCAGTTACTTACCTAGCCTGCATCCAGTCTCAAGTTACTTACCTTGCCAGCATCCAGCCTACAGTTCCCAGCAGCATCATTGTTCCAGCATCCAGCCTACAGTTTCCAGCAGCACCATTGTTCCAGCATCCAGCCTACAGTTCCCAGCAGCACCATTGTTCCAGCATCCAGCCTACAGTTCCCAGCAGCACCATTGTTCCAGCATCCAGCCTACAGTTCCCAGCAGCACCATTGTTCCAGCATCCAGCCTTCAGTTTCCAGCAGCACCATTGTTCCAGCATCCAGCCTACAGTTCCCAGAGGTACCTGGTTCCGGCATCCAGCCTACATTTCCCAGCAGCCTCTGTGTCCTGCAATTCCCGGACTATACGCCTCCTCCTAAAGCGTACTTGTAAGTACCCGGCCTCCCGGCCATTTATTACATAGGGACTAGGCTAGATACTGGCAATACTGCGGTTTCGATAATTATGTTGAAATAGCAGTATTGCTTTAGTATTGCTAAATAGATATGAAGTTTATTTTAAAAAAATGGTCATATCTCCTGGAAACCTACAGTAAGAAGGATATATTTATATTTATCTTTTCCTTTCTCATTTCATTAAATCATGTAATTCATCCTAATACATTAGATATACTGTATATATCAAAAACTTAACACAATCAGGTCTGCACATTACTGCTTTATAATTTATGTGGGTAAAGGTTTAAAATTTTGCAGCACTAGAAAGGGAAATTCAAGCTACTGAGAATGTCTAAGGTTCTATTCTCCTAGAAAGGAGGTGACCCCAAAGGTCAAACACAGGCAATATCTGATAGATTTGTGGTCATTGTCAATGAGCTGTTGTGTATTAAGGTTAGTTAATATACCTAACAAATTGTGGTATTTTTAATTAACAGTTCTACTTTAAACATGTATTACTAGTATAGGTTTAGATTCTGAAAGCAGATGGCAATGAAATGAAACCAATCTTTTTTTATTTGTGTAGCCTTAATTGTTTTTTTTGGTGGCACATAAAAGTTATTGAGGTATCAGTTCTTACCCATGTCTATAAAACTGCACCGGCAACTGTATTGGGCCACATCATTTATGGAGTATTCCCAATTAATAGGAAATTGATCTGCTAAGTTCACCATCTTTTTTAATGCATCATAAATAAATATACAGCTTATAAGTGCACAAAAACTTTCTTCTGTAAAGCGAGTGAAATATTGCACCAGGCAACTTGCATCAGTAGCTACCAAGATTATACAGTAAAAAGCTACCCAAAGTCCAATCCACAGACGGAATTCTAGATATTCAAAATTGTAGTCTCTGAAAAAGAAATGAGTAAATGATCACATAAAGAAAGATAAAAAATGTAATACACTTTATTTACTGCAATAACAGCCATACAAATCTTGCCATCATACCTCATATATGTGGCCCTTATTTGAAATTCAGGAGTTGACTAAAATTGCTGTTGTGTACTGACTAAAGGTCAGATATACAGATATACTACTACTAACTTACCTGAAACATTCCCAAAAAGGGATCCACTTTACAACTGATGTTACAGCTGTAACTTTGATGTGAATTCCAGCCGGGGAAAATGTCATCACAATTAATATTTATACAATGACAAAGAAACATTAACCAATTAATAGATTGTGGATTCTGACATAACAGGATGGTTAATTTGTCAGTTATATAATAAATTAAAAAATAGAGGATATGAAATTTTATAATGGTAGATAAAAAAGAATAAAAGAATAAATAAATATTGCCAAAATTTGCAGGTTTCTTTCTCTCCCGACTACCGCTATGCTAATGCATGCTCTCATCCTATTACGCCTGGACTATTGCAACCTACTACTTTCTGGTCTTCCTGCTTCCCACCTCTCTCCCCTTCAGTCTATACTTAATTCTGCCACACGTATTGTTTTGCTCTTTAATAAACCAGATCCAAAATCTCCTCTGTACCGGCTCCCCATTAAACAGCGCATTGCATACAAAATCCTCCTCCTAACATTTAAACCCTTTGCTCTGCTGCTCCTCATATTTCCTCTCTAGTCTCCCCATATGTTCCTGCCCGTATCCTCCACTCGTCGCAGAAGCAGCTCCTGTACAGACCCCCCCCACTCATACTTCTTCTTCTCGCCTTAAACCTTTCTCTCCTGTGGCTCCCATCCTCTGGAATTCTATTCCCATCTCACTACGTCAAGAAACTTCTATTAGCAGGTTTAAATGAAGCCTTACATCCAACCTATCTGGTAACCAGCACATTATATGATTATATGATTGTTTTTTGCACTGCATTCATCTCACTCCAGCACGTATACCCATTGCATCTGTATATTACCCACCTAACTAGATTGTAAGCTCTATGGGGCAGGGACCTCCTTACCTCTTGTGGCAAAGCTCAAGCACTTCTATTTATATAATTTATACATTTATGTACTGATTTATCTATGTATTGCTTGTGAAGGTTCTCATTCATCCAGGTCATGGTATATCTGTTGTATTCAATTAGCTCAACTGGACTTGAAGTTTAGTTCTTGAAGAGGTTTCGCTAGTCATCCGACTGTCTTTCTCAATTCAAAATGACTTGAACAAGAATCTGTGGCAATTATGTACCCTGGAAAATCCCAATAAGCATATCACAGCCAGGTGTTATCGGCGTAATTGCATAGTGGCTATGAGGTGTTATAGGAACGCCCAGGGTAAGGTGTCAAAACAGCATTGTACATGGCAGACAGTTGGTGTCGAACCCCTCCCAACTCTATTTAGGATTGGGTTTTTTTATTTTCACATAAATGGCCTCCTTGACGCCTCTCTTGAACCAGTCACGTTCCTTTGCCAATATGTTAACATTACAATCTTCAAAGGTATGTCCTTTATCCTTAAGATGCAGGTACACAGCTGAGTCCTGACCCAAGGAATTGGCTCTTCTGTGCTGGCCCATACGTTGATGCAGTAGCTGTTTGGTCTCCCCCACATACAAATCAGAGCATTCTTCACTGCACTGCACTGTGTATATGATGTCGCTTATCTTGTGTTTTGGTATTGGGTCTTTCGTATGTACCAATTGCTGCCTCAGTGTGTTGTTTGGTTTAAACCATATAAACCTATAACACCTCTTAGCCACTATCTAATCACGCCCTTAACACCTGGCTGTGATATGCTAATTGAGATTTTCCAGGGTACATAATTGCCACAAATTCTTGTACAAGTCGTTATGAATTGAGAAAGCCAGTCGGATGACTAGCGAAACGTCTTCAAGAACTAAACTTCAAGTCCAGTTGATCTAATTGAATACAACAGATATCTATGTATTTGCTCCCCTTGTATGACTTTATTGTATTTTGTTATTGTACAGCGCTGTGTCCCCAAGTGGCGCTTTATAAATAAACTATACATACATACTTACATGCAAAGGTAATAGTTACATGGAACAATAACCAACTTTCTTGGCAACAAAATCTTAAAACATTAACACTAGATAACCTAAAGGATATATTATTTTCAGTTGAAAGTCAGCTTTCTTGTAAGATAACATGTGCCTTTTTATAATGTTCTGTGAGTTTTAATTTAATTTGGAGTTTAACTATTTGAGTTATTCTGTTGGTGTTGCAATTTTTAATGATAAGAATTAAAAGATTAGTCTAATGAAATTTGTAGGTTTTTTTGAGGTAGAATATCCTGATATATATTAGGGAGAAATGTAAGATTGTCAGGTTGAATAGGAATTTTAGTTTTAGGCCAGAAGTTTGCAATCTAAGATCTTATTTATAACCTCCAATAACAACCTCCAATATGTTTGGGGTAAGGTTATGATTCTTTGTAAATCACAGTTGGAACTCTACCATTTCAAATGCATTTTTAGGAATGAGGGAGACACAATCATTTTGTATGGAGTGACAACATTAGTCTGTTGTAATATTTTTCCATTCCAATTGTTTCCATTTGTTATTAGGTTTTAATGTAGAAAATGCGAAGATTTTATCAGGCTGATGAGATGGCTGAAACTGACAGGTTTTGTTCCGTTTTCTGGTTTTCAAAACGTAATCCGAAATCGGAAAACGGAACTTAAAATTGGGACTTTGGAGCGAGTTTTCAATTTTTATTGAACATTCAATAATACTCGCAAATGCGATTGGAAACTATTTTCAAGTTTCCATTCGTCTTTTTAAGTATTATCGAACGTTCAAGGCTGTTTTCAAGAATTTTCGAAAATAGCTCGAACGTTTGATAAAAATCGAAAACTCGCTCTGAAGTCCCAAAATTCGAACAATCCGTCCGGTTTCGGACAGAACATTCGGATTTCTACACTAACAGGCTGAATTCAGAGGTGAGAGATAAATGGTTTTACTTAGTGACAGTTATATAGTCTGTGCAGCTGCCTTTGTATTTTTGTTTTGTTCCCCTTTAAAGGAATTGTACACTGAAATAAATATGAAACGTCATTTCAATCTATAAATAAATACATGTAAGCCGCACTTTCTCTGTTGTGTTTGTGTTGCTGCATGACATGATACATGATTTGCTCAAGGTCAGCCCCTCAATCCCCCAGCCCCCTGCCTGACTACCTGACTTTCTGTGAGGGAAAGCATGCTCTGTAATCCCCCTATGAGGCAGCATTGGGAAAGGGAATTTCCCACCATGCAGTTCACGTACCAACTGTCACCATTCCAACTACAGCAAAACTATACTTAACAGAAGAGTTGATTGACAATTTCACAGTGTAAATATCCTTTAAGGCAGTGATTGAGCTGTTGGTTGAATACCGTATTGCGTATGTAATAAAAGTTCTTATCGTTAAAAATGGTACTAATTTTGCCCCAACCAATCAGATGTTATGTATCATTTGAAAGATAAAATCTGAATGGTTGGGGCACAATTAGCACACTTTTTTACAATAAGAACTTTTATTACATCTCCCTGTGTGTATTTAAAAGGAGAAGGAGAATTTCCAAACAAAATATAAAATTGTGCATAGTATAGTATTTGTGTAGGATTTGAGGTTGAATAAAAACATATGTCCATTCAGTCCAACCCATCTAGCAATATCCTCATTTCCTGCCTAACTGTTGAGGAAGGCAAAAAAAAAACCACCAAATTTATGAAGGGGAAAATAATTCCACTCAGAATGGTAATCGGAAATGTCCCTGGATCAACACTACTTTATATATCAATACCAGTAACTTGCAACATTCATTGTTTGGTAGGGTTTTTTTGCCTTCCTCTGGATCAACAGTTAGGCAGGTAATGAGGGTATTGCTAGGTGGGTTGGACTGGATGGACGTATGTCTTTATTCAACCTCAAATACTATATTATACCTTTATGAAAAAGCCAAAATTAAACTTGTTGGATAGGTAAGAAATGAATCCATCATTGACGCTTTGTTTGTACTAAATTGAACTAAAGGTTTGTGGGTTACTATTTTATTTTATTTTTATTTAGAAAAACATATTTACACATCTTGATTCCCGAAAGGGAAAGGATGTCTGCTTTTTAAAAGCAATATGCCTTACTGAGCGCATAAATGAAATGCAGCTTATTTTGGCAAAAGTGAATAATCTAGCAATGTTTCACATTAGAGGAGCTGCATATCTATGTAAATATCTCTCTCTCTCTCTCTCTCTCTCTCTCTCTCTCTCTCTCTCTCTCTATATATATATATATATATATATATATTTATATCGGTCCTCCATTGCACTGCACCTGAAAGTATTTTATTTTTGAATAAAGGTTTGAGCAGCATATCCTTATATTTGTGTGTGTGTGTATATATATATATATGTATATATATATATATATATATAAAAATATATATAGAGATAGATGAAGACAGCACTCACGGGACTTCGTTAAAGCATTTCAAATAGATATTTTATTCATCTACGCGTTTCAACCCAGCTGTCGGGCCGTCACATCCTGATGACGTGGTTTGTTCAATAAATTGGCTTTATTAAGTCCGAGGACCAGGAGTGTTCCCTTCCTTACTGCTACATATTCTAATTCGGAGGCACCCGGGCAAAAGTCTCAGTGTAACCCTCTACTCGACCCTCTCTCTCTCTCTCTCTCTCTCTCTCTCTCTCTCTCTCTCTCTCTCTCTCTCTCTCTCTCTTCGAAAATCCAAAAATCCGAAAACGGACCCATAGAAGTCTATGAGAGAAAAAAATTCGAAAGTTTCTATCAATTTAAAGGGTGAATAGTAATAGTAGTAAAATTCATTTAAAATCTATCTTTCCTCACGATCAGGCTGTTTTCGAGCTTTCGCGGGCTGTTTTCGAGGGTTACCGAAATCGAACATTACTTTCGAGGGTTACCGAAATCAGCTTGTACATTCGAGGGTTGGCGAAATCGGCACATACATTCGAGGGTTACCGAAATCGATCGCTACTTTTCGAGGGTTGACGGACTTACGATTTCGAGGGTTACCTAGATTCGTACAATTATCGAGGGTTACCGAAATCGATCCCCACTTACTATACAATTTTTCGATGGTTACCAAAATCGATCTGTGCTTTCGAGGGTTACCGAAATCGACAACTGTTTTCGAGGGTTGTGGGCGCTGTACATTCGGTGATTACCGAAATCGGTGTGCGGTTTTGCGGATTACCAAAAGCGGCCGTTCTGCTTCATCGGATTACCGAAAGCGGCCATTCTGCTTTCGGAATCTACTTCCTGTTTTCGGCAGCTTGTTCCTGTTTGCCCCACTATATAAGAATCTGCATCACAGCCTCACTTTCAGCCATAATGCCTAGCATGGAATGGCAGCGTTATATGGTGGCCTATCTGGCCAAGAAGAAGTATGATGGGATGCCGGCTGGCACCCCACATATTAAACTGCGCAAATTGCGCATCATGCGCAGTTTGCAGTGGAAGCTGCAAATAAAATTTTAAGTTTCACAGACCATCTTCCAGCTGCAGAGGAGATGGTCTGACCTGAAGAGGCAGAGGGACAGCTATGTTGCTGACATAGCAAAGAGAGCAGAAGGCAAGTATCACAGTTTTAGCCATTTTTTTCTGCTTTGATTGTTATATAAAATGTTTATATAAATATTCTCATTTATTTGTACTTTTTTGTAAACCACATAAATAATTGTCAGAGAAACTTTAGTTTTTTTACAAGTTTATATTTTTGTAAAGCACTTCTTATTACTAGTGATGGCCCAGTTCGCGGATCCGAACCCGGATCCGCGGCGGATTTACCGCGTTTGCGAACGGCGGATATCGCGGATTTTCCGGTTTTCGCCTTCCGAACTTTTCCGAACTGCGTTTTCGAAAATGTTCAAAATTACGAGGATTTTTCGTATTTTTGAAGAATTTTTCATTTTAATGGGTCCGCTCACAGATTTTCAAATTTTCTCGAAATTTCGCGGATCGTCGAGCCGACCGGATTTTGCGAAGTTCGGACATCTCTACTTATTACCGATAACCACATTGCAAACCACCGCTAACATTAGAGGGACCTTATTAAAGGGTATGTCCATTCACAAAAATAAAAAAAATTATTAGAAGGCAGAATCCATCCCCACAAACCTTTTCCTGGATTTATTTTTTAAAAATTCTATTCCTAAACTTTGCAGCAGCCTCCAGAAGTTCTACACATCTTGGGGGGGGCGTATCTATAATAGTGCTGTTGAGGAAGCGTGTCTAGGTTATTACCATGCACTCTGGCCCCGCCCACTTGACCCAAACAAAAAACAACGCCCAGGAACATCTATTCATGTGCAAAATATGTTAGCTTTTTATTGCTGCTTGCACAATGAAACAGTCAGCCGACTAGCACGGCTAGCAGCATCTCTGTAGCCATGGGAGCATAACTGTTTCGATCCCATTAGCTCTTGGTGCTGAAGCGGGGTCAGACTTTTCCGACGCAGTAGCAGACCTTCTGCGCATGCGCGGGAGGGAACGCGCGTCGGAGAATGGTCTATGGGCTGACCGGAGTGCAGGGGAGTGCCAGCGCTATGTGCCATTGCGGGACCTGTATTGGGACAACAAGGAAACCGTGGGCAGTTCTACAAGAGGTACATGTACATTAAAGTCAGAGCTTTCTTCTTAGCTAATATTTCTTTTATGAGTGGACATACCCTTTAATGTTAGTTAGTGAATGAACTGGTGGGGCGGTAAAAAGCCCAACAAAGCTGTCGCTACCGTCATGTTAATTGATTTTTTTTTTTATATAATCTTACAGAAGAGGAAGATACAGGGACAGAGGACTCTGACCCATCCTCTCCTCCTCCTCCTCCTCCTCCTCCTGCTTCTCCTCCTCCTCCTCCTCATCTGGCACCACCACCACAAGGCAAGTATCACGGTTTTAGCCATTTTTTTCGACCTTGAGGCTGAGGCCACAATGCATCGCATTGAAGCGTGCATGCAATTCCAGTGCATTGTCTCGTATTGTTGATGTGATGTTGATAATTTCCATTATGGATGTGCAATCGCAGGAATTTTTGCATTCCCGTAATTTCAAGTGTAAATTGGGTCAAGTGGGTCAAGTGTAAATGTTTAAAAAACGCGTTAATCTAGCCTAGCCCCATTTGTTATATAAAATATTTATATAAAATATTATCACTTTTATTTACATAAATAATTGTCAAGGAAAGTTTTTGTTTTATAGTTTAAATTTGTGTAAAGCACTTCTTATTAGCTATTAATGTTAATATGTTAGTTAATGTAACTTAGTGGCGTGTTAACGAGTGCGGTAAAGCTGTCGCTACCATCATGAATCACCATTAATGTATTTTATTTTTTATATGATCTTACAGAAATGGAAGCTGCCCCCACTGAACCGCCTCCAACCCCAGCACCACCCATGGTGGATGAAAGGCTGGACAGCATGGAGAGGGTCATGACGGCAATGGCCCGCAAGATGAGACGCATGGAGCGTGACATAAATTTTCTTAAAAGAAAAATGTAATTTTTTATTTTTTTTTTTGTAAATAGTTATTTTTATATATATATACTAAAAAAATTTAAACTTTTAAAATGTTGTCTTTATAATTTACTGCACACATACATCACACCGCACACAGTTTTCATTGTTTAGAGGAAAGTGGGTGAAGGGGGTACCATTTTTTACAGCACCACAGAGTACAGGAGCAGGTCCAGTGTAATACAGGAGCAGGCCCAGTTTAGTACAGGAGCAGGCTCAGTGTAGTACAGGAGCAGGCCCACTGTAGTTTGTTACCATTGTTGCTGAGACAGGCAGGCTTTGCCTTGGTAGAATGACCCAATGCCTTAAGTAGCAACTCTCCCTCAGGGTATTCATAGTGCAAGGGAAAGTGAGTAATGGGGTAGCGGTCCTTTGAACAGGCCCACAGTGTCTTTGTAGATGTAGATGAGCCAGGTAGGCAGCCAGATAAGCAAATGTAGACTGTTGGTTTGGGCCAGGCAGGTAGAAACATTAGCCACAGAGTAGCTGGTGCGGCTGTACAAAATAGTCAGAACAGGTGACACCACAAGGGTGTAAACATTTGGCATGGGCCAGGCAGGATTGACCTACAGGTAAGAAACATTAGCCACAGAGTAGCTGGTGCAGCTGTATATAATGGTCAGAACAGGAGACACCACAAGGGTGTAAACATTTGGCATGGGCCAGGCAGGATTGACCCACAGGTACAAACATTAGCCACAGAGTAGCTGGGTTTAAAACATTTGGCATGGGCCAGGCAGGATTGACCCACAGGTAGAAACATTAGCCACAGAGTAGCTGGTGCAGCTGTATATAATGGTCAGAACAGGTGACACTACAAGGGTGTAAACATTTGGCATGGGCCAGGCAGGATTGACCCACAGGTAAGAAACATTAGCCACAGAGCAGCTGTTCTTAACTTAGTGACCATGAAAGATTAGCTTTAATATAGCTTAGTCAGCCATGATAATAGAGCCACACATAACTGACCCTACACTGGAAAAATTAGCCGTTACACAGCTTAAATGAGGTAGAGTGAGGTAGGACTATACATGACTCAACCAAATAGAAAAATTAGCCACTTGCCAGCTGAGCTGGCATTAGCTAGGCCTCAAACAATACTGCAGTGGGAAGGAGCAGTATGGGTAGCAAGGGGCAACAGGCCTTCAGTCTCAGACATCAGCAACAGGGATGCTGTACTGAGATATGATCCATGCCTCATTCATCTTAATGAATGTCAGAGGGTCCACATTCTCAGTAGAGAGACGAGTCCTCCTCTCCATAACAACACCCCCTGCTGCACTGAAGGTCCTCTCCCCGAAAGGACACTTGATGCCGGGCAGGTCAGGACCTCAATGGCATGCTGTGCCAACTCAGGCCAGATGTCAAGCCTCGCCACCCAATAGTCCAGTGGATCCTCAGTCTCTAAAGAGGAAAGGAACGTGCAGGTGCCTGTACATTCTTTGTATGTTGCTCCCACCGAGCTCTGTGGTGCAGCACCATATGCTTCCTCATAGATGTCGTGCCCAAGTTAGAGGTGGTCTTTCCACGGCTAACACGTTGCAGGCAAAGATTGCACACTGCAACCGTGGCATCACCTGGAGCCAAGGTGAAAAAGTCCCACACTGCTGAGCCACTGGCCCGCCTTGGAGCAGAGGTCACCTGCTGTTGTGGAGCACTGGCACCAGATGCTAATGGTGTCCTGCCTCCACGCGCAGAACTAGGTGCGCTGCTGCTGCCTCTGCCCCTGACCCCAGTCCTGCTTCTGGGTTCAGGTTCGTGCTCTGAGCGCTCTCCCTCAGACACACTCTCCTGCTCCTCCTCTCCCACTTGTGGCACCCATGAACGGTCTGTGACATCATCGTCCACGATCACCTCCTCATCACTGGAGGCTGTGTCACTAAAATGAGCAGCTTCAGCTGGAACCTCACCCCCTATATTAGTTCCCTGGTTGCTATCTCTTGACTGCTGCATGCTAAGCTCAGCCTCCTGTCCCCCTGTGCACTGAACACTTTCTTCCTCTGCCAGGACTGTGCGTCAGTGCAAAGCTCCTCCTCGACCACACTAGCGCCACACATGGTGTGGGAAAACATTTCCTCTGACTCCTCCTCCGGATCCCCGAAAGTTCGGACCATGTGGTCAATAAACTCCTGATAGACAGGATCAGGGTCCATGCCCACAGTAGGAGCCACAGGGGAGGGAGGGGCAGGCACATTATCAGTGGTGGCAGCTCGGCTGTCCTGTGCCTGTGAGGAGGTGGAAGGGTAAGGCTGGGTAATCCACTCGACTACCTGCCTTCCTTGATCAGGATGGATAGCCCTAGCCCCGGCTACCCCAGAACATATCGGGCAGTGTTGCCCTGCCCTTTGAAGGGCCAGGTGGCTCCTGCCCAGCAGCAGCAGACTGCATGGGCCCACCTCTGCCTCTAACATCACGTGCAGAGGCACTTCCTCTTCCTCTGCCTCGTCCTCTTGCCCTACCTGGCATTTTGCTCTCCCTATATATCTGTATGTATATATACTGTATACTGTATACACTAATACAGACAGAGAGAAATAAAACTCGCAAAGCCCTCACAGAAAATTGTCCAAAGGACTTAAAAGGATGGGTTAGTCCTTAAAAGGACTTTTGGTTTCACAGTAGTCCTTAAAAGGACTTTTGGTTTTATCAATGTGTGAACACAGAGGGGGAAAACAGTAAGTGTTAACCCACCACACTGAAATCCACACAATCAAAGCTCAAGTTTGCTCAAAAAATGAAAAAAATCTCTCCAAACTCTAACACAATCAGCTCTCCAACTAAACTCTCCAACACACTGAGAAAATGGTGTCTGAAAGGTCGCCTTTTATACCCAGGGGGTTGGCACTACTGTGGTTGGTGAATTTAGGTCATGTGGCATGAGTCATTTCCATAAATTGGATGATTATTGCGTTTTCGATTTCATTTTCGATAATCATCTACTTTCGATTTCGATAATCATCTACTTTCGATTTCGATAATCATCTACTTTCGATTTCGATAATTATCATTTTCGATAAAAATCGAAAACTCGAGTTTCGAAAAATCCGGGATTTCCGAAAGTTTCGTCGGGACTTCGAAACCGCCGGATTCGATACGAAACTGGGTTCTATTAGAACCCAAAGTACATCCCTATTCCTAAAGGGCAAGGTTCTATCTTGACTAATCAGCTCCCACCTTCGATTAATCAACCTCCTAAGTTGTCCACTATAGGGAGTATATGTTGAGCAAAAATCTGCTACTTGACTACCCCTAGCAGCCCTGTCTTTTTTAGGGGGGGGGGTATTTAAACAATGATTCTCCTTTGCCCTTTTCAACTGATGGAGGAGCTGGTCGGGGTTATAACCCCTATCACAAAATCTGCGGAACATATCATCTAACTGGGCCTCAGCCCTTGAGTTGTCACTATTGTTGCGTAATGTCCTTAAAAACTGGCTATAGGCAATAACATATTTGGATTTCTCCAATACCTGCTCCTTTATCAAGGAGCTACCTGCTCCTTTGTCAAGCTCAAACCTTCAAATGCATATTCAACCTCTCAGTGCCTTATATTAACAAATACAGAAAGTTACACATATTTCACAGGAAATGACCTCATCACATTTAGTATATACATATCCCTTTTAAATTATACATTACACTCTAATCAATATCTCTGTACCTAGTATCACTATCTGCAAAGAGAGAAATGGACATAATATAAAATCATAGTCCACATTTAGACCATGAGGTACCAATGAATTAAGTTTCTTAATCCATATTACCTCTCTTCTCTTCAGCAACAACTCTCTGTCGACCCCTCTACTAGGGTGATCCACCAAATCCATCACCATGAACTTCAACTGAATTTCTGGGTGGCCAGATTCTATAAAGTGACGTAACAGGCAATTTTTTAAACTCCTTTAAATCAGGGTATGCTTCCTGTAAAAATCTAAATCGTGCCAATGCTTTTTAATAACTCTTACAATAGCTCGGCTTTTCGAGCAAAACTGGGTGACAAAACATGGCTTATTTTTCTTACACCTCGTTTTTCCGGAATCACTAAGTGCTTTCCTTACTGCTTGGTCCAGATATTTATTGGGATAGCATCATTTCTGAAACTTTCTATACATTGTCCCCAATTGTTCAATCTTCCTTTCCTCCACATTAACCACCCTATCCACCCTCATAGATTGACTGACAGGCACTGAATTTTTTACATGTATAGGATGGCTACTGTCATAATGTAGGAGCTGATTGCGGTCAGAAGTTTTGGAAAATAATTCTTTAATCCAGCACTCCGATCAACTGACCTTGATATCCAAAAAAAGTTAACACTATGTAAATCACATGTTAGTGTATATTTAATATTCCCATGTATACCCTCCAAGTATTCATGAAAAGCCAAAGGGGAATCGAACGTTGTCCCGCCAGATGACAAAAATGTCATCTATACACCTCCACCAGTTCGATCCCATAGCTGTACCTCTCAATTGTAAGTAGTACTTGGCCTTGAATCTAGAATAGATTAGAGTAAGGACTATCTCCAGAAGTGTCATAAAAAATTCAATTTGAGTAAGACTGTACCCCTCACCATGGGGTATATATACCCCATGGTAGTGTGGCCAGCACTATTTCCTCATTCCTATGCAGAACCACATCATGTCATTTCTCCAGAAATTGTATACTGTCCCTAACGTAGGACAGTATATCATTTTTAACCATCTTCCACAAAGGGTTTTAAAGTACATTGTTGATTTTTAAACAATTATTTGTTTTTAAAATAAGAAGAATAGAAATCGAAAACTTACTTGCTAAAGTTGAACAAAAGCCTTTCAAAGACCAAGACTGGACCTGTACTGCTCAAAATAGTAAGAGGTTGTCCAGAAAATAGACAAAATATTGCACCACTAATTGCAGTACCTACAAAATTTTCAAGGACGCCCTGCAGGAAAGAAAATAGTATAAATGAAATTCATTAAAATATATGTGCTACTAACCTGAAAGGCACTGTGCATAGTAGCCTGCTTCATTCTATTGCTTACTTTTGGTTGCTCCATGGCTAAACCATTGAATGAAAGAGCCAACATCAGCCTGCAAGCTCATACTCATATGATCTAGCATCTCTGTGACATATATTATACACACAGAGATCTGATTACATAATATTTATGATCATTGTGATGATCACATTGTTACATAGTTATTTTTGGGTTGAAAAAAAAAAGAATAGTAAAGCCAAAGTGCAAACCCTCAATGAATAACATAGCTTCTCCAACACCAAACTAAACAAAAATACAACCAATAAAACAATGCCCACACATGATGCAGGCTGAACATTCCACAACCTTACTGACCTCACAGTGAACTACTTAGTTGCTTAAAGGATAAGTATACCATAAAATAATGTTAAGTTTCATTGGAAGCTGCAGCTTTCAAACAGTTAATGTCTTTTTTTTTCTAGGACCCTCCATAGCCTACTTTTGCTGCTTTAAGTTTGCTGACATCTTGCATCTGTTTATGTGACCGTGTAGCTCCGCCCCTCCTAGATTCGCTGGTTCCGAGATCTTCAGCAGTCGCAAAAGGTAATTCTGCGAGTGCACGCGGCGAGCGCTCGCTGGGAGGCAGGAGAATTACCTTTTGCGATTACTGAAGATCTGGAAACCAGGGAATCTCAGAGGAGGGAACTACATGGTCACATAAACAGATGCAAGCTGCAGCTTCCAACTAAACTTAACATTGTTTTACGGTATACTTATCCTTTAAGCTTAAATCGGTTTTCCTTAAGTCTAATGTTTTGACTTTTGTTTACTCCAATGAGAGAAAAGATCCCCAAATAATGCAAATTCTCCTTTCCTCTCAATAGTTAATGCTAATCTTGGTGAAGAGATTTAGATTTTAGATTTTCTTTTCTTTGAAAAGGTGCCAAAAACGGCATACTAAAGATGAGGCTTGACTAGGGAGGAACAATTATTAGTGTCCCTTTATCTCAATATTTAATTTGTAGAAGTTTTTTCTGTGTACTTAAAATAATGGGCTGTGGGCCCACCGGGGGATTCCTCTGTAAACCTTTTGGGTCAGTTTGAAACTGTCATTAAGGTAAGTAACAGATAGGGATTTTTAATCTAAACTTTTACTCTCCTTTAAGGATCACTCTGCTTTATAGAAATATTTTATGGTCTTCTATTAAATGTAATACAAACCTGCATGTTATCGGTAGCATCTCCCAGCATACCACCAAATGTAATGGCATTTGTTACTACTGCCAAATATATGAACAAAATGCTTGAGAGACATTGTATATTAAGAGCATCATAAAAGTCACTCCAGTACCAAGGGGCTTTTCTTTTCACATCTTCTATCAGACCACCAAAAACCCTTAAAAAGAAGGGGAAATGCCACATTAGGTAGAAACATATGTAAGGCATATAAAAATATAAACATTAGGACCCCAATTGTAAATATTAGCACCCCAATAAAATGTATTTGTAAGTAAAATGGAAAGCTTTTACTATGCAGGAAGCATTAGTGAGAACACATGCTGTGCTGTTAGAGTAGGAGGAACTAATGCACTGGTGTCTGGTGGGGCATGTTTATTAGTTGCACCAGAGGTTTACTTCATCCTCCATCTTGTTGCAGGTATGAAACACTATCAGGGTTATTCAATAAAAGTTCTTATCGTTTATAATGGTGCAAATTTTGCCCCAACCAATCAGATCTTATTTAACATTTGAAAGCTAACATCTGATTGGTTGGGGCAAAATTAGCACCATTTTAAACAATAAGAACTTTTATTGAATCTCCCTTTATAACTTTTAAAATAAAAATTGTTTTATCTGGTTTAAAGTAGTTAATAGTGTTTTTATAGTTGTTTCTAGCAGTAAAGCATTGCATAAGGATTATTGGGACACTAAATTAATAGCACCTTATTCCTGTAGTAAACTGCTTATGCCAAGTAATAGGTGCTGTATAGATCCATGTTTGGTGTAATAATAGTATTTATTTTAACTTGTGTTAATTTAGTTATTTTAAAGAAAAGTATGTTACTGTATAATGTTGATTAGTTGCACCAGAGTTTTACCAGAAACTGACTTCATCTTCCATCTTGTTGCAGATGTGAAATAAAACTCTTGACCAGCTTTCACCCACCCCCCTTGTGCACTTTTATTTTATATGCAAATTTATGTGTGCAACACATAAAATGTTTTAAAATTGAAGGTTATGTTACCCCCTTAAATGAATTCACGCTCCAAACCCCAAAACTACAATATTTAGAAAACTGACAGAGATATGACTAATCTGTTATGCCTCTTAAAAGATTCTGTCTCCTCTTAAACCACTAGGGCAGAAAGGCATCACGCAAGGTCATTGCACAGCCGCAAAGTACTACTGGGAAACTGGAGATTGGGGCACTGCTATTAGTTAGGTTTGTTAGAACATTCGGGGCACTTTGCCAAAGATCCAGGTCACGTGCCCCAAATGTTTTACCATAGCGACACCACTGTATGCAGGGTATGTGATAGTTGTTCTACATTCCATATAGAGGTAGAGTAGACATATTAATATTTGATCATCATTAAAGTTGGGGCACAACTGTAAAGTTTGTTGATTGTTGTTATGTTACTTTATAGTTACATAGTTAATTTTGGGTTGAAAAATGACAACAGGCAATCAAGTCCCAACAATCCAACAAAAAAAGCAGTCTCCTCCATTCAAATGATGCATGCTCCTTAGTGCACCAACTAGACAAAGAAGCAACAAAACACATATGCCCAAACATAATCCAACTATAACTCTGGATATTATGTCTGTTCAAGAAAACATCTTAGCCTCCTTTGACTGTATTCAGAGATTCAGCAGACACAACATTTTCAGGCAAAGCATTCCACAACCTTTCTGCCCTTACAGTAAAGAAACATTTATGTTAAGTTAAAATGGCTTTTACACTATTCTAAAGGGGCAGCCTTTAGTCTTTTGTTCACCCCAGTTCGAATAAAGATCCCCTGCTCATTGGCTGTAGTTCCTTCTAAGGGATATCATATCACCTTGCAAACGAATCTTTTCTAGGTAAAACAAGCATGATAAAATGTGATAATTATCTTTATAACACAAATTCTCTATTCAGATCAGTTGCTTGTCTGGGTACTCTTTCTAATTTGTTCATATTCTTTCTGTGGGCTGGTGACCAAAACTGCACTGCATACCCAAGATGAAGCCTTTTAAGGGCTTTATGCCAAGGTGTAATTATGTTCTGTTTCTTTAAGTCTATGCTCCTTTTTATAGAGAAAAGAAATGTATTTGCTTTAGCATATACTGCATGTCACTGCTTAGAGCTGCTAACAGGGCTATGAACAGAGAGTCGTTATCACTCTCTATTGCCCTCTTTAGGCAATGCACTGAACTGAACTGTGTCTCTCGGTGCATTGGGACTGGAGTTTGCCTTTTTGCAAATCTTTAACGCCAGCTGTCTGCTGTCTTAAAGAGCCGTTAACAGCTCAGTACATTGGTTGCGGCAATTGCGACTTTGTGTAAAGTCGCAACTGCTGTTAGTTGTGTCTTAAAGTCTTGTTAACGCTTGGTACATTGGTTAACGTGACTTTAAGACACTAAGGGCCATATTTATAAAGCCACGGTATCGCTTTTTAGCGATAATGTGCCTTTAACGATCGGTATCGCAAATATACAATCATTAAACCGATCGGAGGTTAACGATCGGTTTAACGATCGTAAATTTACGATACCGATTGTAAATCTACGATAATGATCGAATGTTCGTTAATTAACGAACGTTTGGTCATAAATGTACGATCGCGATCGTACATTTACGACCGCGATAGTAAATTAACTAACATATAAATATGGGCCAAATGGTAGCTCCGGCCCGCGGTAGGGACCGGAGCGTCTGACCTGAGGCAGGCGGGGCCAGCGGGGGATGCTGGGAGGTGTAGTCCCGGTCGCGGCCGCCTCCTGGCGTGTTCCCGCGAGATTCCGGCCGCGGCGTTGCGTATGACGTCATCACGTCATTACACGAGCCCGGATTGGCCGCGGCCGGTCTCGCGAGAGGCGGGAAGATGACGTCGTTGGTGACGTCATCAAAGTTATTTAAAGGGGCGGAGCACGAGGCTCGGGCGCCATTTTGTTGAGTGCTAGCAGGGAGAAGGATCTTCTCCACTCTGACAACACAACACCGGCAAATTGTACCGATTTCACGCAGAATTTTAGCGATTACAAGCTATGGAGAACGCTGAGGCTGCTGGACAGGGTAAGGGAGAGGGTCAGTGTGAGGGGGCGGGTTGGCTACAGGAAGTGTTGAGCGGGGTTCACCGGCTGGAACCCTGAGACCGGGCTAGGCCCCATACCAGATCTGCCAGCCGGCTGGCTGGTAGGCCTGTACGCCGGCCCGTCGCCCCCGTACGTTTGAGCCCCAGTCCCCCACACACCTATCGTGGCCACGGGGGGCACAGGTGGTGAGAGCGAACACCCCTAGGCGCAGGGCAGCTACTGCAGCTTGTTAAGAGCCTTTAACACCGTCCATCCAGCCCTGCTATCCCACTGCACCCGTAGAGCCCTCTTGCGGTGGTGCCAGAGGTTGTGCCCCCCGCTGCCACTGACCAGCAGCTAACAGAGGGAGAACCAGGGGCAGGGGTGGCCGTGCCCCTTGGTTGCAGAGAACCGCCCCCCCAGCTCGCAGCAGCATCGATAATGATCGAATTTTCGTTAATTAACGAACGTTCGGTCATAAATTTACGATCGCGATCGTACATTTACGACCGCGATAGTAAATTAACTAACATATAATATGGGCCAAATTGTAGCTCCGGCCCGTGGTAGGGACCGGAGCGTCTAACCTGAGGCGGGCGGCCCAGCGGGGGATGCTGGGAGGTGTAGTCCCGTCGCGGCCGCCTCCTGGCGTGTTCCCGCGAGATTCCGGCCGCGGCGTTGCGTATGACGTCATCACGTCATTACACAGCCCGGATTGCCCGCGGCCGGTCTCGCGAGAGGCGGGAAGATGACGTCGTTGGTGACGTCATCAAAGTTATTTAAAGGGGCGGAGCACGAGGCTCGGGCGCCATTTTGTTGATTGCTAGCAGGGAGAAGGATCTTCTCCCACTCTGAGCACCACAACACCGGCAAATTGTACCGATTTCACGCAGATTTTATTAGCGATTACAAGCTATGGAGAACGCTGAGCAGCTGCTGGACAGGGTAGGGAGAGGGTCAGTGTGGAGGGGCGGGTTGGCTACAGGAAGTGTTGGAGCGGGGTTCACCGGCTGGGAACCCTGAACCGGGGCTAGGCCCCATACCAGATCTGCCAGCCGGCTGGCTGGTAGGCCTGTACGCCGGCCCGTCGCCCCCGTACGTTTGAGCCCCAGTCCCCACACACCTATCGTAGGCCACGGGGGGCACAGGTGGTGAGAGCGAACACCCTAGGCGCAGGGCAGCTACTGCAGGCTTGTTAAGAGCCTTTAACCCCGTCCATCCAGCCCTGCTATCCCAGACTGCACCCCGTAGAGCCCCTCTTGCGGTGGTGCCAGGGTTGTGCCCCCCGCGCCACTGAGCCAGCAGCTAACAGAGGAGAACCAGGGCAGGGTGGCCGTGCCCCTTGGTTGCAGAGAACCGCCCGCCCAGCTGTCGCAGCAGCATCGATAATGATCGAATGTTCGTTAATTAACGAACGTTCGGTCATAAATTTACGATCGCGATCGTACATTTACGACCGCGATAGTAAATTAACTAACATATAAATATGGGCCAAATGGTAGCTCCGGCCCGTGGTAGGGACCGGAGCGTCTAACCTGAGGCGGGCGGGGCCAGCGGGGGATGCTGGGAGGTGTAGTCCCGGTCGCGGCCGCCTCCTGGCGTGTTCCCGCAAGATTCCGGCCGCGGCGTTGCGTATGACGTCATCACGTCATTACGCGAGCCCGGATTGGCCGCGGCCGGTCTCGCAAGAGGCGGGAAGATGACGTCGTTGGTGACGTCATCAAAGTTATTTAAAGGGGCGGAGCACGAGGCTCGGGCGCCATTTTGTTGAGTGCTAGCAGGGAGAAGGATCTTCTCCCACTCTGAGCAACACAACACCGGCAAATTGTACCGATTTCACGCAGAATTTTAGCGATTACAAGCTATGGAGAACGCTGAGCAGCTGCTGGACAGGGTAAGGGAGAGGGTCAGTGTGGAGGGGGCGGGTTGGCTACAGGAAGTGTTGGAGCGGGGTTCACCGGCTGGGAACCCTGAGACCGGGGCTAGGCCCCATACCAGATCTGCCAGCCGGCTGGCTGGTAGGCCTGTACGCCGGCCCGTCGCCCCCGTACGTTTGAGCCCCAGTCCCCCACACACCTATCGTAGGCCACGGGGGGCACAGGTGGTGAGAGCGACACCCCTAGGCGCAGGGCAGCTCTGCAGGCTTGTTAAGAGCCTTTAACACCGTCCATCCAGCCCTGCTATCCCAGACTGCACCCCGTAGAGCCCCTCTTGCGGTGGTGCCAGAGGTTGTGCCCCCCGCTGCCACTGAGCCAGCAGCTAACAGAGGGAGAACCAGGGGCAGGGGTGGCCGTGCCCCTTGGTTGCAGAGAACCGCCCGCCCAGCTGTCGCAGCAGCATCGATAATGATCGAATGTTCGTAATTAACGAACGTTCGGTCATAAATTTACGATCGCATCGTACATTTACGACCGCGATAGTAAATTAACTAACATATAATATGGGCCAAATGGTAGCTCCGGCCCTGGTAGGGACCGGAGCGTCTAACCTGAGCGGGCGGGGCCAGCGGGGATGCTGGGAGGTGTAGTCCCGTCGCGGCCGCCTCCTGGCGTGTTCCCGCGAGATTCCGGCCGCGGCGTTGCGTATGACGTCATCACGTCATTACACGAGCCCGGATTGGCCGCGGCCGGTCTCGCGAGAGGGCGGGAAGATGACGTCGTTGGTGACGTCATCAAAGTTATTTAAAGGGGCGGACACAGGCTCGGGCGCCATTTTGTTGATTGCTAGCAGGGAGAAGGATCTTCTCCCACTCTGAGCACCACAACACCGGCAAATTGTACCGATTTCACGCAGAATTTTAGCGATTACAAGCTATGGAGAACGCTGAGCAGCTGCTGGACAGGGTAAGGGAGAGGGTCAGTGTGGAGGGGGCGGGTGGCTACAGGAAGTGTTGGAGCGGGTTCACCGGCTGGGAACCCTGAGACCGGGGCTAGGCCCCATACCAGATCTGCTGCCAGCCGGCTGGCTGGTAGGCCTGTACGCCGGCCCGTCGCCCCCGCGTTTGAGCCCCAGTCCCCCACACACCTATCGTAGGCCACGGGGGCACAGGTGGTGAGAGCGAACACCCCTAGGCGCAGGGCAGCTACTGCAGGCTTGTTAAGAGCCTTTAACACCGTCCATCCAGCCCTGCTATCCCAGACTGCACCCCGTAGAGCCCCCTTGCGGTGGTGCCAGAGGTTGTGCCCCCCGCTGCCACTGAGCCAGCAGCTAACAAGGGAGAACCAGGGGCAGGGTGGCCGTGCCCCTTTTGCAGAGAACCGCCCGCCCAGCTGTCGCAGCAGCATCGATAATGATCGAATGTCGTTAATTAACGAACGTTCGGTCATAAATTTACGATCGCGATCGTACATTTACGACCGCGATAGTAATTAACTAACATATAATATATGGCCAAATGGTAGCTCCGGCCCGTGGTAGGGACGCGAGCGTCTAACCTGAGGCGGCGGGGCCAGCGGGGATGCTGGGAGGTGTAGTCCCGGTCGCGGCCGCCTCCTGGCGTGTTCCCGCAAGATTCCGGCCGCGGCGTTGCGTATGACGTCATCACGTCATTACGCAGCCCGGATTGGCCGCGGCCGGTCTCGCAAGAGGCGGGAAGATGACGTCGTTGGTGACGTCATCAAAGTTATTTAAAGGGGCGGAGCACGAGGCTCGGGCACCATTTTGTTGAGTGCTAGCAGGGAGAAGGATCTTCTCCCACTCTGAGCAACACAACACCGGCAAATTGTACCGATTTCACGCGAATTTTAGCGATTACAAGCTATGAGAACGCTGAGCAGCTGCTGGACAGGGTAAGGGAGAGGGTCAGTGCGGAGGGGGCGGGTTGGCTACAGGAAGGTTGGAGAGGGGTTCACCGGCTGGGAACCCTGAAACCGGGCTAGGCCCCATACCAGATCTGCCAGCCGGCTGGCTGGTAGGCCTGTACGCCGGCCCGTCGCCCCCGTACGTTTGAGCCCCAGTCCCCCACACACCTATCGTAGGCCACGGGGGGCACAGGTGGTGACAGCGAACACCCCTAGGCGCAGGGCAGCTACTGCAGGCTTGTTAAGAGCCTTTAACACCGTCCATCCAGTCCTGCTATCCCAGACTGCACCCCGTAGAGCCCCTCTTGCGGTGGTGCCAGAGGTTGTGCCCCCCGCTGCCACCGAGCCAGCAGCTAACAGAGGGAGAACCAGGGGCAGGGGTGGCCGTGCCCCTTGGTTGCAGAGAACCGCCCGCCCAGCTGTCGCAGCAGCATCGGCGGGGGAGGTGGCCCGAGACGCCCTGCCATACAGGCAGGATGACGTGTCAGATGAAGGCGAACAGGAGTTTGTGGACGCTAGGTCCACTGTTAGAGGGATGACCCCAGCGCCCACTAGGTTGAGGGACGTAGAGGAGAGAAGGGGGTCCAGAGCCAGGAGCCCTCCCAGAAGCCCATCTAGAAGGGAGAGGAATAGCCGGGAGCGTAGAAGGAGGAGGAGCAGATACTCCTCGTCGGAGAGCAGTGAGGACTCTCACAGACGGAGGCGCAAGGACAGGCGCAGGTGGGATCGTCGCCGTTACCGTTCCCCATCTTGGGAGCGCAGCAGGCGACGCAGGTCCCGTTCTGGGGGCAGGAGATCTAGGGCCTCCTACTCCTCTACATCGGACAGGAGCAGGAGATCTTCAGCAGCACCACTGGAAAGAGATCCCAGGAGGGACACATCCGCTGCACGGGAAGGGTCTAGCACTCAGGTGATGTCGGAAGGGCCAGCAAGGACAGCTACCGCTGCAGTCCCGTCTTCAGGAGCCGGTGAGTCAACTTGTGCTGGGGCCTGGGGTATGTCAACGGGGAGTGAGGGTAACGAGCTGGTGCAAGTCCTGCGAGCTCTAATGGGCAAGATTGATACCATGCCATCTGGCTCCATATCGAGTCCAGTCCCAGGGGGAGCGTCTGCACTCCCGCCTGTGTCTAGTGTCCCTTCAGTTGAGGCGCTGAAGGACACATATTTCTGTGGGGTTAGCCCCTTGGGGGTTCACCTGTCAGGGGACATAAAAGAAAAAATCTGAAAAAACGAGTACATTGATATATGGTCCCTGGTAACAACTGACATGGTGACGGTGGATAAAGAGTTGGTTAAAACGGAAAAGGGTGAGAAAAAACCCAAGGTTGCGAAAACCTTTGGTAACTGGCTTCAAGCCTTTTGTGTTCTGGCCGGGGTTTTAGGCCAGAAATCGCCTCAGAGATGCTCTGAATTATTTGTGTATTTGGACATGATA
This sequence comes from Hymenochirus boettgeri, assembly GCA_019447015.1. Classification (NCBI taxonomy): domain Eukaryota; kingdom Metazoa; phylum Chordata; class Amphibia; order Anura; family Pipidae; genus Hymenochirus; species Hymenochirus boettgeri. The sequence goes on along the minus strand of CM033471.1, from coordinate 55,347,181 downwards.
TTCGAAGCATATAACACATGGGGGTACAGCTTGGCGCCAGTATGATGAGGACTTTAGGAGGCGCATGGCAATTAGGCCCGAATTGGGGTGGGACTCTAAAGCCATGGATTCCTGGTTAAGGATTATGCTGGTGCATAGGGCTTCTGCAGGCCCCTCCAGTAGTCAAAGCGGCCTACCGGCCTCTCACTGTACTGGAAGGGAATTAGGGGGTTGGCTTGGTGGCAAGTACTAGTCGAAGTAGTTCAGATTAGTAGGGCTGACCCGGGTCCCACAGTGTTGGTAATACACGCTTCCGGCAACGACCTCTGTCGGAATAGTATATATAATATACATAATATATATAATAAATATATATAATACCCTTGGCCATATAATAGTATTTCTTCCCCCAGCCCCAACCGCTAAAAAATAATTTTAAGAAAGTCCCCCGAATTCTACTTACCTTCTCTCTCTCCTCTGGCGTTCTGAGCAGCCGGAAGCCGCGTCCATGATTGGCTGAGAGGGCTGCCGGCCCCGCCCCCTGCTTGCAGTGTCTTGCAAGCAGAAGGCCGGGCAATGCGTCGGAGGAGAGAGGGAAGGTAAGTAAAGATTGGGGCACTTTCTTAAAATTAGTTTATAGCGGTTTGGGTTGGGGGAAGGCATGCTATTATAGGTGAAAAGTTTATTATAAGCGTGGACATGCCCTTTAAGCCTCTGTGATCACACACTATTCAAAGAACAGATTCCTCCAACATCCTCTCTAACAATTTTCTAATCCTGGGAACCTGGCTGATTAAAATATTCCCATTAATGGAAAATTTATTTGAATATAAAAAATTTTATTGATGCATTAAAAAATGTAAATGGACCATATTTGTGATATCACATTTACCTGTCATTTTTAAAAAAAATAAAAGTCAAATATCTGTGACAAAGGTACTCCATATTATTGTGTATACACACACACATACAGAGAGAATGAGAGTTTCTTCTTATAATTAATCGAGGGTATAAATTATGACCACTACTACAAAATTAGCACCATTAGATTCAGTATTGTTTTGTGGCTTAAGTTGCCCTTTAAATGGACTGCAGAATTCCCATACATTAATCCCATACAGTAATAGCCAAATCCAGTACCCACCAATTGCTTGGCACTCCAGATGGTTGCAAACTACAACTCCCAGCATGCTTTGGTTGCTGGAGTTGTAGTTTCCAAACATGTGGAGTGGCAAAGTTCAATAAACTTTTAATTAAGCTTACCATAATTTACAATTCTCCTGACCCCCATATAGTAAAGGGCCCTCTGACCCCAATAGTTAAAAGTCACCTGAGAGTTGTAGTTTCAAGCTGTCATTTGCACTGAACTAGCAGACATGTTTTGCCCCTACTGAGAAGACCCATCAGATTTACAGCATTCAGGTGAACAGCGACAAGTCTAAGTGAGTCCAACAGCCTGACTACAGGAAGCAGGAACGAGTGTAAAGGCAGATCAGCTCCTGTAACTTTCTATGCAGGCGAAGGATTTTTTATAACACAGCGCCACCTACTGGTTACTACCAGCTATTGCAGCATTTGGAGCTAAATTAGGACTTGACCCGAGTATAAGCCGAGGTTATAAGCCGAGGTTAGGTTCTCAGGCTAATTTTAAAGCTTGAAAATCTCAGCTTATACTATATATATATATAAGTATATACGGTAATGGTTAATTATATAGGTTTTCCTAAATACACTGCCTTACCTTCCAGTCCTTTTCAGTTCTTCACTGACATGGGGATGTCCATGTGCCAATTTCTCTTCTTGATTATATGAATTTCCATTTTCACTGCAAGGGTGTTTAATTCCTCTCAAGAACATTAACTTTCTGTAAGGAAATAAGTAGTATACAGTACTTGGTTAGGTATACATTGATGATTTTTAATTCAGAATGATCAAATACTTAATTATTAAAAGCAATACAGTAGAATTTTTGTTGTTTTTTTTTTGATGTTGTAAGGTGTTTAAAGAGTACCATACCCAGGACACACTCCTAGAAACACCACTAACAACACTGATCAAACTAGAAAATGTTTTTATTTGTAATAATAAATGCCGTGCTATAGGTGATTTAGAAAAAGCAATTTATTATATTATATTAGTAATCTAGTGCTCGGAGTACATAGTCAGAAGGCACTATGTGTAAATAATACTAATAACTTAAAAAGAAAACTCCTGCACTCTTGCTGTATTAACAGAATATGGGAACTTCAAACCCAAATTTATTTTAATCTAAACATAAACAGGGAGATTCAATAAAAGTTCTTAACGTTTAAAATGGTGCTAATTTTGCCACAATCAATCAGAACTTATGTAACATTTGAAAGCTAACATCTGATTGGTTGGGGCAAAATTAGCACCATTTTAAACAATAAGAACTTTTATTGAATAACCCCCAAAACATCTTATGTGAACCCCAATAAATGGGATAAAAACGCACACCCTCCCCCAGAAATAATAAGAAAGCACTTTTTGTGAAGTTGCATCCTTCTTCGCACTGGCCTTACATTTAGTTGGATTTCCATGATATTTATAACTTACAGAATCTCTAGTTAATCTATTGCATCTCAACCTGCCAGCAGGTCTTCCTCTAATAGGTTTTAGTCTTTTATTATTCCAGGTGTGTCTGTGTGTTTTTTTATAAAAGGGCCTGTCGAGTCAGAAATAAAATTTAGCTCTAAATGTTAATCACCCCCCCAAACCTAGCTTTCACATTACTAATATATTCCAAAGATGCCCCTGAAGTCTCTTACCTGACCTGGTCCCTCACCGCTCCTCCTCTCTTTTGCGGCTGACAGCCTCTGCACTTCCTGATTGCGGTTCTCACTAAAGGCGCGATGTTAAGTTCGAAATTAGCTCGAAACAGGAGCAGTGGGCGGTGCCTAGGTGGCATGGGACCAGATCAGGTAAGAGACTTCAGGGGCATCTTTGGAACATATTAGTAATGCGAATGCTAGATTTGGGGTGAAGGGGGGGTTGTGATTAACATTTATAGCTAAACTTTATTTTTGAATGGAGTTTAACCTTTATTGGGGTTCATGTAAGATGTTTTATTTTATGTTTATGATACAGAAATAAATGTACAAATAATATATAGGAAATTTCTGGCCAACACTGTTTCTTTGTAAAAAGTTTTAAAAGAAACAGTGTGCCCAGGAATTCCCTATATATTATTTGACTAAATCTAGCACAATAGATGGAGTTGGGCAGCCTGGTGGCACCTGTATAACAAGAATATTAAAGGATTGCTGTTTCTGTTGTTTTGTATTGCTGTTTCTGTTGTGTATTGCTGCTTCTGTGTTGTTTTGTGTATTGCTGTTGTGGTGTTTAGCTGTTGTGTTTATTTGATGTGTATATTGCTTTTGCTGTGTATTTCTGTTTTAGTATGGACAGTTTTGTTGGGGCCATGCAATGTGCATCCTGTCGCATGTATGGGATCTTGGAGCAGCCGCTCCAAGGAACCTATGTATGTGTCAGATGTGAGTGGGTTGCCCATTTAAAATTTGAGCTGCAAAATCTAAAGTGAATACTTTCAGCATTGCAGAGCTTGGCAAACCTGGGGGAAATGCAGATACTGGCAGGGGCCAGTAAACCTGAGGGTGGAAATGGGGCAGATAAGGTGGTAAAGGAAGATAGATTTGTAATGGTCACTAGGAGAAGTAGGGGACGGAAGGGTAAGGTTGTTTCTTCCCTGCTAGTCAATCCCAGATTTGCCGTGTTAGGTGTAGGGATGGCCGGTTCGTGGATCCAAACCCGGATCTGCCGTGGATTTATCCCGTTCGTGAACAGCGGATTTTTCCGGATTTTCCGCCTTCTGAACTTCCGAACCACGGATTTCTCGTATTTTTTGAAAATTCGCGGAACCTCGAGCGGACCGGATTTTGCAAAGTTCGGACATCTCTAGTTAGGTGAAGATGTGGAGGACAATGGCCCAGAAGTAGTATGGAGCGGGCCATTACCTTGAGGACCCAGGGGACGGCCATCTCTAATACAAGGGAGGGAGAACTGGGGGCTAGGAAGGATAGGCAGGTGTTAGTGGTAGAGGACTCCATTATTAGAAAAGTAGATAGGGTAATCTGTCACCAAGACCCTATATGCCGAACAGTTTGTTGCCTGCCTGGTGCTAGGGTTCGAGATGTGGTGGATTGTATACAAAAAATTTTGGGTGGGGCTGGGAGTGACCGCAGTCTTGGTTCACGTTGGTGCCAATGACAAAGTTGGAGACAAGGTCCTTTAAAAATTATTTCCGAGAGTTAGGGGCCAAGTTTAAAGTAAAGATCTCAAGGGTAGTGTTTTCAGAAATACTTCTGACCACGTACCCTGGTTATTTGGCAAAGTGCACTAAATGTTTTAGTTGCCTAACTTGCCTGTACCTTTTGGAAGTGCCCCAAACCTTCTGCAAAGTTCCAGGTTTCCGGACTTCTGTCGTGTTGTGAAACATTACAGGCAGTCCATGTGTTTCTCACTACACTGACTTCCTGCTACACTGTCTAGAGAGATAGACAGATAGAGAAACAGAGGGAGATAGAGTTAGTGAGATAAAGAGATAGATAGATACATAGATAGAGATAGAGATAGAGTTAGATAGACAGACAGACAGACAGAGTAAGACAGAAGGACAGAGTTAGACAGAGAGACAGAGTTAGACAGACAGAGAGACAGAGTTAGACAGACAGACAGAGTTAGACAGACAGACAGACAGAGTTAGACAGACAGACAGAGTTAGACAGACAGACAGAGTTAGACAGACAGACAGACAGAGTTAGACAGACAGAGAGACAGAGTTAGACAGACAGAGTTAGACAGACAGAGTTAGACAGACAGAGTTAGACAGACAGACAGACAGACAGAGTTCGACAGACAGACAGAGTTAGACAGACAGACAGACAGACAGAGTTAGATAGACAGACAGAGTTAAACAGACAGACAGAGTTAGACAGACAGAGTTACACAGACAGACAGAGTTACACAGACAGACAAACAGACAGAGTTAGACAGACAGAGTTAGACAGAAAGAGTTAGACAGACAGAGTTAGACAGACAGAGTTAGACAGACAGACAGACAGACAGACAGAGTTAGACAGATAGACAGCCAGACAGACAGACAGAGTTAGACAGACAGACAGAGACAGACAGACAGAGTTAGACAGACAGACAGAGTTAGACAGACAAACAGAGTTAAACAGACAGACAGAGTTAGACAGACAGAGTTAGACAGACAGAGTTACACAGACAAACAGACAGAGTTAGACAGACAGAGTTATACAGACAGAGTTAGACAGACAGAGTTAGACAGACAAACAGACAGACTTAGACAGACAGAGTTAGACAGACAGACAGACAGACAGAGTTAGACAGACAGACAGAGTTAGACAGACAGACAGACAGACAGAGTTAGACAGATAGACAGCCAGACAGACAGACAGAGTTAGACAGACAGACAGAGTAAGACAGACAGACAGAGACAGACAGACAGAGTTAGACAGACAGACAGACAGAGTTAGATAGACAGACAGAGTTAAACAGACAGGACAGAGTTAGACAGACAGAACAGACAGAGTTACACAGAAAGACAGAGTTAGACAGACAAACAGACAGAGTTAGACAGACAGAGGTAGACAGACAGAGTTAGACAGACAGAGTTAGACAGACACGAGAGTTAGACAGACAGACAGACAGAGGTAGACAGATAGACAGCCAGATTGACAGGACAGACAGAGTTAGACAGACAGACAGATAGAGTTAAACAGACAGACAGAGTTAGACAGACAGACAGACAGAGTTACACAGACAGACAGAGTTAGACAGACAGACAGAGTTAGACAGATAGACAGCCAGACAGACAGAGTTAGACAGACAGATTTAGACAGAGTTAGACAGACAGACAGACAGAGTTAGACAGACAGACAGACAGCATTAGACAGACAGACAGTTAGACAGACAGACAGAGTTAGACACAGACAGAGTTAGACACAGACAGAGTTAGACAGACAGAGTTAGACAGACAGACAGACAGACAGACAGACAGACAGAGTTAGACAGACAGACAGAGTTAGACAGATGATAGATAAACAGAGTAGACAGACAGACAGACAGACAGATTTAGACAGATGATAGATAGACAGAGTTAGACAGACAGACAGACAGACAGATAGTAGAGATGGTTGAACTTCCGAAAGTTCAGTCCATTTTCGAACTTTCGAACTATATGGAAAGTTCAAAAACGGACCCATTAAAGTCAATGGGAGTCAAATAGTTCTAAAAGTTCTAATAAAATACAATTAAAATATCAATGGTAACTTAACGTAAATGGCTCTGGCACCTTTCAAAAAAAATCTAATTTATTCTCACGTGCTTTCAAGCTCCCTCGTTCGGTTTTCGATAATTATCCCATGAACAATTCGAACATTTGATCATTATCCCATAAACGATTCGAATATTCGATAATTATCCCATAAATGATTTGAAGATCATTCAATTTTCTAATTCGATAATTATCGAAAGTCCGAGAAATCCAGGTCCGGGAAAGTTCGAGAAGTCAAACTCGATGAGTTCAGCACGAACTCGGGTTCAAATTCTAGTCCATCTCTAAGAGATAGATAGATGGATAGATAGATAGATAGATAATACAGATACATAGATAGACAGAATTTAGATAGATAAACAGGCAGAGTTAGATACATATATAGAGTTAGATAGATAGACAGAGTTAGAGATAGAAAGATAGAGGAGATAGACACAGAGAGAGACAAAGAGAGATATACAAGAGGCAGAAAGACAAAGTAAAATAGATAGAAAGAAAGATAGAAACAGAAAGAGAGACATATAAAAACAGGGATAGACAGAGAGGCAGATAGACAGATATAGATACAGAGAGAGAGAGAGAGGTACAAATAGAGATAGATAGGGGCAGAAGCCCATGTAGAAGGTACAAGAAGGTCCAAAGGTGTGGGCAAGCTCTTCACACACAACAGTAAGTTTAAAACTACCAGATTGCTACCAGTTTATAATGAAATTTAAAATGAAAGTTGACTGTGCCTTTGTGTCATTAATTTGTGTATCTCTATCCAACTCTTATCTCTGTCTATGGAACCTTGCTCTTAAGGACCTTGATCTCAAGGACATAGAAAAAGGACATTTAATCATTTAATGGTTGTGTGGTGTGTGTGAAAGTTTGAAAATAAGTTTGAAAATAAGGATTGTTTGTACTGTGTTAAGGACTGTGTTTGCAGGACTGTGTGTGCAGTAAGCAGATTAATCTTTCTTTCTTCCAGTTAAAGGGGTGCGCTGGGCTTCTATATTCTAGTATTGCACCTGTTGTAATCACAAACAGGCTGTGAAAGGGTTAATAAATGTTTTGTTTTTTTCCCTCTCTTCCTGGCTCTTGCACTAATTGGTGTGGGGGCTGGGGCCTATTAGTTAAATAGGATTCACATTGGTTGGACCTGTGGTTTGGACCTAACAAAAGGAAGTTTCCTGTGAGTGAAACGATCTAGAGTGGAACATGTCCCTTGCTCTTAAGGACCTTGATCTCAAGGACATAGAAAAAGAAGGACCTTGATCTTAAGGACATAAAAAAAGAAGGACCTTAATCTCAAGGACATAGAAAAAGAAGGACCTTGATCTCAAGGACATAGGAAAAGAAGGACATTGAAACAAGATGAGCAATTAAACAAGGTGTGTGCGTCACTGTACTGGCATGTTATTATTGTCGGTAAAATGCAATGTGCATCCTGCCACACGTATAGGAACATGGAGCAGACATTCCAGGGAACCTATGCCTGTGTCAGGTGTGAGTGGGTTGCCCGTTTGGAAGTTGAGGTGGAGAGTCTAAGGGGGCAGCTTGCAGCATTGCAGGGATTGGCAAATCTGGGGGGTCAGCAAGCACTGGCTGGGGCCAGTATAGAGGTGGGTGGAAGTGGGACAGGGAAGGTTGAGGGGGGAGGTCGTTTTGTTAGGGTTACTAGGGGAAGTGGGGGATGGAAGGGTAGGGTGGCTTCTTCCCAGATTGCCCATCCCAACAGATTTGCCATCTTAGGTAATGAAGTGGAGAAGGACACCTCGGAATTAGCATGTATGGAGGGGGCTAGTCCCTTGAGCACCCAAGTCCTGTGTACAAAAAGAACATCTTTGAAATGGAAAGGGTTCAAAGGAGGGCAACTAAATTAATAAGGGGATTGGGGGAGCTTGAATGTGAAGAGAGACTGGAAAAGTTACATTTATGGAGATAAGGCGCTTGCGTGGGGATATGATTACTTTGTTTAAATACATTAACGGGCCATACAATAAACTATCTGGGGCATTGTTCACCAATAGAACATGTCAGAGGACATGCGGACATCCCTTAAGACTTAAAGAAAAAAGGTTTAGGCTTCAAGTTCGGAAAGGGTTTTTCACTGTGAGAACGGTAAAGATATGGAACTGTCTTCCAGTGGACATTGTTATGGCAGGTTCATTGGTCAGTTTCAAAAAAAAGCTGGATGAGTTTTGCAAACAAGGAATGTTGCAAGTTACTGGTATTGATTCATAAAGTAGAGTTGATCCAGGGAAAATTTCCGATGCCAGGAGTCAGGAAGGAATTTTTTCCCCCTTCATAAATTTGGTGGGGGGGGTTTGCCTTCCTCTGGATTAACAGTTATAGGCAGGAAATGAGGATATTGCTAGATGGGTTGGACTGGATGGACGTATGTCTTTATTCAACCTCAAATACTATACTATACTAATAATTATTACTGGCCCGTGATCCTACCAGATTGGGGATTCTAAATAATAACACATAACACATATCATATAATCCATTATTCCTAATCATGGTCCGGAAGACTCTGGAAAGACTGTCTGATTCCCGGGATAGTTTTGTATTCGTCAGGGTCATTCTGTCCATGTTGTCGGATATGTGTGCGTTAAAGTCCACTCCAATTACTTTTAGTGGAGTAGGGATATTCTGTATTTTGGTTAGGATGGCATTTATAAATGATTTTTGCTTAGTGTTTGGGGCATATAGATTGCAAAGTATTATCTCCTGAGAAACGATAGTGGCTGTTAAAATAATATATCTTCCCATTATATCTACATCCTGTTTGAGAAGTTGGAACAGACTGTCTTTATGGATCAATATCGCCACTCCTGCCTTTTTAGAGTTATGGGTTGCTGCATAAACTGTAGGGTATGTTTTTTTTATAAACTTCCAGTGGTCGGAGGAGGTGTGATGGGTCTCTTGGAGGAATAACAATATCTGAGTGAGATTTTTTAATCTCCATTTCCAATAATAATGCCGTATTTTTATCTAGAATTCAAGCAAATTCTCATCAGAATGCCCAGAGGTAGCACTTGGTGATTCCTCTGTATTGGCACTAGTAGGTTTCCCCATTTCCATCATTTAAGAATTTACTTTACCATTTCAGATACAGCTGGGGTAGGAGTAAAGAGGTGAAGATAGTAAAGAGAAGACACCTTCAATAAGTGCAGTTATGTTTACAACAGTTACTTTATATGCATTGTAGTGCAATACTAATTTTTCAACTAGGTTTCCTATTAGAGTGAACTCAGGGAACCTCTCAATATCTTCACTCCTTTTTGGTCCAATAGTAACATAGTAATTAAGGTTGAATAAAGACATACGTCCATCAAGTCCAACCTATATATATATTTTATTTTATTTTTTTTTTTAACCCTACCTAACAGTTGATCCAGAGGAAGGCAAAAAAAACAGCTAAAAAGGGGGAAAAAATTCCTTCCTGACTCCAAACGGCAATCGGAATGTATCCCTGGATCAACCAGAACTATATGCAATATATATTTGGGGTGTTATATATTGAGAGAACCTTCAGGGGGAAATTTGTCATGGGTTCTCTGGGTCTTTTGGAATGTTGGATGAATTATGTGGCGGAACATGAGTCCATGAATTTTGGGGAAGACCCTTCCAGTCCAGTAGTGAGACCTCTGGCAAATTAAGATCTGTACAGAAACTTGGTAAATCTTCTGTATATGTTAGGACATGTGTCACACCGCTTGTCTAACTATCAGTTGAAATGGATATCCCCATCTATAGGGTATATTTCTCTCTTTCAGTTGGGGTCTGAAGTGGTCTCAGTTGTCTGCGACGGATTAACATAGACCCTGCAAGATCTGGATATAATTGCACGTGGGCACCTTCGTGCATAATATCTGATAGGTTTTTATATTCTTTCCTTATGTCCTCTTTTTGACTATAAAAATTAACCCTGCAGATTACGTCTCTTGGGACCTTATAGCCACCTTTTGGTCTGAAAGAGCGGTGAACATGGTCTAGCTCAATTGGCTTGGGTGGGGCACGCCCCAAGAAGAAGGATTGAAGAGGTATTGTATGGACTCTTTAGGTTCCGAGTCACTTATTTGTTTCTGGGAGACCCTTTATTCTAATGTTATTTTGTCTTCCTCAGTTTTCCATATCCTCTATGTGGCGGTATAGTGTTCGGATGGCTCTTGATTGGTCACCTACTATCCCCATTACTGAGTCGATCTAGTTACCAAACTGTTGGCTTTCCCCCTCCAAATCCTCTACCCTATTTAAGACACATTTTAAATCTTCCCTCAGGGATGTTATTTCTGCCCTACATGTCAGGATTTGATGTGCTAGCTGAGCAACGTCTGTTTTTGTTGGTAGGGAGGCTATCTTTTCCTCCAAATTTAATTGTTGTATAGGATAGCTGAGGCGTAAGGCCTACCGAATCTTCCGGTTTCGCTTGTGGAGCCTCATGGATCCGTCTCATAGGGCCTGAAACATACAAGCCTCCAGGGGGAGGCATCTAGGATTTTAGGGTAGTTTTTCAGTCTCTGGTCTTTAGGTAGGGCGGAGGGGATTTGTGCCACCGTAGAATATGGTACCTGTTTTCCCATTGGGGAACATGCTACCTCGGAGCGTCCACTCGGCGAGCCGTCCAAAGTTCCCTGTGTCAGGGCTCCAATCCCCTGATGGTGCTAGCGAGGGTTGATAAGGTGACGAGGATCATGATTCCCCAGTATGTGCCTGAGGGGTCTGATCCTGGGACGCGCGGTCAGCAGTTGCGCCTTGTGTAGCTTCCAAGATGGTGGATGCAGGCTCAGCGGCCTTATCCCTCGTGGCCAAAATATTGCTCCAAATCTCTTTATTTCCCGGCTTGGGACACTTTCTTGTCATACAGGGGCTGTTTAGCCTCTTTTTTTTCCCCATGGTGCCTGTTTTTTAGCACTTAGGGAGTTTTTAATGTCCAGTGGGTTTCGTCAGAGCGGAAGCTCCACAGCAGCACGTCTGATCAGCTACACATCCAGGCCACGTCCCCAGGCCACTTCTTTTTAATCTGATTATAAATGACGTAGATGAGGGCATTAAGAGCAAAGTCTGGAAGACAGCTCCATAGCTTTACCATTCTCACAGTGAAAAACCCTTTCCGAGCTTGAAGCCTAAACCTTTTTTCTTCAAGTCTTAAGGGATGTCCTCGTGTCCTTTGACATGTTCTATTGGTGAACAATGCCCCAGATAGTTTATTGTATGGCCCGTTAATGTATTTATACACAGTAATCATATCCCCACGCAAGCGCCTTTTCTCCAGCGTACATAATTGTAACTTTTCCAGTCTCTCTTCATATTCAAGCTCCCCTAATCCCCTTATTAATTTAGTTGCCCTTCTCTGAACCCTTTCCATTTCAAAGATGTCCTTTTTGTACAGGATTCCAAATTGCACTCATATTCGCAAAGGACGGGCCTTACCAATGCTTTGTAAAGAGGGAGAATTACATTTTCCTCCCTTGAATCCATACCTCGCTTTATACAAGACAATACCATGCTGGCTCTGGCTGTTGCCGCCTGGCACTGCTTGCTACCTTTAAGTTTGTTATCCACCAAAACTCCAAGATCCCTTTCCAACAAGGATTCACTTAACACAGAGCCATTTATAGTATAAGTAGCACAAGTATTTTTAAGTCCAAAATGCATCACCTTACATTTATCAACATTGAATTTCATCTGCCACTTAGCAGCCCAATGTGATAATCTATCTAGATCCCCTTGCAACGATTGCACATCCTCTGAAGTTTTTAATGGTCGACAAAGTTTTGTGTCGTCAGCAAACACAGAAACCTTGCTGACAATACCCACTTCCAAATCATTAATAAATAGATTAAATAGAAGCGGCCCCAACACAGAACCCTGTGGCACCCCACTTAGCACTTTAGTCCATAATGATGAAGCCCCATTAACAACTACTCTCTGCATCCTATTTCTTTAACCAATTTTCTATCCATGTACAAATGTGACTCCCCAGACCAACAGACCTTAGCTTATTCATTAGTCGCCTATGGGGGACTGTATCAAAAGCCTTTGCAAAATCCAAGTAAACTACATCTACTGCTATACCACAGTCTAAATTTCTACTTACTTCCTCATAAAAGCCAAGCAAGTTAGTTTGACAAGATCTATTCCTCCTAAATCCATGCTGGTTACTACTTATAATGTCAGTCCTTGACTATCCTGGTGCCATCTACACCATAAATGACACTGTGTTAAGTGCATCTCTAATGGAAAAAGATTTGGGTTATGGTAGATAACAGACTGTAGCAAACAAGGCCAGACAGCCATGGCTAGAGCTGGCAAGATATTGTCTTGTATAAAAATTCAAGAGAGAAAAACATATTATTCTCCCTCTCTACAAGGCACTGGTAAGGCCTCATTTGGAATATGTGGTGTAGTTTTGGAATCCCATATACAAAAGGGACATCTTAGAAATGGAAGCAGTTCAGAGAAGGGCAACTAAAATAATAGAGGCAATGGATGGGCTTGACTATGCAGGCAGATTTGTTAGAGCTGTCACGTTAGAGGAGCGCCGTTTGCATGGGGATATAATCACTTAATACAAAAATATTAATGGGCCATACAGTAAACTCTCTGGTGCATTGCTTATCCTTTAAAGGACACGTAGACATCCTTTAAAGGATAAGTGCACTCAAATTAAATGAATTATATTTGGAAGCTGCAGCTTTAAGTAAACTTTTCCTCCTCCCCCCCTAGGGCCTACCTGTGAAGATCTGAAGTTCCTGACATCTTGGATTATGCTTGCAGTGTCTTTAGCTCTGCCCCCACCCCCCGAGATTTACTTCCTCTCCTGTTTTTGTATGTAAGAGAAAGGTCGTTGCACCACCACGCGTGTGCCTGCCACACCCATGCATGTGATGTCATTGCGTCACGCCCTGCTTACTGGCGTGCAATGACGTTGCACACGTCCGTGTATGTGCTGACATCACATACATGGTGGGCCGCTTTATTTGTTAGTTATCTTAACCACATCATACACTTGAAAATGTTTATTTTAGTCTGAGGCACAATAACGTCATGCACGCATCCGTGCAGGCGCTGGCGTGCAGGCGCTGGCGTCATGGCGAGCCGCTTAATTAGTCTGTTAGTTTTCTTATAAAATCTTTAAAGTATCTTGCTTGCGCTTGGGGGTATGAGTAGGGGAAGGGTTAAAACAAAAAGTAAAAAATAAGATAAATATAAAATATATATATTTGTTTTAAGCCTTCCCTACCCATTCCCCCAAGGCAAAGCAAGATACTTTAAAGATTTTATAAACAATTCAGTGGACAACTTGCAGTGGTTTCAATTAATTCTCTCATTCTGAATAATTTAAAGTTTAAAGCAATTTTTTTGTTACTTCTTTTGAGTGGTTGTTAAACTGTACATTGTTCATTTTGATTTTGCAAGCTATTCTGTCTATGAATTCAGACAAGCTGTTGTGTTCATGTACCATAAAGCAAACTAAAACATTTGCTCAGGGCGCTGCCTGCGGAACACTTAAAAGGCAGCAGTTAAAAAATATCCTCCTTCCTGCAATACTGCATTTCAGCACCAGTCCACCAGTTAGTGTTAAGTCAGTCCTCCAGTTTACCAGTCAGTGTTAGTCAGCCAACCACACCCACCTCCACAAGCCTCACCTATTTTCCCTGATGAAGCCATGTGCACTTCACATGCCGCCCCGTCTGCTGATAGGCAGCATTTCAAAGTTTTTTCAAGTGTCAAAAACCCTAGGAGCACCCCTGGTTGTGTTGGAAATTTAAAGGGCAACCTATTATTCTCTATGCTCACACACATACAAACTGCTCCCCTCTAACAACACATCATCCAATTCTGCAGTTTGCTTCAGTATACTGTATTATGGCTGGTCTTCTATTGCACTTACTATAATTGCAATGACTACTGATCTAAACCCCACTCCCCATGTTGCATGTGAGTGCAAACATCCTTGTGTGAGGAAGTTTGCAGAGACAAAAATACCATTGAAACTGGAGTTGATCAAAATATTTCAGAAATCATAAGTTTTTTATTACCTTTTTTGTGGTGAGGGCAGAAACTTTGGAGGTTGAATTCGTAAAGTTGGATCCCATTTACCTGGAGGCAATACTGCGAGTTCATCAAAGAAATCATCAATTCCAGCTAGCAGCTCAACTCTACTTAGAGCCTTGTATGCAATTTTCTGAAAGAGCTACAAAAAAACAGTCTTTAATTTTATTTTAAATAAATGTATTTAAAATTGTATTCCCTGGTACAGTTAGTGATTTTTCTCTGCCTTCTAATTAACCGTTATTTCAGGATCTGTTTGTCCTATATTTTATTGCTCTTGAAAGTATTTTTCAGGGCCCAAGTGATGCCTTAGCAGCCCACTACAGATCAGATGCCCACAGCAACAAAAGGATGAACAAAGTTGTCTTGGGGTATGGCTGGTGTAGGAGAGAGGGTGAAGCAAGTGAATGTGCAGAGAAAACAGGACACACCATTTTTTCAAGTTTCTTTTTAGGGGAGGGAATACAGCAGCAAATTGTTCTAGCGAGGTAGGCTAGCCCACCTGCGCTCCTCAGCCCATAGACCCAAAGATACTGATGATAGCAAATGTGATCCATGTAGGATCAGGATGAGGAGATGGACATCATTAGGTCAGGATTTTCATAATTTTATTGTTAAAAAGAAAAGTGTACTTTAAGTTCTTTTGTAAATGTGTTTCAACTTTAATTTTTTTTAGCACCCCCATAGATGATCTGATGATATCGAAGTTGGAATATGGACATCAATGCTTATTTTAAAAGTCGAAATCTGATCAGAAAAATCCCTTTCCGGAAAGTGCTTTCCAGGAAGTAATTTTTTTCTCCATTGGCAAAGATCAATACTTAGGTGATCAGAACTGACCTAATATTGATCTGTGTCTTTAAATGTGTTTTAAGTTTTTCCGTGAATGGATCTCTTTGATCCATTCACAAATACTATAGTGAGCTGTCGGTGTGACAGCTTACTATATAGCAGGTAGTGAACTTTGATCAAAGATCTGATCACAGTGCAGTACTTCCACTTTATCAGCTACTGCTCTATTTGTGAATTGATTCACAAATACTCTATTAAGCTGTCACACTGACAGCTTATTATAGCAGGTACTGAAATACTTAAAATCTAAATGTGGATCACAGTTCAGTACCTTACACTGGACCACCAGGGAAGTTCTATTTGTGAATGGATCTCTTTGATCCATTCACAAATACTATAGTAGTACTAAAGCAGGAAGTTGATTTGTGATCAGTGCTGATTGCAATTTCACATCTAGTGGAGGCACTAGACCACCAAGGCTGTTCAGGGAAAGACCAGGGGAGGTCCCAGAGGAAGTCCTCTGAGGTCACAGGGTCTCCCTTACCGATGTGGCTTTGCAGGGGAACAGGCTCCCAGCACTACAGGGGTAAATTACCAGTGATCCCTAGATTGGTATCGGCCGTAACAGATGGGGATCGACAGTGTCGGACTGTTGAACTTAACTGTTTATGTGGTTAAGTAAATCGTATTGAAGTTTGAGATTAATTTCTACTTTAACATTTATATGTATAATCGACTCTATATTTACTCTCATTCTTGTCCCCTCTTTGTATATCCTGTCCCATTTTGTCCCACTTTGTCCTTAATAGGATTGATGATACATATATAAAATAATACAGAGTATGGATTGTAAGGAGTTTCCTATATTAACTATGAATGAAAGTGCCATGCACTAGAGGAATAGGATTGGGTACATTGTAGCTATTTTGATACAGATTGTGATGTTTTTAATATGGATCTATGTTTAATGTGTTTTATATTTTAACTGTAAGGGTTAATTTCACTTGTTTATAATGGAGGGTGTAGAGGAGAGCTCCGTGCCCCTGAGGAAGTGACGAGTTGGTCACGAAACATGTTGGGTGGAGCTTTCAGGTGAAGGTGATTGTGAGAGGCACCATGTGGGAATTACTGCTTTTAAAGTAACAAATAAAGTGATGTTTTACTAAACCGGATTATCGGCAGCCCGCCTATTTGAACTTCATGAATGGAGTGTCGGACTGTTACACAGGGTTACAGGGGAATCCCCCAGTGGTCCCACAGCCCATTCGCTCAAGAGAAAGCAGCTTAAATTTAAATACATTAAGAAATGCATTATGATAAACAATAGGAGAGAGTAGGAGTAAGACTGGTGTGTAAATTAGTAGTAATAGAAATATGAAATGTTAGGTGGGCCCCTAAACCCGTCCTGGAGGGCCCCTGGTCTTAGATTCAGCCCAATACTGGGGATTGAGGGGGGGAACTTGAATGGTACCCCCCTCGTGTTCCCAGCACCTGCAATTTTTATTTTTTTTAAAGGGCAGGGTTTTTTTTCCTGACTTTCCCTTTACCCCAGTGGTGCCACCTGAGACAAATGTCTCACTCTGCCAGATTAGAAAAGTGGGCCTGTTAGACATAAATTAGTACAGCTGCTGCTCAGACTACATTAAACAGACTGAGACTGCTTAGAAAACCATCTCTTTTCTATTTGAAATGTCAGTACAGTGTTGGTTCTCTCCCATCCATCAGCTGGTTGCAGTATGGGCCAGGTTAGCCAATTGTTTTATAAATCTGTCATTTCTGTGACCCCTTCTCTTTGTTGAAGTGCCATTAAATGTATCTCTTCTCTCTTGGCCCCTAGCCCTATATCCCTGGGCTCCCTATTACTGAAGGTTTACAGGGAAGATATTTATGCCCAAGATTTGGTTGTGTTTTAAAATTCCTTTCAAACTATGTACCAAATTACCCCTAAATGTAAAAAAAAAAAACTAGTACATTTTTATAATATTGCTAATTATTTTTATATGATGTATATAGTTAGTGATAGAATAATTAATTGATTATAGTTACAAATTATATACAAAGGAATAAATAAATCAATGTGTACAATTCCAATATTTTTCACCAGGTGCCTGCAGGCTACTTTTTCATAAACTGTGCAATTTAACACTCCTGGGCACATACATTTTTGGAAATGCAGAGTGCCCAGGAGTATTAATTGCACAGTTACAAATTATAGAATTTAGAATGGGTAGCTTACCCTGGTCGAACCCCCACAGCAAGTGCTTTTTTTTTAAATATAACTACTGCATATTTTGTAAATACCCTAATAAAAAACATAGTCAGTGTTTCCCAAAAGCATGTATTTAAGAGAACATTTCTTATACATTGTTTAGTGAAATTGTTTTGAAAATTTGAAAAAATCCCAATTTAGATTTGAAACGGATTTTCAGAACTTTAAAGGGGAACTGTGGTCCAAAAATTACTTTAGAAAATGACTTTAGGAAAATTGAGGAAAATTGACAGGAATTGCTCCCCTGAGAATCTTTGCAATTTATTTCCATTGTTTATTTTGCACAGTTTTGAAGATATTTAAATTTTTGTGTGTGATATGCAGCAGCATCACCAGGTCCCCTGCACTTCCTGCTTCCTGCTCTGAAACTGGCAGTCAATCTTTCCTGTATCTCCTCCTTCCTTTTGCAGCCCCCCTGGTCCCTTCCACTCATGGACCCCATGGTCCCTCCAGTTGCAGGCCCCCCATGGCCCATTATCTTACAGCCCCATGTGGCCCCGCCCATTCGTGGGTGGCATGGCCCCGTCCACTCGCGGGTGAGATTGCCATCCAATTCACTAGTGTCAAATTTATTTCACTAGTTTCTGCCAGGCATTTCACCAGACTCAAATTGTCAGCAAATTAACCAGTCTCAGATCTCCAGATAATTTACCATTCTCAGATTACCAGCTAATCGGCACACTGTTTTCCAGAATTTTCACCAATCTCAGATGATCTGCTAGTTCAGCAGTCTCAGATTGCCTTCAAATATGACACTCTCAGTTTACCAGTACTTTCACCAGACTCAGAAAGGCAGCCAATTCACCAGTCTCATTTTTCCAGTTGGTTTTGCAGGAATTTCACCTGTACCTGTTTACTAGCCATTTCAACCATTGTTTTCGGTCTTTTATCAGTTTGCCACTTATTTCAATAATCTCCACTTGCTGGGGGGGAATATTGGATGTTGTGAACAAAAACATTATTTGGGAAAGCAGATAGTAGATTGGATGGAGGATGGTTAGCAATTTAGACAGCATAGGGTAAAGATAGGATTCATGGAGGGCTGATTAAATGAAAGAAGTGGAGCAGTTTGTACTATCATCTGTTTGGCTGCTAATCTGTCAATTATGTCTCTCTACCTGTCAATCAAAAATATATGTATTTTAGGACACCATGGGCCCTTTTATGTCGCTGTCACGCCACCAAACCTTGAAGGAGAGCCAGAATGAAAAATGAAAATAAAGGTAATTTGCTGTTATCAGAGAAGTAAATTTATAAACAAGAAAGTAGGACACAAGAAAAAGGTAATCCTATAAAAAGTACTTAGCGGTAGACAAAGGGAAAAAAATGATGTCACACTAAATATATAAAAAAAAAAATTTAAAAATCCCTTTATTACTCTCATGGGCAACTGTGAGACTCATCATCTTTGAGTCTAATAAAGGAGTTTATATCAAGGAGTTGATATATTCAGCTCCTGACCAACTACACGGGAAAGCAAAGTGTTGCCTTCCTTTTATTAAACATCATACAAGAGCAGTGCAGTGCTTTCTAGGCAACACCTGACATATTTTAAGTTCTCCTCAAAATGATCTATTAATCATTTTGTGTTAGTATATGCCATACCCAAACGCCCAATATATTAATGATTTACAACTGACATACACCAATGTATTAATTGTTAAATGTTGCACTTACTTCGTCTGTGAGTAAAGTTGCAATTGCTCTTCCAATCTCATGATAGGCTTTTATTCTAGTTCTTGGACCAAGAAGTATAAAAATAAACCTATGGGAAACAAAGTATAAGTTAACCTTTAAAAGTTGTGAAATACAACAGAGCCTTAGGAGGACTATAGTGTGAATAATGTTTTTAAACTTTAAAATGCAAATTAGGCACTACCTAGATAAGGCAGGGTCTAACCAGAAATCCTGCACAATGCCCAGTTGACCCTGTTTCTGCTTCCGGGGTCTTCCAGTTACAAGCTGTCAGTTGTGGATTTGACAGCTGACATCACAGCCAATGACTGAATGTTAATCCCCTAGCTGCCTCTTCTGAGCATGCTCGGGCTCAGTACCAGGTCACTGAATTGCTCCATATACATGTAGAATATATCAACATATTCTAAAGAGGCTATTCTTTCTAAAAGATATGATTATGAGGGTGGAGTTGTCCTTTAAAGAATGGGTACACTGAGGATTTTTTTTAAATTGCCCATTACAAGAAACTATAATTCTTCACAGCTATTACTACCATTTTTATATCAGAATCCAGCCACATGGGCACAGATTTATTTTTTTTACATTTATTTCTCAAGGGTATAAATTTAGATGTTAAATGGCTTAAAATCCCCTTAAACACAGCCCACTTCTGTTCAGTACCTTTACCTGATAATACCTTATCCCAGTTGACATGCTACTTTTAACCTAGTAAAATTTGCTTTCCTGAAATTTAAAGTCTTGGTTAAATCAGCACACTTTTCATTTCGATAACATACACTAAACGACACTACTGTAATTCAAGGTCAGTATTCCCTAAGCCTCCAGTTACCTTTATATCTATAAAACGCTCCATTACACCAATCAATGTCAGGGAAATTAAGTCCCCCATAATGAGGACACTCCCCAAACTTGCCAACTGCATATGAAGCTGACTCACTTACTCCCTGATAGCATTTGGCGGTTTATAGCAGACACCAACAATGGCATAACCCCCTTTTCTGTTGCCTAATTCCACCCATATTGCCTTTGCTTTAACATCAATATCGCCAGTTATCAATTCTTTTTTAACATAAACACATACTCCTCACCCTTTCCTTTTTCCCTGTCCTGCTTAAACAAGGAGTATCCTAAATTTACAGCCCAGTCGTGATAACTGTTTAACCATGTTTCTGCTATATCTAATACATCATACTTTTCAGTTAATGCCATACACTTTAATACACATGCCTCCCTATCCCCTTTGGTAGCCCCCCTTTCCACCCACCACTGGCCAATCTACACCCTACTTTTCTCCTTGGCTATCGCTATAAACCCAAACCCTTCTTCCTTACACCACCCTCTTAGCCACGCATTGTTGCTCCTAAGCTCCCGCTCGTAATACGTGGCTGTGATAGTATTTCTGAAAACACTACCCTGGAGGTTCTTGCTTTTAACTTGGCCCCTAGCTCTCAGAAATCATGTTTAAGGACCTCTCCTCCTCCTCTAACTTTGTCATTGGCACCAATGTGAACCAAGACCACCAGGTCACACCCAGCCCCACCCATTTATCTGTCTACATGATCCACCACATGCCAAACCCTAGAACCAGGAAGGCAAAACACAGTTCGGCATGTAGGGTCTTGGTGGCAGATTACCCTATCTACAATTCTAATAATGGAGTCCCCTACCACAACCACCTGCATAGCATTCTTGATCCTGAGTTCTTCCTCTCTTGTATTAATCTGTAGGGATGGGCAAGCTGTGAAGAAGCAAGCCTACCCTTCCGTCTATCCCTTCCCCTTGTAACCCTAAAAATACTACCTCCCCCTCAACCTTCCCTGTCCCACTTCCCCCCACCTATATACTGGCCCCAGTCAGTGCCTGCTGTCCCCCCAGATTTGCCAATCCCTGTAATGCTGCAAGCTGCCCCCTTGTACTCTCCAACTTGGTTTCCACACTGGCAACTCAGTTGCATCTGACACAGACATGGGTCCCCTGGAATGTCTGCTCCAGGTTCCTATACATGTGGCAGGATGAACATTGCATGGTACCAACTAAACTTTCCCTTTTAATACACAACATCAGCACACACCAACCTTGTTTAGTTGCCCCTTTTGTTTCAATGTCCTTTTTCAATGTACTTAATAAAATGGTCCTTTATAACAAGGGACTTTGAACCATTGATCCAACCAATGTGATTTCTATTTACCTAATTGGCCCCAGCTTGTAATTACAACATGTGCAATACTAGAATATAGAAAACCAGTGCACCACTTTAACTGGTAGAAAGAATGCGCTACTACCACACAGTCTTATCAGCTGTCCTACACACTATCAGCTGTCCTTGTTTTCAAACTTTCACACAAACCATACAACCATCAGATGATTAAATGTCCTTTTTTTTCTATGTCCTTATTAAAAAGGTCCTTTATAACTAGGGACTTTGTGAAAGATTCCAATCAAGTTAGTTTCCACTCACAGGAAACTTCCTTTTGTCAGGTACAAACCTGGCCCCTATTTCTATTGGTATTTAATCTGAAACATTTTACATTTCAGCCTTAGTATCATTAAACTCCTCTGTTCTGTTTGGCCGTTGTTCTGGGGATGGTAAGCAGACAAAAAGTTTAAGGAAATTCCAATTTTGGTGCAAAGTGTTCTCCAGAACTTTGAACTAAACTGGAATCCCCTATCAGATGTAATAGTATTAGGAGCCAAGTAATCTAATAATTTCTTTAATTACTACATTTGCAGTTTCTGAGGCAGACGGTATACCCCACATGGGAATGAGACATCTTAGTGAGACGGTCAACAAGCATGAAGGCATTTGAGTAGCCTTCAAAATGAGGAAGATCCACAACAAAGTCCATAGAAATCATTTGCCAGGGTTTGGAGGGTACAGTGAGAGATTTAAGTAGACCCCATGGTTTAATCTTTGGGCATTTGTTCTGCAGGCACACTTCGCAAGAAGTCATGTAAGATTTTACAAAGTCCTCCATATTAGGCCACCAAAAATGGTGCTGGAGAAGATTAAGAATTTTGCAGAAACCAAAATGCCCAGCCATTGGTTTATCATAGCGAGATTGCAATGCCTTCAGTCATAAGGGTTCTGGAACCAAGATTTTATTTTTAAAGAAGTGAACACCTTTTCTCTTTTGTAAAGGAAGTGTGGCCTGCAGTTCAATTGATGCTTCTTTAATTTCGGAAATTAAATCACTTTGGGTAAGGAGACATTTTTTTGTGGGAATAATAGTATCGGGCTTGACTTAATCCTCTGAAATTTAAGACATATGTGAATCTGAAACATCTTATATTTCATCCTTAGTATCATTAAACTCCTCTGTTATGTAGTTTTGCTGTAGCTGAAATGGGGACAGTTGGTACAGGAATTGCATGGTGGGAAATATCCTCTACCAATGCTGCCTCATAGGGATTACTGAGCAGAGAGTGTCAGTCTGGCAGGGGGCTCGGGACTGAGTTTGAGAAAAAACAGTACTGGATTGAAGTCATGCAGCAACACAAACACATCAAAGAAGGTCTTGCTTACATGTATTCATTTATAGATTGAAATAAGGCAAAGTCATTTTTTTTTAAGTGTACAATTCCTTTAATACAGAGAGGCTGAGTATACTAACCTGTGTTGTAGCTCTTCAACAAAAACAATATTGGGATGTAGGAATAATCAATCCTGTCCTCTGCCCCAGGTTCTTTTCATTTTAATTAGGTTAAAGGTAATTTTTTAATAAGTTAAATGTCAAGTTAATTTTGACCGTACTGCCATCCTGAGGCAACAAGTGGTGTGATAGCCTACACCTTCACCACATCCTCAGGAGCGAGATGTATGTATGAAATGGATACTCCCATAAAACTGTGGCAGAACTGTTAGGTGAGAGATAAATGCCAACTGTAAAATATTAGTCGGGAGTTAAAAGTAAAACAGAGCCTACATAAGAAAAAAGCCCTTCTGGTGCATTTATTATTATTTTTATTATATGCATTTCCGATCTTCATAGTGCAGATAGGAAATATGGTACATGCAAAAAATACATTTTATGCAACAAATCCTTAGGACTCACTAACACTTAGTAGCATTTCAGTCTATTTTTGGAACAAATGTGTTCTGAACAAACAGTCCGAAACAGATTGCCCATACGAATGCTTTTCACATTTGAGCAGTGCAATTCCTTAGAAAAATGCACCGCTGGAGTAGGTTACCATTGCGTAAAACTGAACTGCCAACATAGAATGCAGGGGAAAAATGCATGGAAAATGCTACTAATTTTTCCTCTGTGTTGTGCATTGGCTAGTGTACCCTTGCGGACCAAAGTAAATGATAATACACAGTAACATACAAATAATAACACATACAAATAATTACACAAAGATATTCCTTCCACTAAACACATGAATGCAACAAACATATAACTCCTCCACACTCAAACATTCTTACCCACACATAAACAATTTTCTATAATCACATATTACCTGCTGGGTAGGACCACTTCTGTCAGGGAGCCAAGCACACTGGCCTCTTTTAGTCTGATAAATGCAACAAATGGCTGATCTAAAAAATCAACTTCACCAACCAGTATATTTGCAGCTTCTGTTCCTTTAGGTATCTTCTTTTTAAACCTGTTTAGCAACTAAAACAAAGCATTAGGATACTCATAGCTTTGTATTAAAATTGCTTAAAAATAAAAAAGTAACCTCAAGTGCCGTACATGGAATTCCTAAAATGACTCCATAAATCTGTATTTTAATTATGAAAAATAGCCAGGTAATCTCAAATACACACATAGGGTCATATTTATAAAGGCATGGTAATGCAGCATAACAATGCTGATTGCTGAGCTTATACTACCCTTGAGGTATTTTCTAAGAGGCCATCATTTAAAACTTTATGGGCATGTTGCAAAGGTTGAGGTTTTATGGTTGTGTTTGCAAAACAACACAGCAGCAAAATAATAATGCTATTAGATATATGCCCTATAGTAAATATAAACATGTTGGGGTTTTTTTTGCATAAAAATGTGTTCTGAAACCCAAGCATTTTGTATTATTCACTAAACCACTTACAATAATTTACCAGGTTTGCAGAAATAGCAAGCAAGGTATAATGCAGAGGAGCACACTACTTCAGTGAAAACTTCTTTATTTTAGTGCAAAAACAGCATACAACGTTTCGGGGCACTTGGCCCCTTCCTCAGGTATAACTGGCATAGAGTGCTACACACAAATATATACCCTTAGGCTCCACCCACATGCCATGTGGCTAGTTGATTGACACCCTACGGTTCCACAGTGAGGCTATTCATATTAACAAACAATTAAAGTGCCAAAAGTGCAGTGCAATCTATGAAATATATAGACTAAAGCAAATGAAATGTATCAGGATAACAAGCAGTGTCACTGTGTTTGTGAAGGTCTCACTATAGCTGCTGTTACACTGACTCTTGTCTTCAGTGATTATGATCTCAGCTAAGCAGGGGAGAGATATGAACTTTAGGTAAAAAATAAATAACAATTAGCAAAGTTAGAGAACAGGCAGGGTTCAGTAACTTACTTGTAAAGAATCTCAGCACCACTTGTCCTCTCTCCCCCTCAAGCAGTGAAGGGCTGTATACAGAGTCCGAGCATGGTCAGTTGAAAGGACTTTAAATGAAGTGCTGACATCCTCTCTCCCCCTCTGCCCCTCCCTTCAGCATATTGCTACTTTATCCCACACTTTGATTGCTTGCAGTCTAGCTCTGGAAGAGAGGGGTCAACAGGATGTCAGCACTTCATTTAAAGTCCTTCACTGACATGCTCGGACCTGTATACAGCCCTTCACTGCTTGGGGGGAGTAGACTCCATTATTAGAAGGGTAGATAGGGTAATCTGTCGCCAAGACCCACATGCCGAACAGTGTGTTGTCTGCCTGGTGCTAGGTTCGACATGTGGTGGATCGTGTAGACAGATTATTGGTGGGGCTGGGAGTGACCCGCGGTCTTGGTTCACATTAGTGCCAATGACAAAGTTGAGGTGGAGGTGAGGTCCTTAAAAATGATTTCCGAGAATTAGGGGCCAAGTTAAAAGCAAGGACCTCAAGGGTAGTTGATTTCAGAAATACTACCGACAGCCACGTGCTACGCTAGGGAAACAACGGGAGCCGGAGTATAAATGCGTGGCAAGAGAGTGGTGTAAGGAGATGGGGTTTGGGTTTTTAGAGAACTGGGCTGATTTTTCTGTTGGCTACAGGCTCTTTAGTAGAGACGGATTGCACCTCAATGGTGATGGTGCACTGTTTTGGTGGAGAAGATGGCTAGGGGGTTGGAGGAGATTTTAAACTAGTTTGGGGGGGGGGGGAACGTTGAAATACACAGGGGTAGATAGAGAAGTTAGGGATCAGGGGGCTTAACACAACAGAGGGAGGAGAAGGGGGGGGGGAGCATAGAGGATAAGGAGGAATGTACGACCATGTATGGAAGTAAATCAATTGATAATCTAAAATGTATGTTTACAAATGCAAGAAGTCTGGCTGAAAACCGCGAACTTGAAATAATAGCTTTAAAGGAGAGGTATGATGTAATTGGTATAGCAGAATCATGGCTTAATGATTCACACGACTGGACAGTAAATATTGAAGGATATCCTTATTTAGACATGACAGGGTTAATAAGAAAGGAGGAGGAGTAGTATGTATGTTAAACAGAATTGAAGCCAAATTTAAAAGATGGAATAGATGGGGGAGTAAACGATATGGCAGAAACATTATGGGTGGAACTGTGTACAGGAAGCAGAACGTTGGTAAATTAATTGTTGGAGTATGTTATAAGCCCCAAATGCCGGGGAAGAGGTGGAAATGAATCTCATATGCAGTTGGCAAAGGCTGCTGGTATGGGACATGTTCTGGTTAAGGGGGATTTTAACTACCCTGACATAGATTGGAGTAAGGGAACTGCCAGCACCACAAAAGGTATAAAGTTCTTAAATTCCTATATGAGCATTTTCTTCACAGATGGTAGAAGTTCCTACTAGACAGAATGCGTTGTTTGGATCTGGTGATATCTAATAACCCGAGCTCATTCTGGAGTGAAGGTAATGGGAAGCTTAGGGAATAGTGACCATGATATAGTGTCATTTAATATAGGTTGCAAAAAACTAAGTGCACTGGCTTAACAAAAACTTTTAACTTTAGGAAAGCTAATTTTATGCTGTTAAAGGAATCGCTCCTGCTTATAGACTGGGGAACTGTTTCTAGGTAAAGATACTGAGCAGATGTGGACCACTTTTAAAGGGATATTAAACTATTACATTTCTAAATCGGTACCTTTAGGTAACAAGTGTAAAAAAATGAGGTCCACTCCTGCATGGCTTAATGCTCAGAGTAAAAAGGGAAATGGAAAAAAAGAAAAAGGCTTTTAAAATTTTGAAAACAGGGAACAGAACAGGCTTACAGGGAGTACAAAAGCTGTAATAAAGAGTGCAAGAAAGCAATTAAACTAGCTAAAATAGAAAATGAATACGGATTGCCAAACAAAGCAATCCAACCCCAAAATATATAAATGGTAAAAAGATGAGTCTGAATGTGGGACCATTAAATAATGGGGCTGAGGTGTTGTAGAGGATGCCGAAAAGGCTAATCTGCTAAACAGTTTTTTTGCATCGTTTTTTACTGTTGAGAATCCTCCTTACAGTAGGATTGTAATAATATGCAGGGAAGAAATGGAGAGTATTCACATGGCTAACAGAGGATATGGTTAGACAAAGTTAATATCAATATTCAAACAAATGGCGGCTCTAAACCTACCCCTCTCCCACTCTGGAAACGGATCAGACCCGGTATGCAATACCTTACCGGTCCCTGTCCTCCCTCCGTTATCGGCGGCTTCCGATTCCGTACTTTCAAGCAGGAGCGTGCTGGCAACCCGAGGTCCGTCTCCACCTCCAATAGAACACTCCACAAGTAAGTTTGAGGCTGCCACCATCTCCTTTGCTCCAAAAAGATTTCCAGTCCAGCTCCGAAACAACAGTATCGTAAATCGTAAAATCACTTTTTATTAGTACATATAAGACAGCGAAGAGTCAAACAAACATGTCTGACGCGTTTCGGGTCACATGACCCTTACTCATAGACACAACCCCCTGCACATCCTCCTAGATCTTTACAGGTAATCTAGCCAATCCCCTTTGGCTAGCTATTAACTATTCACAATGCACAGTAGAGCAGATCAAGCATTAATCCTTCACATAATACAATAAAACAAATATAATAAAACTTAAAGCAATACCATTTCGATTACATATCACATTTACTTTATATATATTTAGGCTTTTAGTATAATTATGTCACCTTTACTTATTACCAATTATTCATTTCTAGTTGTCTTTATGTGCCCTCTTATAGTCCCACACTTATTGGCCCTTTATTATCCCTAAGTCCCTGTCACAATATTTAATACTTTTTATCTAAAGTTTGTTCTTTTTATACATGTTATTATCTCTACTGTAACTAATTGTTATCACTGTATCACATGCGGGCTTCAAGATGACAATATTTAAGACGGCTAATTATTTATCATTTTACAACTTAATTAAAAATTGTTATTTACCACTAGTCTTAACCAGGGGTCCTATTGACATCTCTTTAGGATTGGGATTACACTCATACTATACACATAATATCCCATCTGTAATTAAGGCCCTCTGGTAATCTCGTGGCCAATTTCATTATCCAAAATGCTTCTCTCTTATCTAACAATTATAGGGGATCTCCTCCTCTTATACCACACCTTACTTTTTCATCATCTGTAACGAGCAGTATCTCATCTCTCCCCAATTACATTCCAAAAAATGTTTCCCCACTGGGGATCTGACATCCTTTTTGGCAATTGATTCAAATTTCACGAGCTCTTGCTTTTAGGGGCGTGTAGTTCTCCCCACATACTGTCTCTACATTTCAAACATGTTAATAAATAAACAACATTTGTTGTATTACAATTTCCATAATCAAGTATTTTATAATTGGATCCAGTTACACTGGATGTAAAAACAATTAGTTACAGTAGAGATAATAACATGTATAAAAGAACAATCTTAGATAAAAGTATTAAATATTGTGACAGGGACTTAGGATAATAAAGGGCCAATAAGTGTGGGACTATAAGAGGGCACATACACACTAGAAATGAATAAGTGTAATAAAGTAAAGGTGACATAATTATAACAAAGCCTAAATATATATAAAGTAAATGTGATATGTAATCGAAATGGTATTGCTTAAAGTTTTATTATATTTGTTTTTATGTATTATGTGAAGGATTAATCTTGATCTGCTCTACTGTGCATTGTGAATAGTTAATAGCTAGCCAAAGGGATTGGCTAGATTACCTGTTAAATCTAGGAGGATGTGCAGGGGTGTGTCTATGGTAAGGGTCATGTGACCCGAAACGCGTCAGACATGTTTGTTTGATCTTCGCTGTCTTATATGTACTAATAAAAGTGATTTTACTTTACGATACTGTTGTTTCGAGGCTGGACTAAATCTTTTTTGGAGCAAAGGAGAATGGTGCGCAGCCTACAACTTACTTGTGGAAAGTTAATATCAATAAAGCCCCAGACCAGATGGATTGCATCCTCGGATTTTAAAGAGCTTAGTTCAGTTCTTATCTAGACCATTGTTTCTCATCTTTTTATTCGCTTTTGTTGGGATGTGCCGCTGGATTGGAAAAAAACCAATGTAATACCAATATTCAAAAAAGGAAGTCGTTCACAGCCTGGAAACTATGACCTGTAAGCCTAACATCAGTGGTAGGGAAAGTGATGGAAACTTTGTTAAGGGATCATATCCTTGACTTTGTCTCCAGAGATCATCTTTTAGTAGTAGTCAGCATGGATTTATGAGAAATAGATCATGCCAGACAATTTAATTGGTTTTTATGAAGAAGTGAGTAAGGAGTTAGATTCAGGCACAGCAGTGGATGTGGTATATTTGGATTTTGCAAAAGCTTTTGATACTGTGCCACATAGGCACTATGTATAAACTGAGGACTGTTGGCCTTGAGAATCTTTGTTCATGGATAGAGAACTGGTTACGGACCGCAAACAGAGAGTGGTGGTTAATGACTACATCTATGTGGGTAAAGTTCTAAGCGGAGTGCCTCAGGGTTCTGTACTGGGGCCGCTTCTGTTTAATCTGTTTATAAATGACTTAGAAGCGGGCATTGAGAGCAAGGTCTCTGTGTTTGCTGATGACACTAAACTATGCAGAGCTTTGGAAACTTCCAATGATGTGCAAGTGCTGCAAGCAGACCTAGATAGATTATCAAAATGGGCAGTAGAATGGCAGATGAATTCAATGTTGATAAATGTAAGGTGATGCATTTGGGATGTAATAATCCCTCGTGCCACCTACACCATAAATAACTCTGTGTTAAGTGCATCTGTAATGGAAAAAGATTGGGGGTTCTGGTAGATAACAGACTTAGCTATAGCAAACAATGCCAGGTAGCAACGGCTAAGCTAGCAAGATATTGTCTTGTATAAAAGGGGAAGGGATTCAAGAGAGAAAATATTATTCTCCCTCTTTACAAGCACTGGTAAGGGCTCATTTGGAATATGCTGTGCAGTTTTGGAATCCCATATACAAAAGGGACATCTTGGCAATTGAGGCAGTTCAGAGAAGGGCAACTAAATTAATAAGGGGAATAGAGGGGCTTGAATATGCAGGCAGATTAGACAGTTAGGGAGAAGAGAAGAGACTTTTGCGTGGGACATGATAACCTTATACAAATATATTAATGGCCAATACAATGAACTCTCTGTGCATTGTTTACTAACAGGTCATATCAAGGACACGGGACATCCTTTAAGGTTGATAGGAACGAATTTATCGATTGTGTCAGCACGAACTCGTCGGTTCAAATTCTAGTCCATCTCTAAGAGATAGATAGATGGATAGATAGATAGATAGATAATACAGATACATAGATAGACAGAATTTGATAGATAAACAGGCAGAGTTATAGATACATATATAGTTAGATAGATAGACAGAGTTTAGAGATAGAAAGATAGAGGAGATAGACACAGAGAGAGACAAAGAGAGATATACAAGAGGCAGCAAAGACAAAGTAAAATAGATAGAAAGAAAGATAGAAACAGAAAGAGAGAGACATATAAAAACAGGGATAGACAGAGAGGCAGATAGACAGATATAGATACAGAGAGAGAGAGAGAGGTACAAATAGAGATAGATAGGGGCAGAAGCCCATGTAGAAGGTACAAGAAGGTCCAAAGGTGTGGGCAAGTCTTCACACACACAGTAAGTTTAAAACTACCAGATTGCTACCAGTTTATAATGAAATTTTAAAATGAAAGTGACTGTGCCTTTGTGTCATTAATTGTGTATCTCTATCCAACTCTTATCTCTGTCTATGGAACCTTGCTCTTAAGGACCTTGATCTCAAGGACATAGAAAAAGACATTTAATCATTTAATGGTTGTGTGTGGTGTGTGAAAGTTTGAAAATAAGTTTGAAAATAAGGATGTTTGTACTGTGTTAAGGACTGTGTTTGCAGGACTGTTGTGTGCAGTAAGCAGATTAATCTTTCTTTCTTCCAGTTAAAGGGGTGCGCTGGGCTCTATATTCTAGTATTGCACCTGTGTAATCCACAAACAGGCGTGAAAGGTTAATAAATGTTTTGTTTTTTCCTCTCTTCCTGGCTCTGCACTAATTGGTGTGGGGTGCTGGGGCCTATTAGTTAAATAGGATTACATTGGTTGGACCTGTGGTTTGGACTAACAAAAGGAAGTTTCTGTAGTGATGAAACGATCTGAGTGGAACATGTCCCTTGCTCTTAAGGACCTTGATCTCAAGGACATAGAAAAAGAAGGACTTGATCTTAAGGACATAAAAAAAGAAGGACCTTAATCTCAAGGACATAGAAAAAGAAGGACCTTGATCTCAAGGACATAGGAAAAGAAGGACATTGAAACAAGATGAGCAATTAAACAAGGTGTGTGCGTCACTGTACTGGCATGTTATTTGTCGGTAAAATGCAATGTGCATCCTGCCAAACGTTATAGGAACATGGAGCAGACATTCCAAGGAACCTATGCCTGTGTCAGGTGTGAGTGGGGTTGCCCGTTTGGGAAGTTGAGGTGGAGAGTCTAAGGGGCAGCTTGCAGCATTGCGGGATTGGCAAATCTGGGGGGTCAGCAAGCACTGGCTGGGGCCAGTATAGAGGTGGGTGGAAGTGGGACAGGGAAGGTTGAGGGGGGAGGTCGTTTTGTTAGGGTTACTAGGGGAAGTGGGGGATGGAAGGGTAGGGTGGCTTCTTCCCAGATTGCCCATCCAACAGATTTGCCATCTTAGGTAATGAAGTGGAGAAGGAAACTCGGAATTACTGTATGGAGGGGGCTAGTCCCTGAGCACCCAAGTCCTGTGTACAAAAAGAACATCTTTGAAATGGAAAGGTTCAAAGGAGGGCAACTAAATTAATAAGGGGATTGGGGGAGCTTGAATGTGAAGAGAGACTGGAAAAGTTACATTTATGGAGATAAGGCGCTTGCGTGGGGATATGATTACTTTGTTTAAATACATTAACGGGCCATACAATAAACTATCTGGGCATTGTTTCACCAATAGAACATGTCAGGGACATGCGGACATCCCTTAAGACTTAAAGAAAAAAAGGTTTAGGCTTCAAGTTCGGAAAGGGTTTTCACTGTGAGAACGGTAAAGATATGGAACTGTCTTCCAGGGACATTGTTATGGCAGGTTCATTGGTCAGTTTCAAAAAAAAGCTGGATGAGTTTCTGCAAACAAGGAATGTTGCAAGTTACTGGTATTGATTCTAAAAGTAGAGTTGATCCAGGGAAATTTCAGATTGCCACTGGAGTCAGGAAGGAATTTTTTCCCCTTCTAAATTTGGTGGGGGGGGTTTGCCTTCCTCTGGATTAACAGTTATAGGCAGGAAATGAGGATATTGCTAGATGGGTTGGACTGGATGGACGTATGTCTTTATTCAACCTCAAATACTATACTATACTATAATTATTACTGGCCCGTGATCCTACCAGATTGGGGATTCTAAATAATAACCATAAACACATATCATTAATCCATATTCCTAATCATGGTCCGGAAGACTCTGGAAAGACTGTCTGATTCCCGGATAGTTTTGTATTCGTAGGGTCATTCGTCCATGTTGTCGGATATGGTGCGTTAAAGTCCACTCCAATTACTTTTAGTGGAGTAGGGATATTCTGTATTTGGTTGGATGGCATTATAAATGATTTTGCTTAGTGTTGGGGCATATAGATTGCAAAGTATTATCTCCTGAGAAAACGATAGTGGCTGTTAAATAATATATCTTCCCATTATATCTACATCCTGTTTGAGAAGTTGGAACAGACTGTCTTTATGGATCAATATCGCCACTCCTGCCTTTTAGAGTTATGGGTTGCTGCATAAACTGTAGGGTAGTTTTTTATAAACTTCCAGTGGTCGGAGGAGGTGTGATGGGTCTTTGGAGGAATAACAATATCTGAGTGAGATTTTTTAATCTCCATTTCCAATAATAATGCCGTATTTTTACTAGAATTCAAGCAAATTCTCATCAGAATGCCCAGAGGTAGCACTTGGTGATTCCTCTGTATTGGCACTAGTAGGTTTCCCCATTTCCATCCTTTAGAATTTATATTACCATTCAGATAAGCTGGGGTAGGAGTAAAGAGGTGAAGATAGAAGAGAAGACACCTTCAATAAGTGCAGTTATGTTTACAACAGTTACTTTATATGCATTGTAGTGCAATACTAATTTTTCAACTAGGTTTCCTATTAGAGTGAACTCAGAACCTCTCAATATCTTCACTCTTTTGGTCCAATAGTAACATAGTAATAAGGTTGAATAAAGACATACGTCCATCAAGTCCAACCTATATATATATTTATTTTATTTTTTTTTTAACCCTACCTAACAGTTGATCCAGAGGAAGGCAAAAAAACAGCTAAAAAGGGGGAAAAAATCCTTCCTGACTCCAAACGGCAACGGAATGTATCCCTGGATCAACCAGAAACTATATGCAATATATATTGGGGTGTATATATTGAGAGAACCTTCAGGGGAAATTTGTCATGGGTTCTCTGGGTCTTGGAATGTTGGATGAATTATGTGGCGGAACATGAGTCCATGAATTGGGGAAGACCCTTCCAGTCCAGTAGTGAGACCTCTGGCAAATTAGATTGTACAGAAACTTGGTAATCTTCTGTATATGTTAGGACATGTGTCACACCGTTGTTAAACTATCGTTGAAATGGATATCCCCATCTATAGGGTATATTCTCTCTTTCAGTTGGGGTCTGAAGAGTGGTCTCAGTTGTCTGCGACGATTAACATAGACCCTGCAAGATCTGGATATAATTGCACGTGGGCACCTTCGTGCATAATATCTGATAGGTTTTTATATTCTTTCCTTATGTCCTCTTTTTGACTATAAAAATTAACCCTGCAGATTACGTCTCTTGGGACCTTATAGCCACCTTTGGTCGAAAGAGGCGTGTGAACATGGTCTAGCTCAATTGGCTTGGGTGGGGCACGCCCAAGAAGAAGGATTGAAGAGGTATTGTATGGACTCTTTAGGTTCCGAGTCACTTATTTGTTTCTGGGAGACCCTTTATTCTAATGTTATTTTGTCTTCCTCAGTTTTCCATATCCTCTATGTGGCGGTTATAGTGTTCGATGGCTCTTGATTGGTCACCTACTATCCCCATTACTGAGTCGATCTAGTTACCAAACTGTTGGCTTTCCCCCTCCAATCCTCTACCCTATTTAAGACACATTTAAATCTTCCCTCAGGGATGTTATTTCTGCCCTACATGTCAGGATTTGATGTGCAGCTGAGACAACGTCTGTTTGTTGGTAGGGAGGCTATCTTTTCCTCCAAATTTAATTGTTGTATAGGATAGCGAGGCGTAAGGTACCGAATCTTCCGGTTTCGCTTGTGGAGCCTCATGGATCCGTCTCATAGGGCCTGAAACATACAAGCCTCAGGGGAGGCATTAGGATTTTTTGGGTAGTTTTTCAGTCTTGGTCTTTAGGTAGGGCGGAGGGGATTTGTGCCACGTAGAATATGGTACCTGTTTTCCCATTGGGGAACATGCTACCTCGGAGCGTCCACTCGGCGAGCCGTCCAAAGTTCCCTGTCAGGGCTCCAATCCCCTGATGGTGCTAGCGAGGGTTGATAAGGTGACGAGGATCATGATTCCCCAGTATGTGCCTGAGGGGTCTGATCCTGGGACGCGCGGTCCGCAGTTGCGCCTTGGGTAGCTTCCAAGATGGTGGATGAGGCTCAGCGGCCTTATCCCTCGTGGCCAAAATATTGCTCCAAATCTCTTATTTCCGGCGTGGGACACTTTCTTGTCATACAGGGGCTGTTTAGCCTCTTTTTTTTTCCCCATGGTGCCTGTTTTTAGCACTTAGGGAGTTTTTAATGTCCAGTGGGTTTCGTCAGAGCGGAAGCTCCACAGCAGCACGTCTGATCAGCTACACATCCAGGCCACGTCCCCAGGCCACTTCTTTTTAATCTGATTATAAATGACGTAGATGAGGGCATTAAGAGCAAGTCTGGAAGAAGACAGCTCCCTAGCTTTACCATTCTCACAGTGAAAAAACCTTTCCGAGCTTGAAGCCCTAAACCTTTTTTCTCAAGTCTTAAGGGATGTCTCGTGTCCTTTGACATGTTCTATTGGTGACAATGCCCCAGATAGTTTATTGTATGGCCGTTAATGTATTTATACACAGTAATCATATCCCCAGCAGAGCCTTTTCTCCAGCGTACATAATTGTAACTTTTCCAGTCTCTCTTCATATTCAAGCTCCCCATCACCTTATTAATTTAGTTGCCCTTCTCTGAACCCTTTCCATTTCAAAGATGTCCTTTTG
The DNA here is from genome assembly GCA_019447015.1 of Hymenochirus boettgeri. NCBI lineage: Eukaryota > Metazoa > Chordata > Amphibia > Anura > Pipidae > Hymenochirus > Hymenochirus boettgeri. Next base: position 55,312,152 of record CM033471.1, on the reverse strand, counting down.
TACAGGATTCCAAAATTGCACTGCATATTCCAAATGAGGCCTTACCAATGCTTGTAAAGGGGAGAAATTACATTTCCTCCCTTGAATCCATACCTCGCTTTATACAAGACAATACCATGCTGGCTCTGGCTGTTGCCGCCTGGCACTGCTTGCTACCTTTAAGTTTGTTATCCACCAAAACTCCAAGATCCTTTCCAACAGGATTCACTTACACAGAGCCATTTATAGTATAAGTAGCACAAGTATTTTTAAGTCCAAAATGCATCACCTTACATTTATCAACATGAATTTCATCTGCCACTTAGCAGCCCAATGTGATAATCTATCTAGATCCCCTGCAACGATTGCACATCTCTGAAGTTTTTAATGGTCGACAAAGTTTTGTGTCGTCAGCAAACACGAAACCTTGTGACAATACCCACTTCCAAATCATTAATAAATAGATTAAATAGAAGCGGCCCCAACACAGAACCTGTGGCACCCCATAGCACTTTAGTCCATAATGATGAAGCCCCATTAACAACTACTCTCTGCATCCTATTCTTTAACCAATTTTCTATCCATGTACAAATGTGACTCCCCAGACCAACAGACCTTAGCTTATTCATTAGTGCCTATGGGGGACTGTATCAAAAGCCTTTGCAAAATCCAAGTAAACACATCTAATGCTATACCACAGTCTAAATTCTACTTACTTCCTCATAAAAGCCAAGCAAGTTAGTTTGACAAGATCTATTCCTCCAAATCCATGCTGTACTAACTTATAATGTCAGTCCTTGACTATCTGGTGCATCTACAACATAAATGACACTGTGTTAAGTGCATCTCTAATGGAAAAAGATTTGGGTTATGGTAGATAACAGACTGTAGCAAACAAGGCCAGACAGCCATGGCTAGAGCTGGCAAGATATTGTCTTGTATAAAAATCAGAGAGGAAAAAACAATTATTTCTCCTTCTACAAGGCACTGGTAAGGCCTCATTTGGATATTGTGGTGTAGTTTTGGAATCCCATATACAAAAGGGATCTTAGGAATGGAAGCGTTCAGAGAAGGAACTAAAATAATAGAGGCAATGGATGGGCTTGACTATGCAGGCAGATTTGTTAGAGCTGTCACGTTAGAGGAGCGCCGTTTGCATGGGGATATAATCACTAATACAAAAATATTAATGGGCCATACAGTAAACTCTCTGGGCATTGCTTATCCTTTAAAGGACACGTAGACATCCTTTAAAGGATAAGTGCACTCAAATTAAATGAATATATTTGGAAGCTGCAGCTTTAAGTAAACTTTCCTCCTCCCCCCCTAGGGCCTACCTGTGAAGATCTGAAGTTCCTGACATCTGGATTATGCTTGCAGTGGTCTTTAGCTCTGCCCCACCCCCCGAGATGTTTACTTCCTCTCCTGTTTTGTATGTAGAGAAAGGTCGTTGCACCACCACGCGGTGTGCCTGCCACACCCATGCATGTGATGTCTTTCGTCACGCCCTGCTACTGGCGTGCAATGACGTTGCACACGTCCGTGTATGTGCGACATCACATACATGGTGGGCCGCTTTATTTGTTAGTTATCTTAACACATCATACACTTGAAAATGTTTATTTAGTCTGAGGCACAATACGTCATGCACGCATCCGTGAGGCGCTGGCGTGCAGGCGCTGGCGTCATGGCGAGCCGCTTAATTAGTCTGTTAGTTTTCTTATAAAATCTTTAAAGTATCTTGCTTGCGCTTGGGGGTATGAGTAGGGAAGGGTTAAAACAAAAAGTAAAAAATAATATAAAATATAAAATATATATATTTTGTTTTAACCCTTCCCTACCCATTCCCCCAAGTGCAAGCAAGATACTTTAAAGATTTATAAACAATTCAGTGGACAACTTGCAGTGGTTTCAATTAATTCTCTCATTCTGAATAATTTAAAGTTTAAAGCAATTTTTTTTGTTACTTCTTTTGAGTGGTTGTTAAACTGTACATTGTTCATTTTGATTTTGCAAGCTATTCTGTCTATGAATTCAGACAAGCTTTTGTGTTCATGTACCATAAAGCAAACTAAACATTTGCTCAGGCGCTGCCTGCGGAACACTTAAAAGGCAGCAGTTAAAAATATCCTCCTTCCTGCAATACTGGCATTTCAGCACCAGTCCACCAGTTAGTGTTAAGTCAGTCCTCCAGTTTACCAGTCAGTGTTAGTCAGCCAACCACACCCACCTCCACAAGCCTCACCTATTTTCCCTGATGAAGCCATGTGCACTCACATGCCGCCCCGTCTGCTGATAGGCACATTTCAAAGTTTTTTCAAGTGTCAAAAACCCTAGGAGCACCCCTGGTTGTGTTGGAAATTTAAAGGGCAACCTATTATTCTTATGCTCACACACATACAAACTGCTCCCCTCTACAACACACATCCAATTCTGCAGTTTGCTTCAGTATACTGTATTATGCTGGTCTTCTATGCACTTACTATAATTGCAATGACACTGATCTAAACCCCACTCCCCATGTGCATGTGAGTGCAAACATCCTTGTGTGAGGAAGTTTGCAGAGACAAAAAATCCATTGAAACTGGAGTTGATCAAATATTTCAGAAATCATAAGTTTTTTATTACCTTTTTTTGTGGGTGAGGGCAGAAACTTTGGAGGTTGAATTCGTAAGTTGGATCCCATTTACCTGGAGGCAATACTGCGAGTTCATCAAAGAAATCATCAATTCCAGCTAGAGCTCAACTCTACTTGAGCCTTGTATGCAATTTTCTGAAAGAGCTACAAAAAAACAGTCTTTAATTTTATTTTAAAAAATGTATTTAAAATTGTATTCCCTGGTACAGTTAGTGATTTTTCTTCCTTCTAATTAAACCGTTATTTCAGGATCTGTTTGTCCTATATTTTATTGCTCTGAAAGTATTTTTCAGGGCCCAAGTGATGCCTTAGCAGCCCACTACAGATCAGATGCCCACAGCAACAAAAGGATGAACAAGTTGTCTTGGGTATGCTGGTGTAGGAGAGAGGGGGAAGCAAGTGAATGTGCAGAGAAAACAGGACACACCATTTTTCAAGTTTCTTTTTAGGGAGGGAATACAGCAGCAAATTGTTTCTAGCGAGGTAGGCTAGCCCACCTGCGCTCCTCAGCCCATAGACCCAAAGATACTGATGATAGCAAATGTGATCCATGTAGGATCAGGATGAGGAGATGGACATATTAGGTCAGGATTTCATAATTTATTGTTAAAAAGAAAAGTGTACTTTAAGTTCTTTTGTAAATGTGTTTCAACTTTAATTTTTTTTAGACCCCCCATAGATGATCTGATGATATCAAGTTGGAATATGGACATCAATGCTTATTTAAAAGTCGAAATCTGATCGAAAAACCCTTTCCGGAAAGTGCTTTCCAGGAAGTAATTTTTTCTCCATTGCAAAGATCAATACTTAGGTGATCAGAACTGACTAATATTGATCGTGTGTCTTTAAATGTGTTTTAAGTTTTTCCGTGAATGGATCTCTTTGATCCATTCACAAAACATAGTGAGCTGTCGGTGTGACAGCTTACTATATAGCAGGTAGTGAACTTGATCAAAGATCTGATCACAGTGCAGTACTTCCACTTTATCAGATACTGCTCTATTTGTGAATTGATTCACAAATACTTATTAAGCTGTCACACTGACAGCTTATTATAGCAGGTACTGAAATACTTAAAATCTAAATGGGATCACAGTTCAGTACCTTAACTGGACCACCAGGGAGTTCTATTTGGTGAAGGATCTCTTTGATCCATTCACAAATACTATAGTAGTACTAAAGCAGGAGTTGATTTGTGATCAGTGCTGATGCAATTTCACATCTAGTGGAGGCACTAGACCACACAAGGCTGTTCAGGGAAAGACCAGGGGAGGTCCCGAGGAAGTCCTCTGAGGTCACAGGGTCTCCCTTACCGATGTGGCTTTGCAGGGGAACAGGCTCCAGCAATACAGGGGTAAATTACCAGTGATCCCTAGATTGGTACTGCGCGTAACAGATGGGGATCGACAGTGTCGGACTGTTGAACTTAATGTTTATGTGGTAAGTAAATCGTATTGAAGTTGAGATTAATTTCTACTTTAACATTTATTGTATAATCGACTCTATATTTACTCTCATCTGTCCCCTCTTGTGATATCCTGTCCCATTTTGTCCCACTTTGTCCTTAATAGGATTGATGATACATAATAAATAATACAGAGTATGGATTGTAAGGAGTTTCCTATATTAACTATGAATGAAAGTGCCATGCACTAGAGGATAGATTGGGTACATTGTAGCTATTTTGATACAGATTGTGATGTTTTTAATATGGATCTATGTTTAATGTGTTTAATTTTAACTGTAAGGGTTAATTTCACTGTTTTATAATGGAGGGTGGTAGAGGAGAGCTCCGTGCCCCTGAGGAAGTGACGAGTTGGTCACGAAACATGTTGGGTGGAGCTTTCAGGTGAAGGTGATTGTGAGAGGCACCATGTGGGAATTACTGCTTTTAAAGTAACAAATAAAGTGATGTTTTACTAAACCGGATTATCGGCAGCCCGCCTATTTGAACTTCATGAATGGAGTGTCGGATGTTACACAGGGTTACAGGGGAATCCCCCAGTGGTCCCACAGCCATTCGCTCAGAGGAAAGCAGCTTAAATTTAAATACATTAAGAAATGCATTATGATAAACAATAGGAGAGAGTAGGAGGAAGACTGGTGTGTAAATTAGTAGTATAGAAATATGAAAGTTAGGTGGGCCCCTAACCCGCCTGGAGGGCCCCTGGTCTTAGATTCAGCCCAATACTGGGGATTGAGGGGGGAACTTGAATGGTACCCCCCTCGTGTTCCCAGCACCTGCAATTTTTATTTTTTTTAAAGGGCAGGGTTTTTTTTCCTGACTTTCCCTTACCCCAGTGGTGCCACCTGAGACAAATGTCTCACTCTGCCAGATTAGAAAAGTGGGGCCTGTAGACATAAATTAGTACAGCTGCTGCTCAGACTACATTAAACAGACTGAGACTGCTTAGAAAACCATCTCTTTCTATTTGAAATGTCAGTACAGTGTTGGTTCTCTCCCATCATCAGCTGGTTGCAGTATGGGCCAGGTTAGCCAATTGTTTATAAATCTGTCATTTCTGTGACCCCTTCTCTTTGTTGAAGTGCCATTAAATGTATCTCTTCTCTCTTGGCCCCTAGCCCTATATCCCTGGGCTCCTATTACTGAAGGTTTACAGGGAAGATATTTATGCCAAGATTTGGTTGTGTTTAAAATTCCTTTCAAACTATGTACCAAATTACCCCTAAATGTAAAAAAAAAAAAACTAGTACATTTTTATAATATTGCTAATTATTTTTATAGAGTATATAGTTAGTGATAGAATAATTAATTGATTATAGTTACAAATTATATACAAGGAATAAATAATCAATGGTACAATTCCAATATTTTTCACCAGGTGCCTGCAGGCTACTTTTTCATAAAACTGTGCAATTTACACTCCTGGGCACATACATTTTTGGAAATGCAGAGTGCCCAGGAGTATTAATTGCACAGTTACAAATTATAGAATTTAGAATGGGAGCTTACCCTGGTCGAACCCCCACAGCAAGTGCTTTTTTTTTAAAATATACTACTGCATATTTTGTAATACCCTAAATAAAAACATAGTCAGTGTTTCCCAAAAGCATGTATTTAAGAGAACATTTCTTATACATTGTTTAGTGAAATTGTTTTGAAATTTGAAAAAATCCCAATTTAGATTTGAACGGATTTTCAGAACTTTAAAGGGGAACTGTGGTCCAAAAATTACTTTAGAAAATGACTTTAGGAAAATTGAGGAAAATTGACAGAATTGCTCCCCTGAGAATCTTTGCAATTTATTTCCATGTTTATTTTGCCAAGTTTTGAAGATATTTAAATTTTGTGTGTGTGATATGCAGCAGCATCACCAGGTCCCCTGCACTTCCTGCTTCCTGCTCTGAAACTGGCAGTCAATCTTTCCTGTATCTCCTCCTTCCTTTGCAGCCCCCCTGGTCCCTTCCACTCATGGACCCCATGGTCCCTCCAGTTGCAGGCCCCCATGGCCCATTATCTACAGCCCATGTGGCCCCGCCATTCGTGGGTGGCATGGCCCCGTCCACTCGCGGGTGAGATTGCCATCCAATTCACTAGTGTCAAATTATTTCACTAGTTTCTGCCAGGCATTTCACCAGACTCAAATTGTCAGCAAATTAACCAGTCTCAGATCTCCAGATAATTTACCATTCTCAGATTACCAGCTAATCGGCACACTGTTTTCCAGAATTTTCACCAATCTCAGATGATCTGCTAGTTCAGCAGTCTCAGATTGCCTTCAAATATGACACTCTCAGTTACCAGGACTTTCACCAGACTCAGAAAGGCAGCCATTCACCAGTCTCATTTTTCCAGTTGGTTTTGCAGGAATTTCACCTGTACCTGTTTACTAGCCCTTTCAACCATTGTTTTCGGTCTTTTATCAGTTTGCCACTTATTTCATAATCTCCACTTGCTGGGGGGGAATATTGGATGTTGTGAACAAAAACATTATTTGGGAAAGCAGATAGTAGATGGATGGAGGATGGGTTAGCAATTTAGACAGCATAGGGTAAAGATAGGATTCATGGAGGGCTGATTAAATGAAAGAAGTGGAGCAGTTTGTACTATCACTGTTTGGCTGCTAATCGTAATTATGTCTCTCTACCTGTCAATCAAAAATATATGTATTTTAGGACACCATGGGCCCTTTTATGTCGCTGTCACGCCCCAAACTGAAGGAGAGCCAGAATGAAAAATGAAAATAAAGGTAATTTGCTGTTAGAGAAGTAAATTTATAAACAAGAAAGTAGGACACAAGAAAAGGTAATCCTATAAAAAGTACTTAGCGGTAGACAAAGGGAAAAAAATGATGTCACATAAAATTAAAAAAAAAATTAAAAATCCCTTTATTACTTCATGGGCAACTGTGAGACTCATCATCTTTGAGTCTAATAAAGGAGTTTATATCAAGGGTTGATATATTCAGCTCCTGACAACTACACGGGAAAGCAAAGTGTTGCCTTCCTTTTATTAAACATCATACAAGAGCAGTGCAGTGCTTTCTGGCAACACCTGACATATTTAAGTTCTCCTCAAAATGATCTATTAATCATTTGTGTTAGTTATGCCATACCCAAACGCCCAATATATTAATGATTTACAACTGACATACACCAATGTATTAATTGTTAAATGTTGCACTTACTTCGTTGTGAGTAAAGTTGCAGCATTGCTCTTCCAATCTCATGATAGGCTTTTATTCTAGTTCTTGGACCAAGAAGTATAAAATAAACCTATGGGAAACAAAGTATAAGTTAACCTTTAAAAGTTGTGAAATACAACAGGCCTTAGGAGGACTATAGTGTGAATAATGTTTTTTAAACTTTAAAATGCAAATTAGGCACCTACCTAGATAAGGCGGGTCTAAACCAGAAATCCTGCACAATGCCCAGTTGACCCTGTCTGCTTCCGGGGTCTTCCAGGTACAAAGCTGTCAGTTGTGGATTTGACAGGACACTCACAGCCAATGACTGAATGTTAATCCCCTAGCTGCCTCTTCTGAGCATGCTCGGGCTCAGTACCAGGTCACTGAATTGCCCATATACATGTAGAATATATCAACATATTCTAAAGAGGCATTTCTTCTAAAAGATATGATTATGAGGGTGGAGTTGTCCTTTAAAGAATGGGTACACTGAGGATTTTTTTTAAATTGCCCATTACAAGAAAACTATAATTCTTCACAGATTACTACCATTTTTATATCAGAATCCAGCCACATGGGCACAGATTTATTTTTTTTTACATTTATTTCTCAAGGGTATAAATTTAGATGTTAAATGGCTTAAAATCCCCTTAAACACAGCCCACTTCTGTTCAGTACCTTTACCTGATAATACCTTATCCCAGTTGACATGCTACTTTTAACCTAGTAAAATTGCTTTCCTGAAATTTAAAGTCTTGGTTAAATCAGCACACTTTTCATTTCGATAACATACACTAAACGACACTACTGTAATTCAAGGTCAGTATTCCCTAAGCCTCCAGTTACCTTTATATATATAAAACGTCCCATTACCCCAATCAATGTCAGGGAAATTAAGTCCCCATAATAGGGACACTCCCCAAACTTGCCAACTGCATATGAAGCTGACTCACTTACTCCCTGATAGCATTTGGCGGTTTATAGCAGACACCAACAATGGCATAACCCCCTTTTCTGTTGCCTAATTCCACCATATTGCCTTTGCTTTAACATCAATATCGCCAGTTATCAATTCTTTTTTAACATAAACACATACTCCTACCCTCTTTCTTTTTCCCTGTCCTGCTTAAACAGGAGTATCCTAAATTTACAGCCCAGTCGTGATAACTGTTTAACCATGTTTCTGCTATATCTAATACATCATACTTTTCAGTAATGCCATACAACTTTAATACACATGCCTCCCTATCCCCTTTGGGAGCCCCCCTTTCCACCCACCACTGGCCATCTACACCCTACTTTTCTCCTTGGCTATCGCTATAAACCCAAACCCTTCTTCCTTACACCACCCTCTTAGCCACGCATTGTTGTCCTAAGCCCGCTCGTAATACGTGGCTGTGATAGTATTTTGAAAACACTACCCTGGAGGTTCTTGCTTTTAACTTGGCCCCTAGCTCTCAGAAATCATGTTTAAGGACCTCTCCTCCTCCTCTAACTTTGTCATTGGCACCAATGTGAACAAGACCACCAGGTCACACCCAGCCCCACCCATTTATCGTCTACATGATCCACCACATGCCAAACCTAGAACCGGAAGGCAAAAACACGTTCGGCATGTAGGGTCTGGTGGCAGATTACCCTATCTACAATTCTTATAATGGAGTCCACCACAACCACTGCATAGCATTCTTGATCCTGAGTTCTTCCTCTCTTGTATTAATCTGTAGGGATGGGCAAGCTGTGAAGAAGCAAGCCTACCCTTCGTCTATCCCTTCCCCTTGTAACCCTAAAAATACTACCTCCCCTCAACCTTCCTGTCCCACTTCCCCCCACCTATATACTGGCCCCAGTCAGTGCCTGCTGTCCCCCAGATTTGCCAATCCCTGTAATGCTGCAAGCTGCCCCCTTGTACTCTCCAACTTGGTTTCCACACTGGCAACTCAGTTGCATCTGACACAGACATGGGTCCCCTGGAATGTCTGCTCCAGGTTCCTATACATGTGGCAGGATGAACATTGCATGGTACCAACTAAACTTCCCTTTTAATACACAAACTCAGCACACACCAACCTTGTTTAGTTGCCCCTTTTGTTTCAAGTCCTTTTTCAATGTACTTAATAAAATGGTCCTTATAACAAGGGACTTTGAACCATTGATCCAACCAATGTGATTTCTATTTACCTAATTGGCCCCAGCTTGTAATTACAACATGTGAATACTAGAATATAGAAAACCAGTGCACCACTTTAACTGGTAGAAAGAATGCCGCTACTACCACACAGTCTTATCAGCTGTCCTACACACTATCAGCTGTCCTTGTTTCAAACTTTCACCACAAACCATACAACCATCAGATGATTAAATGTCCTTTTTTTCTATGTCCTTATTAAAAAGGTCCTTATAACTAGGGATTTTGTGAAAGATTCCAATCAAGTTAGTTTCCACTCACAGGAAACTTCCTTTTGTCAGGTACAAAACTGGCCCCTATTTCTATGGTATTTAATCTGAAACATTTTACATTTCAGCCTTAGTATCATTAAACTCCTCTGTTGTTTGGCCGTTGTTCTGGGGATGGTAAGCAGACAAAAAGTTTAAGGAAATTCCAATTTTGGTGCAAAGTGCTTCTCAGAACTTTGAACTAAACTGGAATCCCTATCAGATGTAATAGTATTAGGAGCCAAGTAATCTAATAATTTCTTTAATTACTACATTTGCAGTTTCTGAGGCAGACGGTATACCCCACATGGGAATGAGACATCTAGTGAGACGGTCAACAAGCATGAAGGCATTTGATAGCCTTCAAAATGAGGAAGATCCACAACAAAGTCCATAGAAATCATTTGCCAGGGTTTGGAGGGACAGTGAGAGATTTAAGTAGACCCATGGTTTAATCTTTGGGCATTTGTTCTGCAGGCACACTTCGCAAGAAGTCATGTAAGATTTTACAAAGTCCTCCATTAGGCCACCAAAAATGGTGTGGAGAAGATTAAGAATTTTGCAGAAACCAAAATGCCCAGCCATTGGTTTATATAGCGAGATTGCAATGCCTTCAGTCATAAGGGTTCTGGAACCAAGTTTTATTTTAAAGAAGTGAACACTTTTCTCTTTTGTAAAGGAAGTGTGGCCTGCAGTTCAATTGATGCTTCTTTAATTCGGAAATTAAATCACTTTGGGAAGGAGACATTTTTTTGTGGGAATAATAGTATCGGGCTTGACTTAATCCTCTGAAATTTAAGACATAGTGAATCTGAAACATCTTATATTTCATCCTTGTATCATTAAACTCCTCTGTTATGTAGTTTTGCTGTAGCTGAAATGGGGACAGTTGGTACAGGAATTGCATGGTGGGAAATATCCTCTACCAATGCTGCCTCATAGGGATTACTGAGCAGAGAGGTGTCAGTCTGGCAGGGGCTCGGGACTGAGTTTGAGAAAAAACAGTACTGGATGAAGTCATGCAGCAACACAAACACATCAAAGAAGGTCTTGCTTACATGTATTCATTTATAGATGAAATAAGGCAAAGTCATTTTTTTTAAGTGTACAATTCCTTTAATACAGAGAGGCTGAGTATACTAACCTGTGTTAGCTCTTCAACAAAAACAATATTGGGAGTAGAATAATCAATCCTGTCCTCTGCCCCAGGTTCTTTTCATTTTAATTAGGTTAAAGGTAATTTTTAATAAGTAAATGTCAAGTAATTTTGACCGTACTGCCATCCTGAGGCAACAAGTGGTGTGATAGCCTACACCTTCACCACATCCTCAGGAGCGAGATGTATGTATGAAATGGATACTCCCATAAACTGTGGCAGAACTGTTAGGGTGAGAGATAAATGCCAACTGTAAAATATTAGTCGGGAGTTAAAAGTAAAACAGAGCCTACATAAGAAAAAAGCCCTTCTGGTGCATTTATTATTATTTTATTATATGCATTTCCGATCTTCATAGTGCAGATAGGAAATATGGTACATGCAAAAAATACATATGCAACAAATCCTTAGGACTCACTAACACTTAGTAGCATTTCAGTCTATTTTTGGAACAAATGTGTTCTGAACAAACAGTCCGAAACAGATTGCCCATACGAATGCTTTTCACATTTAGACAGTGCAATTCCTTAGAAAAATGCACCGTGGAGTAGGTTACCATTGCGTAAAACTGAACTGCCAACATAGAATGCAGGGGAAAAATGCTAGGAAAATGCTACTAATTTTCTCTGTGTTGTGCATTGGCTAGTGTACCTTGCGGACCAAAGTAAATGATAATACACAGTAACATACAAATAATAACACATAAAAATAATTACACAAGATATTCCTTCCACTAAACACATGAATGCAACAAACATATAACTCCTCCACACTCAAACAATTCTTACCCACAAATAAACAATTTTCTATAATCACATATTACCTGCTGTGGTAGGACCACTTCTGTCAGGGAGCCAAGCACACTGGCCTCTTTTAGTCTGATAAATGCAACAAATGGCTGATCTAAAAAATCAAATTCACCAACCAGTATATTTGCAGCTTCTGTTCCTTTAGGTATCTCTTTTTTAACCTGTTTAGCAACTAACAACAAGCATTAGGATACTCATAGCTTTGTATTAAATTGCTTAAAAATAAAAAGTAACCTCAAGTGCCGTACATGGAATTCCTAAAATGACTCCATAAATCTGTATTTTAATTATGAAAAATAGCCAGGTAATCTCAAATACACACATAGGGTCATATTTATAAAGGCATGTAATGCAGCATAACAATGCTGATTGCTGAGCTTATACTACCCTTGAGGTATTTTCTAAGAGGCCATCATTTAAAACTTTATGGGCATGTTGCAAAGGTTGAGGTTTTATGGTTGTGTTTGCAAAACAACACAGCAGCAAAATAATAATGCTATTAGATATATGCCCTATAGTAAATAAAAACATGTTGGGGTTTTTTTTGCATAAAAATGTGTTCTGAAACCCAAGCATTTTGTATTATTCACTAAACCACTTACAATAATTTACCAGGTTTGCAGAAATAGCAAGCAAGGTATAATGCAGAGGAGCACACTACTTCAGTGAAAACTTCTTATTTTAGTGCAAAAACAGCATACAACGTTTCGGGGCACTTGGCCCCTTCCTCAGGTAAACTGGCATAGAGTGCTACACACAAATATATACCCTTAGGCTCCACCCACATGCCATGTGGTAGTGATTGACACCCCACGGTTCCACGTGAGGCTATTCAATTAACAAACAATTAAAGTGCCAAAAGTGCAGTGCAATCTATGAAATATAGACTAAAGCAAATGAAATGTATCAGGATAACAAGCAGTGTCACTGTGTTTGTGAAGGTCTCACTATAGCTGCTGTTACACTGACTCTTGTCTTCAGTGATTATGATCTCAGCTAAGCAGGGAGAGATATGAACTTTAGGTAAAAAATAAATAACAATTAGCAAAGTTAGAGAACAGGCAGGGTTCAGTAACTTACTTGTAAAGAATCTCAGCACCACTTGTCCTCTCTCCCCCTCTGCCCCTCCCTACAGCATATTGCTACTTTATCCCACACTTTGATTGCTTGCAGTCTAGCTCTGGAAGAGAGGGGTCAACAGGATGTCAGCACTTCATTTAAAGTCCTTTCAACTGACCATGCTCGGACTCTGTATACAGCCCTTCACTGCTTGAGGGGGAGTAGACTCCATTATTAGAAGGGTAGATAGGGTAATCTGTCGCCAAGACCCTACATGCCGAACAGTGTGTTGTCTGCCTGGTGCTAGGGTTCGACATGTGGTGGATCGTGTTGTACAAGATTATTGGGTGGGGCTGGGAGTGACCCGCGGTCTTGGTTCACATTAGTGCCAATGACAAAGTTAGAGGTGGAGGTGAGGTCCTTAAAAATGATTTCCGAGAATTAGGGGCCAAGTTAAAAGCAAGGACCTCAAGGGTAGTGATTTCAGAAATACTACCGCAGCCACGTGCTACGCTAGGGAAACAACGGGAGTCAGGAGTATAAATGCGTGGCTAAGGAGTGGTGTAAGGAGATGGGGTTTGGGTTTTTAGAGAACTGGGCGATTTCTGTTGGCTACAGGCTCTTTAGTAGAGACGGATTGCACCTCAATGGTGATGGGGCAGCTGTTTTGGTGGAGAAGATGGCTAGGGGGTTGGAGGAGATTTTAAACTAGTTATGGGGGGGGAGGGAACGTTGAAATACGCGGGTAGATAGAGAAGTTAGGGATCAGGGGGCTATTAACACACACAGAGGGAGGAGAAGGGGAGGGGGGAGCATAGAGGAAAGGAGGAATGTACGACCATGTATGGAAGTAAATCAATTGATAATCTAAAATGTATGTTTACAAATGCAAGAGTCTGGCTGGAAAAAACCGGCGAACTTGAAATAATAGTTTAAAGAGAGGTATGATTGAATTGGTATAGCAGAATCATGGCTTAATGATTCACACGACGGACAGTAAATATTGAAGGATACTCCTTATTTAGACATGACAGGGTTAATAAGAAAGGAGGAGTAGAGAGTATGTATGTATGTTAAAGGAATTGAAGCCAAATTTAAAAGATGGAATAGATGGGGGAGGTAAACGATATGGCAGAAACATTATGGGTGGAACTGTGTACAGGAAGCAAGAACGTAGGTAAATTAATTGTTGGAGTATGGTATAAGCCGCAAATGCCGGGGAAGAGGTGGAAATGAATCTCCATATGCAGTTGGCAAAGGCTGCTGGTATGGGACATGTTCTGGTTAAGGGGGATTTTAACTACCCGACATAGATTGGAGTAAGGAACTGCAGCACCACAAAAGGTATAAAGTTCTTAATTTCCTATATGAGCATTTTCTTTCACAGATGGTAGAAGTTCCTACTAGACAGAATGCGTTGTTGGATCTGGTGATATCTAATAACCCTGAGCTCATTCTGGAGATGAAGGTAATGGGAAGCTTAGGGAATAGTGACCATGATATAGTGTCATTAATATAGGTTGCAAAAAAACAAGTGCAATGCTCTTAACAAAAACTTTTAACTTAGGAAAGCTAATTTTATGCTGTTAAAGGAATCGTCCCTGCTTATAGACTGGGGGGAACTGTTTCTAGGTAAGATACTGAGCAGATGTGGACCACTTTTAAAGGGATATTAAACTATTACATTTTAAATCGGTACCTTTAGGTAACAAGTGTAAAAAAATGAGGTCCACTCCTGCATGGCTTAATGCTCAGGTAAAAAGGGAAATGGAAAAAAAGAAAAAGGCTTTTAAAATTTTGAAAACAGAGGGAACAGAACAGGCTTACAGGGAGTACAAAAGCTGTAATAAAGAGTGCAAGAAAGCAATTAAACTAGCTAAAATAGAAAATGAAATACGGATTGCCAAACAAAGCAATTCCAACCCCAAAATATATAAATGGTAAAAAGATGAGGTCTGAGAATGTGGGACCATTAAATAATGGGGCTGAGGTGGTTGTAGAGGATGCCGAAAAGGCTAATCTGCTAAACAGTTTTTTTGCATCGGTTTTTACTGTTGAGAATCCTTGTCCTTACAGTAGGGATTGTAATAATATGCAGGGAAGAAATGGAGAGTATTCACATTGGCTAACAGAGGATATGGTTAGACAAAGTTAATATCAATATTCAAACAAATGGCGGCTCTAAACCTACCCCTCTCCCACTCTGGAAACGGATCAGACCCGGTATGCAATACCTAACGGTCCCTGTCCTCCCTCCGTTTATCGGCGGCTTCCGATTCCGTACTTTCAGCAGGAGCGTGCTGGCAACCCGAGGTCCGTCTCCACCTCCAATAGAACACTCCACAAGTAAGTTGTAGGCTGCGCACCATTCTCCTTTGCTCCAAAAAAGATTTCCAGTCCAGCTCCGAAACACAGTATCGTAAATCGTAAATCACTTTTTATTAGTACAATAAGACAGCGAAGAGTCAAACAAACATGTCTGACGCGTTTCGGGTCACATGACCCTTACAATAGACACACCCCCTGCACATCCTCCTAGATCTTAACAGGTAATCTAGCCAATCCCCTTTGGCTAGCTATTAACTATTCACAATGCACAGTAGAGCAGATCAAGATTAATCCACATAATACAATAAAACAAATATAATAAAATTTAAGCAATACCATTTCGATTACATATCACATTTACTTATATATATTTAGGCTTTTAGTATAATATTCACCTTTACTTTATTACCAATTATTCATTTCTAGTTGTCTTTATGTGCCCTCTTATAGTCCCACCATATTGGCCCTATTATCTAAGTCCCTGTCACAATATTTAATACTTTTTATCTAAAGTTTGTTCTTTTTAACATGTTATATCTCTACTGTAACTAATTGTTATCACTGTATCACATGCGGGCTTCAAGATGACAATATTTAAGACGGCTAATTATTATCAATTTACAACTTAATTAAAATTGTTATTACCACTAGTCTTACCAGGGTCCTATTGACATCTCTTTAGGATTGGGATTACAATTCATACTATACACAAATATCCCATTGTAATTAAGGCCCTCTGGTAATCTGTGGCCAATTTCATATCCAAAATGCTTCTTCTATCTAACAATTATAGGGGATCTCCTCCTCTATACCACACCTTACTTTTTAATCATCTGTAACGAGCAGTATCTATTCTCCCCAATTACATTCCAAAAAATGTTTCCCCACTGGGGTCTGACATCCTTTTTGGCAATTGCATTCAATGTTCACGAGCTCTTGCTTTTAGGGGGCGTGTAGTTCTTCCCACATACTGTCTCTTACATTTCAAAACATGTTAATAAATAACAAACATTTGTTGTATTACAATCCATAATCAAGTATTTTATATTGGAGCCAGTTAACTGATTTGTAAAACAATTAGTTACAGTAGAGATAATAACATGTATAAAAAGAACAAACTTTAGATAAAAAGTATTAAATATTGTGACAGGGACTTAGGGATAATAAAGGGCCAATAAGTGTGGGACTATAAGAGGGCACATAAAGACAACTAGAAATGAATAATTGGTAATAAAGTAAAGGTGACATAATTATACTAAAAGCCTAAATATATATAAAGTAAATGTGATATGTAATCGAAATGGTATTGCTTAAAGTTTTATTATATTTGTTTTATTGTATTATGTGAAGGATTAATGCTTGATCTGCTCTACTGTGCATTGTGAATAGTTAATAGCTAGCCAAAGGGGATTGGCTAGATTACCTGTTAAAGATCTAGGAGGATGTGCAGGGGGTGTGTCTATGAGTAAGGGTCATGTGACCCGAAACGCGTCAGACATGTTTGTTTGACTCTTCGCTGTCTTATATGTACTAATAAAAAGTGATTTTACGATTTACGATACTGTTGTTTCGGAGCTGGACTGGAAATCTTTTTTGGAGCAAAGGAGAATGGTGCGCAGCCTACAACTTACTTGTGGAAAGTTAATATCAATAAAGCCCCAGGACCAGATGGATTGCATCCTCGGATTTTAAAAGAGCTTAGTTCAGTTCTATCTAGACCATTGTTTCTCATCTTTTTAGATTCGCTTTTGTCTGGGGATGTGCCGCTGGATTGGAAAAAAACCAATGTAATACCAATATTCAAAAAAGGAAGTCGTTCACAGCCTGGAAACTATAGACCTGTAAGCCTAACATCAGTGGTAGGGAAAGTGATGGAAACTTTGTTAAGGGATCATATCCTTGACTTTGTCTCCAGAGATCATCTTATTAGTAGTAGTCAGCATGGATTTATGAGAAATAGATCATGCCAGACAAATTTAATTGGTTTTTATGAAGAAGTGAGTAAGGAGTTAGATTCAGGCACAGCAGTGGATGTGGTATATTTGGATTTTGCAAAAGCTTTTGATACTGTGCCACATAGGCGACTAATGTATAAACTGAGGACTGTTGGCCTTGAAGAAATCATTTGTTCATGGATAGAGAACTGGTTATCGGACCGCAAACAGAGAGTGGTGGTTAATGGAGCTACATCTATGTGGGCTAAAGTTCTAAGCGGAGTGCCTCAGGGTTCTGTACTGGGGCCGCTTCTGTTTAATCTGTTTATAAATGACTTAGAAGCGGGCATTGAGAGCAAGGTCTCTGTGTTTGCTGATGACACTAAACTATGCAGAGCTTTGGAAACTTCCAATGATGTGCAAGTGCTGCAAGCAGACCTAGATAGATTATCAAAATGGGCAGTAGAATGGCAGATGAGATTCAATGTTGATAAATGTAAGGTGATGCATTTGGGATGTAATAATCCCTGTGCCACCTACACCATAAATAACTCTGTGTTAAGTGCATCTGTAATGGAAAAAGATTTGGGGGTTCTGGTAGATAACAGACTTAGCTATAGCAAACAATGCCAGGTAGCAACGGCTAGAGCTAGCAAGATATTGTCTTGTATAAAAAGGGGAATGGATTCAAGAGAGAAAAATATTATTCTCCCTCTTTACAAGGCACTGGTAAGGGCTCATTTGGAATATGCTGTGCAGTTTTGGAATCCCATATACAAAAGGGACATCTTGGCAATTGAGGCAGTTCAGAGAAGGGCAACTAAATTAATAAGGGGAATAGAGGGGCTTGAATATGCAGGCAGATTAGACAAGTTAGGGAGAAGAGAAGAGACGTTTGCGTGGGGACATGATAACCTTATACAAATATATTAATGGCCAATACAATGAACTCTCTGGTGCATTGTTTACTAACAGGTCATATCAGAGGACACGTGGACATCCTTTAAGGTTGGAAGAAAAGAAATTTCATCTTCAGGTTAGGAGGGGTTTCTTTACAGTGAGAAAGGTGAAACTGTGGAACTGTCTTCCAGCAGATGTGGTAATGGCAAGTTCATTAAATAGCTTTTAAAAAGGCCTGGATAAGTTTCTAAAACTAAAAAATATTGAGAATTACTGGTATTAATGCATATAGATCTGGTTGATCCAGGGATACTTTCCGATTGCCGTTTGGAGTCAGGAAGGAATTTTTTCCCCCCTTTTTAGCTGTTTTTTTGCCTTCCTCTGGATCAACTGTTAGGTAGGGATAAAAAAAAATTTTTTTTAAAAATAAATAAAAAAAAAAAAAAAGGGGGGTGAATAGGTTGGACTTGATGGACGTATGTCTTTATTCAACCTTAATTACTATGTAACTATGTAACTAGACAGAGAGGGGAGGGGGTTTACACAGCTTGTTACAAACTTCTGCCAGTGTGAAGAAACGAAGCCACACAGCAACATGAAAGTAAGGCAGCTTATACTAAGTGATCTATACATTGTATAGAGACAAAGTTTTTTTTTCACTATAGTTGCCCTTTAATATAGATGTCATGTTTTCTTCATATCCAGTAGATGGCGTATCAAGCCTGAGTATAAAGTATAGAAACAAACATATGTGGTCTACGGTTCATATACAATAATTCTTATAATCATATAATGGCTTTCTGCTTCATGAATAGAATAGTAACAATTATAAAATTCTAAAAACCAATTATATTAGCAGATAGGTAATACCCTGGATAAAAGGAAACTATTTAACCCTGCATCTTCATTGATGCCTTTCGGAGTGAGGGTTTGTAACTTGTCAATCCATCATGCATCTTTCCTCAACTGTTTTTTTGTAATCTCCACCTCTGTTTTTCATTTTCACTACCTCCAGAATTTGCCATTTGAGTTGAGAGACATTGTGACGTTTATCAGAAAAGTGTCTGCTAACTGGAGTTTCGTACCTAGAAGGTACTCCTTTATAATTAAGGATATCCCTACGATGTTCCCCTATACTGATCCTAACCTCCCTTTCCAGAGGGAATCAGAATAGCGGAACATGAATTGTTAATATATGTGATTATTGTGTTTTCATGCATATCGTTATGATTGATGCACTGTCATGATCTTAAAATGAAGCACTTTTGGCACTTTAATTGTTTGTTAATATGAATAGCCTCACTGTGGAACCCTAGGGTGTCAATCAACTAGCCACATGGCATGTGGGTGGAGCCTAAGGGTATATATTTGTGTTTAGCACTCTATGCCAGTTATACCTGAGGAAGGGGCCAAGTGTCCCAAAACGTTGTGTGCTGTTTTTGCACTAAAATAAAGAAGTTTTCACTGAAGTAGTGTGCTCCTCTGTGTTATACCTTGCTTGCTATTTGTGCAAACCTGGTAAATTATTGTAAGTAGTTTAGTGAATAATACAAAATGCTTGGGTTTCAGAACACATTTTTATGCAAAAAAAAAACCAACATGTTTATATTTTCACTGAAGTAGTGTGCTCCTCTGCGTTATACTTTGCTTGGTTTATGGAGCCCTGGAAGTAGGGGGCTGAGAGGATTGCACCTACCATTTTGTCTGGCTAACCAGCCAACAGCAGTGTGCCACAGTACATTTGGATCTTTTTGGAACTATTTATTGCACAAATAGCAAACATTTTGCATAACAGTCAAAACAATTGAAAAAAATTTGGATTATTGGTGACAGATGACAGGTCTTAAACATTTGCAAATAATAATGACAGTGTTATGATCTATTGTATAGCAATTTCGAAAGCCTGTTCCTGTATAAGCCAATCCTCTAGTATCAAATAAACAACTCTAGAAAAAAGCAAAGATATGTGGCTAAAAACATTCTATTCACTTAAAAAATCATAAATATCAAAAATAGTAAATATAAATGAACACCCTACACCTTTAAAAAGCCCCCCACCCCAGATGGTCTAGCCTAAACAATATGTACAATTAGTCCTTATAAATATATCCTATAGCCATACACTGTGCAAATATAAATGTATACTTACCAGTTAATGAGTCAAGTCAGAGTCCATGCACGGAAATCTTCAAAATAGTGCAGAGTATCAGGCTTAGTTTGCAGGAGACCAGAGACATATTGTAGGTAGATGGGGGACCCCAGCACCCCAAACGCTTTTTTGCTTATAAGCGAAATGCGTAGATTTCTGTGCACAGACTCTGACTCTACTCATTAACTGCTAAGTATAAATTTATATTTGCACAGTGTATGGCTATAGGATATATTTATAAGGACTAATTGTATATATTGTTTAGGTTAGACCTTCTGGGGTGCATGGCTGATCTATTGTATAGTACTCTATGGACATTTAATTCTTACCTCCCCAGTTTTTGTAGCAAAGTTAGCCTATAGCCTTATATTGCATTCCAATTTGAGTCTTATCCTACATGGGTGTTTAAGATTTGGTGGGATTAAAAAAGTTTAAAGGCACGCATTGTGAAGATTTGCAAAATGTCTGATACCATCACAACTAATAATCTTTAAGGACAACTAGCCAACACTAGTGTGCACTTTTTAACAAAAGATCGGATCGCAAGTGTGGACTAGCCCTTACACACATTTCTCTGGGCCTATTACTCCACCTTTCAGGGTAGATGCTGCACAGCTAATTGGGACTTCTATATCTTCCCTCTATAACAAGATCAGATGTACTGTCACAGAAGGCTGATGGGCAGGCTATAAAGGCTGGACTGTATAGACATATGTCCTTATTCCACTATGTAACTGTGTAAATATGTAATACATGAAACTGTGATTTATTCCATTTTAACTTATAGTTATTATTTTTGTTTTACCTGTTGTTTTGAATGCTTTTCTGACCGTTCAACAACTGTGCTTTTTTGCTGTGATGCTTTTCCTGTGAAACAAGAAACTAAAATGTTACCTTAGTTTATGAAATAAAGGGCCCTATTTATAAAAGATCGTTATCGAAAAAATAACGATCACTATAGTAAAATAACGACCGTTATTTCCGATATCAGGAAATATCGGATGTTATTGGAAAATAACGGTCGTTATTTTACGATAGCGATCGTTATTTTTTCGATAACAATCTTTTATAAATAGGGACCAAAGTTCTTAACTTTAGTACAAACTTTCTTAATTGCTTAAAAAAGGGAAACTAAATGTGTCTGGAATCCACCTTCCATATTGAAATATAAATGTAAGAAGCCCTTCTCTTCCCTCTTCTCTAACATGCACAACTATGTTAGATATAGGTGGTGTGTCAGGCAGAGAGCACAGATCTTTCAGCTGTAAACGTACAACAGAAAGTACTCAATGCTCATAATATTTTTCACATTTTGTTACAGCCTTATTTCAAAATGGATTAAATTCATTTTTACTCAGAATTCTACACACAACACCCCAAAATAACAACCTGAAAAAAGATTACTTGAGGTTTTGGCAAATTAATTAAATATTAATAAAGAATACATAAAGTATTCACTGCCTTTGCCATCCTGTATCCGGTGCACTCTGTTTCCTTGATATCCCTGAGATGTTTGTAGCTGTGGTAAGTTCAGTTGATTAGACATGATTTAGAGAGGCACACACCTGTCAATGTATACAAGGTTGCCAGTTCACGTCAGAGCACAAACCAAGAAGTCAAAGAAATGTGTATAGACCTCCAAAACTTTCTTGAGGCAATAATCTGGGGAAGGTTACAGAAATGTTTTTACTGCTTTGAAGGTCCCAATGACCATACATGAGCCTCCATCTCTTCCTAGAGATGGCCAGCCATCTAAACTGGTGATTGGGGGAGAAGGCAACCAAGAAACTGTTGGTCACTCTGTCAGAGCTCCAGAGGTCCTATTGGAGAGAGGAGAACTGTCAGGTTCTGCGGGTTGAGCCTCGGTGGTAAAAATGGCAGCAATTCAATTTCTGAGTTGGGTACACGCTGGTAAGGTGACTGGCGTCCCAAAACTCTGTAGGGTAAGAGTGCCGAGTAAGTGGGTAAGCGACAGTCACAAAACAGTCACTGGTTAGTCTGTGATCAGTCTGTAACAGGAAACAAGGAGCGTGGGTGGATATAGTGGGTAAAACTGCAACAGAAGACCAGGAGAGGTTATGGATATGATGGAGTAGGATGGCAACGGAATCCAGAAGCATCAACTGTAGGAGAAGATTGAATATGGCAACAGGAATCCAGGAGCAGCAACTGTAGGTATGAGAGTATGGCCACAGGAATCCAGGAGCAGCAACTGTAGTGATGAGAGTATGGCAACAGGAATCCAGGAGCAGCAACTGTAGGGATAAGAGTATGGCAGCACAGGGATAGAGAAGAGAGAACACTGCCAATGCAGGGAAAATAATGATCGGCACCTACCTGAAGGAACGGCCAGTAGATAAAGTAGCACTTTCTGCAGTGATGCCAGCGAGTACGCACGCGGAAGCTGCTGGAGGCGTATCCGGAAGTCCTTCCTGGACGTCTCACATTGGCTAAGGATACCGACCGGGAAGGGAGGATGAGGGACTTGAACTGCCCTCCCCCAATGGGCAGCCTCCGAATGCCCAACTAGATTGGCTTCTTAGGAAATCCTTTATGAAAGGCCTCCTCCAATCTGGGTGCTCTTACAAATTCAGCAGGTTCCCATGAATTCTCCTCTGGGCCATAACCCTCTCTACTTGACAAGTAGAATACAGGCTACCTCTTCTTCTTGAATTGATTATGGCTTCAACTTCTTTCTCTCCCTCAACCAGTACACCAGTACTGGAGCTGGAGGAATTATCAATGTTGTGGAAAAGGATTAGGTCTAGAAGCCTTGAGCAAGAAGACATGAAAAACAGGATGTACATTCAATGTCTTAGGAATGGAGAACTCAAACACTTTAGTTAATTTTCTTTTTAACTGGAAATGGGCCAATGAATTTAGGTTAAAAAATTTTGGACGGGCAGGATTGTTTAAAATTTAGGCTCTATCACCAAATCAAATCTTCATGTTTGAACTCAGGATTAACTCTTCTTCCCGATCAATTTTTTTTTTATGAGTTGATGAGATGCTTGAGCTTTCAGGATGGTCTCCTTCAAGGATTTATAGTTTGAAGATAAGTTTTTAATTCTTTCATCAATGGCTGGAACTGAGAGAGTTTTCGTATATAGTTGGTAGGAACGTTGGATGATAACCATAATTAGTGAAGAATGGAGATTGTTTAGTGGAAGAGTTAATGGAATTATTGTAGGCAAATTCGCTAATGGAAAGGTTGATACCCAATCCGGTTGAGAAAAAGAGGTATAACACCTTAAATATTGTTTCAAAGTTTGGTTGGTGCGTTCTATTTGGCCGTTGGTCTGGGGATGGTAAGCAGATGAAAAGTTTAAGGAACTCCAAGTTTGGTACAAGTGTTCTCCAGAACTTTGAACTAAACTGGAATCCCCTATCAGATGTAATAGTATTAGGAGCCATGAAATCTAATAACTTATTTAATAACTACATTTGCGGTTTCTGAGGCAGACGGAGTACCCTGCATGGAAATGAAGTGAGACATCATGGCAAGATTGCAATGCCTTCAGTCATAAGGGTTCTGGAACCAAGATTTATTTTTAAGAAGAAACACCTTTTCTCTTCTGTAAAGGAGGTGTGGCCTGCAGTTCAGTTATGCATCTTTAATCTCAGAAATTTAATCTACTCGGGTAAGGAGAAAAAAATTGTGGGAATATAGTATCGGGCTTGACTTAATCCTCTGAAATTAAAACATACGTTACAGAGTGTCAGGCTTGGTATTTTGAGTCATGGAAGAAAAGTAATGCGAAAAGAGAATCAGGAAAAGAAAAAGGCCCATCTTGCTGGCGTAGATTAAGTCTAGCGGCCTTCAGATATTCGGTCTTATGGTCTGTGTAAATTGGAATTGGATATGCGGCTCCTTCCAAGTGGTATCTCCACTCCTCCAGAGCTAATTAAATAACAAACAACTCTGATCTCTAACATCATAATTCTGTTCTGCAGGTGATATTCCTAGACAAGAAAACTACTGGGTGTAAAAGAGATTTATTGTCAAAACGTTGGGATAAAATGACCCCTACTGAAATTTTGCATGCATCCACTTGGTGTATAAATTGGGTAACATCGGGATGCCGAAGGACAGGAGCAGAAGTGAAAAGTTTCTTGAGGAGTTCAAAGGTTTTTGCGCCTTGGATGACCAACGAAACAAGTGTTTCTTGGTGACCTGAGCGATGGGAAGTATAGTTGCTGAGAAATTTTTGATAAAACGTCTGAAAAGTTGGTGAATTCTATGAAACTTTGGAAGATTTCTTATCAGCTGGAATGGGCTATTCTAAAATAGAGGAAACCACTTTAAGACAACAGGTGACAAGATGAAACCAAAAAGGTAAGGATTCATTCGCATTTTTCTGCTTTGGCAAATAATTTATGTTGTCTGAGCCTTTCTAGAACCAAAGAGACACTGGTTCTGTGGGATTCTAAGGAAGGAGAAAAGATGAGAATGTCATCCAGGTATACCATTATGATTGGTTGATAAAGTCTCTGAAGATATCATTGACGAAGTACAGTAATGTAGCCAGGGTGTTGCAAAGCCCAAAGGGCATCACTAGATATTCAAGGTGTCCAATCGTGATTCATCGCCTCTCCGTATTGAGATGAGATTATAGGTCCCATGTAGATCTAGCTTAGAAAATATTTTGACTGTGCTGAGCCTTTGAAACAGTTCAGAAAACAATGGGGTGGGTAGAGATTCTTGACCATTACGTTGTTAAGATCTCTGTAGTCAATACAGGGCCTCGGCCATTTTTTCCTTCTCAACAAAAAGATTCCCTCTATTGCAGGGGAAGGGATGGTCGGATAAAACCTTCTTGAGATTGTCATCAATATACTCCTTTAAGATTAGTGATTCAGGTTCGGTAAGGAGAAAAACAAGGGTATCTTAGCCCCAGGTAGAAGATTGATAGGACATATAAATGATGGGAAACTAAATGTGTCTGGAATCCACCTTCCATATTGAAATATAAATGTAAGAAGCCCTTCTCTTCCCTCTTCTCTAACATGCACAACTATGTTAGATATAGGTGGTGTGTCAGGCAGAGCTGGCACAAGATCTTTCAGCTGTAAACAGTACATACAGAAAGTACTCAATGCTCATAATATTTTTCACATTTTGTTACAGCCTTATTTCAAAATGGATTAAATTCATTTTTTACTCAGAATTCTACACACAACACCCCAAAATAACAACCTGAAAAAAGATTACTTGAGGTTTTGGCAAATTAATTAAATATTAATAAAGAATACATAAAGTATTCACTGCCTTTGCCATCCTGTTAATCCGGTGCATCCTGTTTCCCTTGAATATCCCTGAGATGTTTCTGTAGCTGTGGTAAGTTCAGTTGATTAGACATGATTTAGAGAGGCACACACCTGTCAATGTATACAAGGTTGCCAGTTCACGTCAGAGCACAAACCAAGAAGTCAAAGAAATTGTGTATAGACCTCCAAAACTTTCTTGAGGCAATAATCTGGGGAAGGTTACAGAAATGTTTTTACTGCTTTGAAGGTCCCAATGACCATACATGAGCCTCCATCTCTTCCTAGAGATGGCCAGCCATCTAAACTGAGTGATTGGGGGAGAAGGCAACCAAGAAACTGTTGGTCACTCTGTCAGAGCTCCAGAGGTCCTATGTGGAGAGAGGAGAACTGTCAGGTTCTGCGGGTTGAGCCTCGGTGGTAAAAATGGCAGCAATTCAATTTCTGAGTTTGGGTACACGCTGGTAAGGGTGACTGGCGTCCCAAAACTCAGTAGGGTAAGAGTGCCGAGTAAGTGGGTAAGGGACAGTCACAAAACAGTCACTGGTTAGTCTGATGATCAGCTCTGTAACAGGAAACAAGGAGCAGTGGGTGGATATAGTGGGTAAAACTGCAACAGAAGACCAGGAGAAGGTTATGGATATGATGGAGTAGGATGGCAACAGGAATCCAGAAGCATCAACTGTAGGAGATGTGAATATGGCAACAGGAATCCAGGAGCAGCAACTGTAGGTATGAGAGTATGGCCACAGGAATCCAGGAGCAGCAACTGTAGTGATGAGAGTATGGCAACAGGAATCCAGGAGCAGCAACTGTAGGGATAAGAGTATGGCAGCACAGGGATAGAGAAAGCAGAGAACACTGCCAATGCAGGGAAAATAATGATCGGCACCTACCTGAAGGAACGGCCAGTAGATAAAGTAGCACTTTCTGCAGTGATGCCAGCGAGTACGCACGCTTGGAAGCTGCTTGGGAGGCGTATCCGGAAGTCCTTCCTGGACGTCTCACATTGGCTAAGGATACCGACCGGGAAGGGAGCTGATGAGGGACTTGACACTGCCCTCCCCCAATGGGCAGCCTCCGAATGCCCAACTAGATTGGCTTCTTAGGAAATCCTTTATGAAAGGCCTCCTCCAATCTGGGTGCTCTTACAAATTCAGCAGGTTCCCATGAATTCTCCTCTGGGCCATAACCTCTCTACTTGACAAGTAGAATACATGGCTACCTCTTCTTCTTGAATTGATTATGGCTTCAACTTTCTTTCTCTCCCTCAACCAGTACACCAGTACTGGAGCTGGAGGAATTATCAAATGTTGTGGAAAAGGATTAGGTCTAGAAGCCTTGAGCAGAGAGACATGAAAAACAGGATGTACATTCAATGTCTTAGGAATGGAGAACTCATAACACATTTAGTTAATTTTCTTTTTAACTGGAAATGGGCCAATGAATTTAGGTTAAAAAATTTTGGACGGGCAGGATTGTTTAAAATTTAGGCTCTATCACCAAATCAAATCTTCATGTTTGAACTCAGGATTAACTCTTCTTCCCCGATCAATTTTTTTTTTATGAGTTGATGAGATGCTTGAGCTTTCAGGATGGTCTCCTTCAAGGATTTATAGTTTGAAGATAAGTTTTTAATTCTTTCATCAATGGCTGGAACTGAAGAGTTTTCGTATATAGTTGGTAGGAACGTTGGATGATAACCATAATTAGTGAAGAATGGAGATTGTTTAGTGGAAGAGTTAATGGAATTATTGTAGGCAAATTCTGCTAATGGAAATGTTGATACCCAATCCGGTTGAGAAAAAGAGGTATAACACCTTAAATATTGTTTCAAAGTTTGGTTGGTGCGTTCTATTTGGCCGTTGGTCTGGGGATGGTAAGCAGATGAAAAGTTTAAGGAAACTCCAAGTTTGGTACAAAGTGTTCTCCAGAACTTTGAACTAAACTGGAATCCCCTATCAGATGTAATAGTATTAGGAGCCATGAAATCTAATAACTTATTTAATAACTACATTTGCGGTTTCTGAGGCAGACGGAGTACCCTGCATGGAAATGAAGTGAGACATCATGGCAAGATTGCAATGCCTTCAGTCATAAGGGTTCTGGAACCAAGATTTTATTTTTAAAGAAGAAAACACCTTTTCTCTTCTGTAAAGGAGGTGTGGCCTGCAGTTCAGTTTATGCATCTTTAATCTCAGAAATTTAATCTACTCGGGTAAGGAGAAACAAAATTGTGGGAATTATCGGGCTTGACTTAATCCTCTGAAATTATAAAACATACGTTACAGAGTGTCAGGCTTGGTATTTTTGAGTCATGGAAGAAAAGTAATGCGAAAAGAGAATCAGGAAAAGAAAAAGGCCCATCTTGCTTGGCGTAGATTAAGTCTCTTAGCGGCCTTCAGATATTCGGTCTTATGGTCTGTGTAAATTGGAATTGGATATGCGGCTCCTTCCAAGTGGTATCTCCACTCCTCCAGAGCTAATTAAATAGCAAACAACTCTTGATCTCTAACATCATAATTCTGTTCTGCAGGTGATAGCTTCCTAGACAAGAAAACTACTGGGTGTAAAAGAGATTTATTGTCAAAACGTTGGGATAAAATGACCCCTACTGAAATTTCTGATGCATCCACTTGGTGTATAAATTGGGTAACATCGGGATGCCGAAGGACAGGAGCAGAAGTGAAAAGTTTCTTGAGGAGTTCAAAGGCTTTTTGCGCCTTGGATGACCAACGAAAACAAGTGTTTCTTGGTGACCTGAGCGATGGGAAGTATAGTTGCTGAGAAATTTTTGATAAAACGTCTGTAAAAGTTGGTGAATTCTATGAAACTTTGGACAGATTTCTTATCAGCTGGAATGGGCTATTCTAAAATAGAGGAAACCACTTTAAGACCAACAGGTGACAAGATGAAACCAAAAAAGGTAAGGATTCATTCGCATTTTTCTGCTTTGGCAAATAATTTATGTTGTCTGAGCCTTTCTAGAACCAAAGAGACACTGGTTCTGTGGGATTCTAAGGAAGGAGAAAAGATGAGAATGTCATCCAGGTATACCATTATGAATTGGTTGATAAAGTCTCTGAAGATATCATTGACGAAGTACAGTAATGTAGCCAGGGTGTTGCAAAGCCCAAAGGGCATCACTAGATATTCAAGGTGTCCAAATCGTGATTCATCGCCTCTCCGTATTGAGATGAGATTATAGGTCCCATGTAGATCTAGCTTAGAAAATATTTTGACTGTGCTGAGCCTTTGAAACAGTTCAGAAAACAATGGGAGTGGGTAGAGATTCTTGACCATTACGTTGTTAAGATCTCTGTAGTCAATACAGGGCCTCCGGCCATTTTTTTTCCTTCTCAACAAAAAAGATTCCCTCTATTGCAGGGGAAGTGGATGGTCGGATAAAACCCTTCTTGAGATTGTCATCAATATACTCCTTTAAGATTAGTGATTCAGGTTCGGTAAGGAGAAAAACAAGGGTATCTTAGCCCCAGGTAGAAGATTGATAGGACATATAAATGCTTTATCTCAGAATTTATCTACTCGGGTAAGAGAAACAAAATTGTGGGAATATAGTATCGGGCTTGACTTAATCCTCTGAAATTATAAAACATACGTTCAGAGTGTCAGGCTTGGTATTTTTGAGTCATGGAAGAAAAGTAATGCGAAAGAGAATCAGGAAAAGAAAAGGCCCATCTTGCTTGGCGTAGATTAAGTCTCTTAGCGGCCTTCAGATATTCGTCTTATGGTCGTGTAAATTGGAATTGGATATGCGGCTCCTTCCAAGTGGTATCTCCACTCCTCCAGAGCTAATTAAATAAAAAACAACTCTTGATCTAAACATCATAATTCTGTTCTGCAGGTGATAGCTTCCTAGACAAGAAAACTACTGGGTGTAAAAGAGATTTATTGTCAAAACGTTGGGATAAAATGACCCCTACTGAAATTTTCTGATGCATCCCTTGGTGTAATAATTGGGTAACATCGGGATGCCGAAGGACAGGAGCAAGTGAAAAGTTTCTTGAGGAGTTCAAAGGCTTTTTGCGCCTTGGATGACCAAAACAAGTGTTTCTTGGTGACCTGAGCGATGGAGTATAGTTGCTGAGAAATTTTTGATAAAACGTTGTAAAAGTTGGTGAATTCTATGAAACTTTGGACAGATTTCTTATCAGCTGGAATGGGCTATTCTAAAATAGAGGAAACCACTTTAAGACCAACAGTGACAGAATGAAACCAAAAAGGTAAGGATTCATTCGCATTTTTCTGCTTTGGCAAATAATTTATGTTGTCTGAGCCTTCTAGAACCAAAGAGACACTGGTTCTGTGGGATTCTAAGGAAGGAGAAAGATGAGAATGTCCATCCAGGTATACCATTATGAATTGTTGATAAAGTCTCTGAAGATATCATTGACGAAGTACAGTAATTAGCCAGGGTGTTGCAAAGCCCAAAGGGCATCACATAATATTCAAGGGTCCAAATCGTGATTCATCGCCCTCCGTATTGAGATGAGATTATAGGTCCCATGTAGATCTAGCTTAGAAATATTTTGACTGTGCTGAGCCTTTGAAACAGTTCAGAAACAATGGGAGTGGGTAGAGATTCTTGACCATACGTTGTTAAGATCTCTGTAGTCAATACAGGGCCTCCGGCCATTTTTTTTCCTTCTCAACAAAAAGATTCCCTCTATTGCAGGGGAAGTGGATGGTCGGATAAAACCCTTCTTGAGATTGTCATCAATATACCCTTTAAGATAGTGATTCGGTTCGGTAAGGAGAAAAACAAGGGATCTATACCAGGTAGAATAGATAACACATATCCAGGGTGAGGGAACTATTGAAGTGTGTCTGGAATCCACCTTCCATATTGAATAATATGAAGCCCTTCTCTTCCCTCTTCTCTAACATGCACAACTATGTTAGATATAGGTGGGGCAGGAGCTTGGACACAGAGCTGCTTCAAGCTGTAAACAGTACAACAGAAAGTACTCAATGCTATAATATTTTTCACATTTGACAGCCTTTGAATCATTTGTTCACTCAAATTGTCGAAATTCATAATTCTTACTGTTCTACACCTTCCTTTAAATCTAACAACCAATACAAAAAACTTTACGCAAAAACGAAAAACAGGAAAGATAAAATACAAAAGACACGCCGCACCTGTATTCCTGATCCAGCCAATCTCCCCTTGTAAGTTCCATCTGGTTCATGTCGTGCTTGATTATTGGACAGCAATGATAGGCACACACCCCAAGGATACAAGGTTGCCAGTTCACCAGCAACAAACCAGAAGTCAAGAAATTGGTATAGACCTCCAAAACGGAGGCAAAACGGGAAGGGTTACAGAAATGTTTTTACTGCTTTGAAGTCCCAATGACCATACATGAGCCTCCATCTCTCCTAGATGCCACCACAAACTGAGTGATTGGGGGAGAAGGCAACCAAGAAACTGTTGGTCACTCTGTCAGAGCTCCAGAGGTCCTATGTGGAAGAGGAGAACTGTCAGGTTCTGCGGTTGAGCCTCGGTGGTAAAATGGCAGCAATTCAATTTCTGAGTTTGGGTACACGCTGGTAAGGGTGACTGGCGTCCCAAATCAGTAGGGTAAGAGTGCCGAGTAAGTGGGTAAGGACAGTCACAAAACATCACTGGTTAGTCTGATGATCAGCTCTGTAACAGGAAACAAGACAGTGGGTGGATATAGTGGGTAAACTGCAACAGAAGACCAGGAGAAGGTTATGGTATGATGGAGTAGGATGGCAACAGGAATCCAGAAGCATCAACTGTAGGAGATGTGAATATGGGTAACAGGAATCCAGAGCAGCAACTGTAGGTATGAGAGTAAATTGCCACAGGAATCCAGGGACAGCAACTGTAGTGATGAGAGTATGGCAAGGAACCAGGAGCCAGCACTGTAGGGATAAGAGTATGGCAGCACAGGATAGAGAAAGCAAGAACACTGCCAATGCAGGGAAATAATGATCGGCACCTACCTGAAGGAACGGCCAGTAATAAAGTAGCACTTTCTGCAGTGATGCCAGCGAGTACGCACGCTTGGAAGCTGCTTGGAGGCGTATCCGGAAGTCCTTCCTGACGTCTCACATTGGCTAAGCATACCTCCAGAGGAAACTAAATGTGTCTGGAATCCACCTTCCATATTGAAATATAAATGTAAGAAGCCCTTCTCCCTCTTCTCTAACATGCACAACTATGTTAGATATAGGTGGTGTGTCAGGCAGAGCTGGCAAAGATCTTTCAGCTGTAAACGTACATACAGAAAGTACTCAATGCTCATAATTTTTCACATTTGTTACACAGCCTTATTTCAAAATGGATAAATTCATTTTTTTACTCAGAATTCTACACACAACACCCCAAAATAACAACCTGAAAAAAGATTACTTGAGGTTTTGGCAAATTAATTAAATATTAATAAAGATACATAAGTATTCACGCCTTTGCCATCCTGTTATCCGGTGCATCCTGTTTCCCTTGAATATCCCTGAGATGTTTCTGTAGCTGTGGTAAGTTCAGTTGATTAGACATGATTTAGAGAGGCACACACCTGTCAATGTACAAGGTTGCCAGTTCACGTCAGAGCACAAACCAAGAAGTCAAAGAAATTGTGTATAGACCTCCAAAACTTTCTTGAGGCATAATCTGGGGAAGGTTACAGAAATGTTTTTACTGCTTTGAAGGTCCCAATGACCATACATGAGCCTCCATCTCTTCCTAGAGATGGCCAGCCATCTAAACTGAGTGATTGGGGGAGAAGGCAACCAAGAAACTGTTGGTCACTCTGTCAGAGCTCCAGAGGTCCTATGTGGAGAGAGGAGAACTGTCAGGTTCTGCGGGTTGAGCCTCGGTGGTAAAAATGGCAGCAATTCAATTTCTGAGTTTGGGTACACGCTGGTAAGGGTGACTGGCGTCCCAAAACTCAGTAGGGTAAGAGTGCCGAGTAAGTGGGTAAGGGACAGTCACAAAACAGTCACTGGTTAGTCTGATGATCAGCTCTGTAACAGGAACAAGGAGCAGTGGGTGGATATAGTGGGTAAAACTGCAACAGAAGACCAGGAGAAGGTTATGGATATGATGGAGTAGGATGGCAACAGGAATCCAGAAGCATCAACTGTAGGAGATGTGAATATGGTCAAGGAATCCAGGAGCAGCAACTGTAGGTATGAGAGTATGGCCACAGGAATCCAGGAGCAGCAACTGTAGTGATGAGAGTATGGCAACAGGAATCCAGGAGCAGCAACTGTAGGGATAAGAGTATGGCAGCACAGGGATAGAGAAAGCAGAGAACACTGCCAATGCAGGGAAAATAATGATCGGCACCTACCTGAAGGAACGGCCAGTAGATAAAGTAGCACTTTCTGCAGTGATGCCAGCGAGTACGCACGCTTGGAAGCTGCTTGGGAGGGTATCCGGAAGTCCTTCCTGGACGTCTCACATTGGCTAAGGATACCGACCGGGAAGGGAGCTGATGAGGGACTTGACACTGCCCTCCCCAATGGGCGCCTCCGAATGCCCAACTAGATTGGCTTCTTAGGAAATCTTATGAAAGGCCTCCTCCAATCTGGGTGCTCTTACAATTCAGCAGGTTCCCATGAATTCTCCTCTGGGCCATAACCTCTCTATTGACAAGTAGAATACATGGCTACCTCTTCTTCTTGAATTGATTATGGCTTCAACTTTCTTTCTCTCCCTCAACCAGTACACCAGTACTGGAGCTGGAGGAATTACCAAATGTTGTGGAAAAGGATTAGGTCTAGAAGCCTTGAGCAGAGAGACATGAAACGGATGTACATTCAATGTCTATGGAATGGAGAACTCATACACATTTAGTTAATTTTCTTTTAACTGGAAATGGGCCAATGAATTTAGGTTAAAAAATTTTGGACGGGCAGGATTGTTTAAAATTTAGGCTCTATCACCAAATCAAATCTTCATGTTTGAACTCAGGATTAACTCTTCTTCCCCGATCAATTTTTTTTTTATGAGGTTGATGAGATGCTTGAGCTTAGGATGGTCTCCTTCAAGGATATAGTTTGAAGATAAGTTTTTAATTCTCATCAATGGCTGGAACTGAAGAGTTTTCGTTATATAGTTGGTAGGAACGTTGGATGATAACCATAATTAGTGAAGAATGGAGATTGTTTAGTGGAAGAGTTAATGGAATTATTGTAGGCAAATTCTGCTAATGGAAATGTTGATACCCAATCGTTGAGAAAAAGAGGTATAACACCTTAAATATTGTTTCAAAGTTTGGTTGGTGCGTTCTATTTGGCCGTTGGTCTGGGGATGGTAAGCAGATGAAAAGTTTAAGGAAACTCCAAGTTTGGTACAAAGTGTTCTCCAGAACTTTGAACTAAACTGGAATCCCCTATCAGATGTAATAGTATTAGGAGCCATGAAATCTAATAACTATTTAATAACTACATTTGGGTTTCTGAGGCAGACGGAGTACCCTGCATGGAAATGAAGTGAGACATCATGGCAAGATTGCAATGCCTTCAGTCATAAGGGTTCTGGAACCAAGATTTATTTTTAAAGAAGAAAACACCTTTTCTCTTCTGTAAAGGAGGTGTGGCCTGCAGTTCAGTTTATGCATCTTTAATCTCAGAAATTTAATCTACTCGGGTAAGGAGAAACAAAAATTGTGGGAATTATCGGGCTTGACTTAATCCTCTGAAATTATAAAACTACGTTCACGAGTGTCAGGCTTGGTATTTTGAGTCATGGAAGAAAAGTAATGCGAAAAGAGAATCAGGAAAAGAAAAAGGCCCATTGCTTGGCGTAGATTAAGTCTCTTAGCGGCCTTCAGATATTCGGTCTTATGGTCTGTGTAAATTGGAATTGGATATGCGGCTCCTTCCAAGTGGTATCTCCACTCCTCCAGAGCTAATTAAATAGAACAACATCTGATCTCTAACATCATAATTCTGTTCTGCAGGTGATAGCTTCCTAGACAAGAAAAAACTACTGGGTGTAAAAGAGATTTATTGTCAAAACGTTGGGATAAAATGACCCCTACTGAAATTTGATGCATCACTTGGTGTATAATTGGGTAACATCGGGATGCCGAAGGACAGGAGCGAAGTGAAAGTTTCTTGAGGAGTTCAAGGCTTTTTGCGCCTTGGATGACCAAGTGTTTCTTGGTGACCTGAGCGATGGGAAGATAGTTGCTGAGAAATTTTTGATAAAACGTCTGTAAAGTTGTGTGAATTCTATGAAACTTTGGACAGATTTCTTATCAGCTGGAATGGGCTATTCTAAAATAGAGGAAACCACTTTAAGACCAACAGTGACAGATGAAACCAAAAAGGTAAGGATTCATTCGCATTTTTCTGCTTTGGCAAATAATTTGTTGTCTGAGCCTTTTAGAACCAAAGAGACACTGGTTCTGTGGGATTCAAGGAAGGAGAAAAGATGAGATGTCCTCCAGGTATACCATTATGAATTGGTTGATAAAGTCTCTGAAGATATCATTGACGAAGTACAGTAATGTAGCCAGGGTGTTGCAAAGCCCAAAGGGATCATAGATATTCAAGGTGTCCAAATCGTGATCATCGCCTCTCCGTATTGAGATGAGATTATAGGTCCCATGTAGATCTAGCTTAGAAAATATTTTGACTGTGCTGAGCCTTTGAAACAGTTCAGAAAACAATGGGAGTGGGTAGAGATTTTGACCATTACGTGTTAAGATCTCTGTAGTCATACAGGGCCTCGGCATTTTTTTTCCTTCTCAACAAAAAAGATTCCTCTATTGCAGGGGAAGTGGATGGTCGGTAAAAACCTTCTTGAGATGTCATCAATATACTCCTTTAAGATTAGTGATTCAGGTTCGGTAAGGAGAAAAACAAGGGTATCTTAGCCCCAGGTAGAGATTGATAGGACATATAAATGGTGGGGTGGAAGAGAATCGTGCCGGATTTATCGAAGACATATAGAAAACTATGGTACTGCAGGAACCAGATTCTTGTGAGGTGAACTTATCTGTGTACAAAAGAGGCTGTTAGGACCCAGGATAGTAGAAGAAAAGCAATATGTACACCAAAAGGTGAGAAGAAAAGTGACTTTAATTGTAATGCAATCAATCATGGTATTGTGCTTGCAGAGCCAAGTTTGAGGATAACAGGAAACAAAGGTGACAGGACTACATCAAACACTACAGTTTGTGGTGATTGGCAGCAATGGTGACTGAAAAAAAGTTCAGTCTCTGAAGGACAGATTTGATGAAAGAGTCATCTGCTAAAAATAAATTGAAGGACTGTTCTTTTGTTCTCAAAGGGATATACTATTTTTGGACACAAGTCTTTCTCCATAAAGCAACTGCTAGCACCAGAGTCAAGAATGAATGAAACAACCGAAGTCTTCCTGGAGCTGAAAAGTAATAGGTAGAATCAGGTGATTGAGATTAACATTTAAAGTGGTGAGGAGAAAGACTGGTGGGAGTACCCTTACCAGGTGGTCTGAAGGGGCAATGCCATCATATGCACAGGTTAGCTGTCTCTAGCGGACCATTCCTCTTGAGAAAGGGCTAGGAGTGTTTAGCCTATCTACCTCAGTAGAAGCGTAGTAGAAGGAACACTTGTTGGCAGGAGGAAAAGTCCGGAAAGTGATGGTAGAAGGAGACCTTTGATCTCTCTAACTCCTCTCCCAGAATCAGCATTCAATCTGAATTGCAAGTTGGATAAGTTCTTCCAGATAACCAGGAACACCCACTCTCACAATTTAACTTTGAGAGATTCAGACAGACCGATACGAATCTGGAACTTAAGGCGGCATTATTCCAACTCTCATACATAGTCCTCTGCAGGTCTTGACCCTGCTAAATGTTACGTAAAAAAGACTCTGCAGTGGAAATTTCTGAGGGTCATCGCATAATTGGGCCAAAGCAGTGAAAAAGTATCAGTGTTAGTCAATACCCTTGTTCTAAGAGTCTGCCCATGATTGTGGTTCCCCTTGGGAAATAACATAGAAGGTCCAGAGCTGTAGTGAAAGAATAGTTGGCAGGAATTCCGGATGGCCCGAAATGCTGGTGATCCCCAGCAAGATGCCTTCTGTTATAAGAAGGTTCTGCTCCATTTATATGCTTAGGGGAGGGCTTTTTGCTTTTTTGGCCCACCTCTCCCTAAGCTATCTAGCTGCCTTGTCTATTGTGCTCCCATGTCCTACTCCATAGAGCCATGAATCTGTATCTTCACTGACGAGATCTAACAAGACTGAATATTGTCAAGTCTGCAAGTCGGATGGTTGGCTCTATACAATAGGATGTTGCATGTTATTAAGCCAGCGATTCTGGACACATGCATAAGCCAAGGGACATGAGAAGAATTTTGCATATCTCTGCCCCTTACTCTGGGGAACCTGGGAGTAGAAATTACTTCTTGTTTCTTGGATTTTGTGGGTAATGCTTTTATATTAGCATTAGACTGCAAGATGCCTTCTGTTATAAGAAGGTTCTGCTCCATTTTTATGCTCAGTGAAGGGATTTTTGCTCCTTTGATAGATAGACAAGCTGCCTTGTCTATCTCTATGTTTGTAACAGAGCAGGGAGGAGGGGAGGTACTTGAGCAGGGAAGAGGGTCCTGTCACAGGGATTTGATTGTCATTACCAGTAGGAGTAGAGGAATGCAATCATCTATTCTTTTAATTTGTGATCTCAGGACAGAGAGGGAAACTGAAGACACTCTGGGGGTTGGGGGTAATATAGAATATATAAATATTTAAATAAGCAATTGCGTGGGTAGAAAGTCTACAACCTAGGCACTGTAAGTACGGTGCACAAAATGGCAAGATAAATATAATAACAACGTATTAAACGTGCCAAAGTACCATATATTACCAATCGATGGGATATAGGCACTCATATTGTAGTATGATCAAGGACAGCAGTGAACAACAACAGGTCATTGGTAGATAAATTGGTAGATAAAAAAAAATGAGCTTTATTCAATAACAGATAAAAAATCCCCCACATATGCAGAAAAACCCACAATCAATATATAAAAATGTAACACACGTATAAATAGAAATGGTGACTGGTCTCCACACACTATCCCTGTGGACAAAAAATCACTTAGGCTAAACAGTCAGCGTCACTATGTTATGTGGATAATGTGAGTGGTTGAAAGTACATAGCCATCAAAATTGGATATAATCAATAGTTAGATGGATCTCACCCACAAATGGTTCCTAAGAGAGCAAAGTACGTCTCCTGGAGATCCTAGCACAGTTGAGATTTCCAAGATATGATAACCTTATACAAATATATTAATGGGCCATACAATGAACTCTCTGGTTCATTTTTACTAATATCGATTTAGTGACTGGAGTGGGAGTGTAAGGAACTTACCTGATCTCCCGGCCCAAGTCGGCCCGCTAGTGCACGCGGACAGGTGGCACGAAACGGCGCGGTCACGTCACCATGTACTTGCTCGGCGCAAAAGTTCAAATGAATCCTCCTCCCTCTCACGGATGCCCGATTGTCAATTATTCTTGGCGTCTGTGGGCTCACCAGGTTCCTCTGCCCTCCTGAAGGTCCTGTTTCCATTGTTCTTGTTCAGTTCCAGCATTGTACAGTTCAACCTCCAGTCACAGCTCCTGCATTGTTACACTTCAGCTCTCCAGTCACAGCTCCAGCTTTGTTACATTCAGCTCTTCAGTCACAGCTCCAGCTTGTACAGTTCAGCTCTCCAGTCACAGCTCAGCTTTGTTACACTTCAGCTCTCCAGTCACAGCTCCTGCATTTTTACAGTTCAGCTTTCCTTGTTCCTGTCTCTGCTCCTGTTTCCTACAGTTACTGCTTCTGATAATCCTGGTGCCAGCTCCAGCATTGTGTCCACTCCAGTACAGACTCCTGGACTCATACTTTCTCCTACTTCCGACAACATCAGTTCCCTGGTAACTATCCTCCAGTGTAGTGGTAAACCGTTATAGGGAGATATAATGAGGTTTTCTCAGATTTAAATATTTCAGATGAGGAAATTTTATAAGGAATTTATTAAAGGGTATGTCCACCCTAAAATCGAATTTTTAATATATGTTGCCCCTGTCCCCCCACCCCAACCGCTATATTTATACTTTTAGAAAGTGCCCCAAACTTTACTTACCTCCCTCTTTCCTCCGCCGCGCTGCCGGCTCTGCTTGCGAGAAATGCAAGCAGAGGGGCGGGACCGGCAGTCGCGTCTGTGATTGGCTGAGGGGCAGCCAATCACGGAAGCGGCTGCCAGGAGTTCATTTTGGCGGGAGAAAAGAGGAGGTAAGTAAAGTTTGGAGCTTTCTAAGCCTATAAATAGAGCGGTTGGGGCTGGGGGGAACAGGGGGAATCATATGGCTAAAGGAATTTACGCTAGGGGAGGGAATCCTGAGAGGGAGGGGAGAAGGGCTGCAGTACGCATGCCAACTTCTCCCAGAGGCCAGGTAGAGGCAGAGTCCTATATGGACTTGCTATCCTCCTGGTGGGCAGTTTTTGGGACTTTGGGGTGGGACTACAGGAGAACCTTATGGAGCTGGGATGTGAGGTAAGGATTAAAATACACTACATGATGGGGCCAGTAGTGGGGGGATTATAGTTTTGGGGGTGGACATGCCCTTTAAGTACAAAAAAGAACTTACTAAAATAGTTAAAATAAATGGCAAATAGCTAGTTTAGAGAAGTATACCAAAATAAGATGATTCCAAGAGGGTTGAGATGGAGGGTTAAAGCCAGGATCCAACCTTGTGGCCAAAATGTTCATAGAGTTTAGGACAAATGGACAGGATAC
Source organism: Hymenochirus boettgeri (assembly GCA_019447015.1). Taxonomy (NCBI): domain Eukaryota; kingdom Metazoa; phylum Chordata; class Amphibia; order Anura; family Pipidae; genus Hymenochirus; species Hymenochirus boettgeri. The sequence goes on along the minus strand of CM033471.1, from coordinate 55,273,077 downwards.
TGGAAGAAGCCTCCCTTAAAGTGATGGATCTTTTTATTGAGGAGAACAACATACAATTAAAAGAACTGAAAAAGAAAATTGACACCTTAGCTGAAACCCTAGTTTGTTGGAAGCATCGCAAATACTATCAAGCTTTGAATGATAAAATTAAAATAGACAAACTTCAAAGTAATATAAAAATGAGTAAAAAAAAAATTTGCTTGTGATAGTGAGGACTACCAATCGGAACACATTTATGATTACACTTCTTTACATACTGATACCTCAGACCAGGAGATTTGGGAGATAAAGAAAATATAGGAAGAGATATAGACACCCTAGAGCAGAATATAATCCAACGGATATACCTTTAAAGCAGCTTTTTTAGAAAAAGGACAGGCAAAAGGAAAAAAAGACCAGGGAAATCAGACAACACACAATGCAACTTGAGGAGAAAGGACAGGATGACGTAGTGGTCAACCTGTCTAATTTTCAGCTAAATAAACATCATATTCAAGCCCTATCTAAAGGTTTAAACTTTGCACCTACAAAAGGATTAAATAAATTCACTTTATCAAGGATCTACATTTATTTGCTCTTAGATTGACACTTAACAAGATGTTTGGGTAAACATAACAATGACACGAATTTAATATTTTTGACCACCGAAATATTGACATTTTGACCAGTTTACAATATCCTGAAGGGAATATGGACTTACCTTTGGAGAATCTAGATACTCTCTTTCAAGATGTAGAGAGTGATAAAACCGAACGTTTGGATTCGGATTTGAGACCAAAATCAAATTTTATCCTTCTACTTCCCTCTACCCAATATTAATTAATTTGTTAATTTAGTAGAGGATGAATTCACTAAGTATGAAGGATGTTGTCTGTCCGAATTTAAGTGTAGAAGAATAAATGCACAATAAAAACGTAATAATACGGAGGCAGACAAAGAAGGCAAATAGTTGTTATGCAAGTGGAATACTATAAGAAAAAGGCTTACTGCCTATTAAAAGATCTGACTCAATATGAAAAGGTCACTGACAACCCTATGGTAAAAGTGAATACCAAATTTGGGATATCCTATCTGAAGCCTTGCAAGAGGGTACAAAAAAAATAAAATAGAATACTTCTATGTCACATATCCAACCCTTCCCTGGGGAGGGGGCAACTGAAATGATATGTGGACAAACACTTGAGACCATTCCGTGTAACCTTACTAAGTTACCTGAAAGACACAAGAGATGTGTTACGTAGACTTGAGTCTTTCCAGATACAGAATCTACAACATTATAGCCCATGTGGAAGCCATTTATTCCTCTATCGCAAGGATATATAAAAAGTTCATTTTCCATTTACTGTATTTATATATGCCCTTTAAGCCCCTTAAAACAGCTTTGTGTACATGTGTAATTCCTAGCAAAAGTAGTCTGGTGATGATGGCCGATTGGATTTAGAAGGGCTTGGAGGACTACCAAGTGTGTGGATGGAAACCTCCAAAGATATCGTTTGTAGCTGTGGACTGTCGGGTGAATAGTGTGGCCGCCAGCTGTAAGTATCTGGGATACACTTTTTACTTACCAGCTAGGTTTGACTTCTCACGCTAAGTCCCGAGTTAGTGTTTGTTACTGAGATTGATTTTGTCTCGCCGAATTCTTTAGAAGTGCCGGAGACTTGGATATTGTAATCGGGGCTCAGGACATCCACTAGTAATTATATGGCCATACCCACCTGATTGCTTCTATAAGGATCAGGGATGCCTGATTCCTTTGTGATAAGATGTGTGTTTTTTAGTATTAGTCTATTTATTGCGTATAAGTGTAACTTTGATTAATAGTACTTTAGTATGTTTCATAATACAATTCATTTTTAGTGAATCACAATAAACTTTCTTTTATTATTAGACAGTCTAGTGTTATTATTATTATGGATTTATATCGCGCCAACATCTTCCGTGGCGCTTTACAATTACATAGTCATACATTACATACAGGGTAATACATGTATACAAAGTCATACATATTACAAACAGGTAATACATAATATAAGTAAACAGAGTGATGAGTTTCTTACATCGATAATACCATAATACAATAGGAGAGATGACCCTGCCCAAGAGCAGTCTAGAGGAAATGGGGTGAAACATAAGGTGACGGGAATCTGTATGCTTTAAATAGATAGGCAGTGGAGTGTGAAAGGCGGGGGGGATCATATGGGTAGTAAGTGGGGTAGTGTCTAGGCCAGGTTATATGCATGCTTGAAAAGGTGGTTTTAAGGTTACGTTTGAAGGTATTAAGGGACGGTGAGTGACGGACAGACTGAGGAAGGGAGTTCCAGAGCAGAGGGGCAGCATGAGCAAAGTCCTGAATTCGGCATGGGAAGAGGTGACAAGGGTGGATGAGAGGAGGAGATTGTTTGTGGGGCGGAGGTTGCGCCTGGGACGATATTGGTGGATCAGCTCTGAGATATATAAAGGGGCTGTGTTGGATAGTGTTTTATAGGATAGGGTAGCAGCTTGAACCGGATCCTTTGCATGATGGACAACAAGTGGAGGGACTGGCAGAGAGGAGAGGATTTGAGAAGCAACAAGAGAAATGAATGAGCGGGCGGCAGAGTTGAGAATGGATTGAAGCGATGCAGGTGGTTGTTTGGTAAACCCCACAGGAGTGTGTTTGCAGTAGTCTAGCCGGGATATGATTAGGGCATGGACTAGGATCTTGTAGCTTCATTCGAGAGGAAGGGTCGAATGTGGAGATGTTTTGAGTTGGAGCTGACAGGAATTGGCAAGCGAATTGACATGGCATTTTAAGGAAAGATGGGAATCTAACGTTATCCCAGGCAGCGGACATGAGGAAATAGTTAGTGCACTTTTTTGGGGTACTTATGGCCCTTTTTGGGCTTTCTTTCTTTGTGGTGGCAGCAATTTCTAGCCCGCCTTCTGACCTCTGTGCTCCCTTGTGCATATTTTTATTGTCTTTCTGTACTGGACTTTATATTGTATGTACTAATTATTTCAATAAAATAAGACCTAAAAAAATTTATTTAAATGGTATGTCCAGCAAAAAAGTAAGTATGTTTCTAAATGATTTACTGAAGAACAGGAGGTAAATGCACTATCTCTTACCTCCCGTTCAGTAAATCTTCCAGGAGAGGAGGAGACACTTACCTGCGGACCAGCACCGAAACCCAGACGCCCCTGCTCTGTAGCGGGTCCACGGGTAAGTGTCTCTACCTGCATATACTCTGTTCTTCAGTAAATCATTTAGAAACATACTTACTTTTTTGCTGGACAACCCTTTAATATGACATCGTGTTCCCATCAGCCCTTCTCCACCAGGCTCCAGACCACGGGCCCATGGTAGCACACTGCTCAACTCTAAAATAGAGATACGACTGGCTAGGAAAAGGTGAGGTTAGCACGGAAACACCACAATAATGTTTCTCCCTGACTATTCTATAGATCTCCAAAAAAGATGGGCTACTTTCATGGCGGTCCAACATGAAGGAGCTGCAAAGTACTTTGAATCCCTGGTGGGAGCAACCCAGTGGCTGGATGGTCGATATGGCCCGACCGGAAGGTTTGATCACTGCCAAACCTCCGGTGTAAACCCACAAAGGTACTGTACATGATCACCCTCCTGACTGTTACCCCCCTTCCCAAGACATCCCATATTCTACTACCCCAACAATCCTTGCAAACTGAACTGAAAAGATTGACAAACTACCTCACCAAAAAACACAGCTAGTCCTGACCTAAACGAAAAACTGGATAACTGCAGATGAACAGGACAAAGCTAGGGAAAAATATCTCCATACATATGAATGGACAACCCACCCCATAATTTGAAAACAGCAGAAAGCCACCTTGGATGCACAAATACGTTCTAACTTTGGCCGAATAAATGATACCAGACTGAGCAGCCAAGATGTATCACCTATTAATACAAGGTTCAAGATAAGGTATATGCATAAGCAGCAGAAGTACCATTAGTACTGGTGCAAAAAGATGGTAAGAGGTAGATATTAACGTAGTCACAATATAGTCATATAAATAATATAGCAACAATGATATCAAACTGCAAGGTAAAAAAAGACTTAAAAAGTAGCCAAATATAGATCACCAGACAAAAGCACATATATTGTTAAGTCAGCATATAAGTGGAAAATCCAAAATAGGGTCCACAGTCCTCTGAATTGAATAAGGGCAATTGTATTTATCCACAAGTCCTACTGATCTTAGTAATTATATGTGCAAAGTTAGCATTCCTAATATAACTTACGGCACCAAAAAAACACGAGCTGTGCCTAGCCCTATCTCACCCAGCGGTTCGTAGCAGATGATGTAGGCTCTGTGCCAGGTCCGGGGAAACTGTAACAGAAATCCCTTGAGATCTAGCGGGCAGGTCTGTTTCGAAATGGTTACCGGGCTTCCACAGGTATATCTGGCAGCATAAGATCTAGCAGCGTCTCGGATCCCAAAAGGTCAGAACAGCTACACATCTAGTCAGCAGTGGGGACTCGTGTGGGCAAGATCGTTTCTAGCCATTTTGGTGCCCTAGGCGCCAGCAGAACACTACTAGTGCAGCAAACTTCCCATAGTATTGACATTAGTGCCAGCAGACTTCCCCATAGTATGACATTACCACTTAAGTACCAGCAGAGTATTACCTTTAACCCTTTCAGCTGCTAGCATGGAAATGAATACGTATTACCTGCTTTGCATGTCTCCTCATTGACATTGTTCACCCTAAGTTCTATTGGAGAGTTGGGTGAAAGGAAGAAAGGGCCAGGTAGTGATCTCATGGCTGCTAGTCACAGGGTCACTGTTATAAGTATGCAGCAGCTTTTAATTTACCTGGCATTTTAGAACGTCCCCCTCGTATTATTAGATGATCTCACCCTCCCCCTCATTCCTTCACCTTCAGTTCCTTGTAACATTGTTGCTAAATAGAGTGTGTGGAGTTCAGGCTCTCTACTAAATACAATGTTACAAATACAGCAGAACAAGGAGTGCAGGTCTAACACTCAAAGTAAAAGCTGTCAGGGAGAGCCAGGGAGAAGAATGGTGCCTGGATCAAATAGGTGCCCTAGTTCTTTGCCTAGGTGGCCTATGCCTAAAAAAGCATGTGGGGGTAAACACAGCTTTAAGCAGCCCTGCAAGCTGCTTTTCCTCAAACCAAACGAGACCCACACCTCCGTTATGTGATTGCACCGACGAAACCAGACATTCAGTTAAGCCGAAGTGATTTATTATAATGATTCTAAAATAACATATGCTCTCCCACCAGAGCTTACACAACACCAGCAACTTATACCTCCTGTTACATCTAGCTGTACTAGAACTACAGGTGTTACAAGTCCAATATACTGCGACCACTCCTTAACGAAGAAAAAGTTATATCTATTTGCATTATAATATATTTTGAGTACAAATTATTACTCTCTATATCTCATAGGCAGTTTAATTTGTCTCCAAAACCTAGTTTGTAAGTGGAGAACTTTGTTCAGGTACAGTACATTTGACTGATCTCCAACTTAAGTATTTTCTGGTCGAATATCATCTGATGGCAGTTCACCCAGATCAGTGTCAGTTTTATCCATGCATTGTTCATTATTTGTCATAATGTCTTGATATCAGAAAACGGCAATGTGTTCTCCATTGTCTTTCTCAGATACTTTCTGTTTCCTGAATGTGTTTCCCTTCAAGTGTGTGTATAATGAAAGACTGGGTTGTTCGTGTTTTTGCACAACTGCTGGTTGCCATGTTTTCCTCTTGCATCCTTACAGCATCCCCTACTTATAAATCAGGTAGTGCTTTGGATTGCCTGTCATAGTACAGTTTTTGTTTTGTTGCCTTTCTTTAGCCGATTCTGTACCTTTGCAAATCCTTTGGTACAGTAGTGAAGTCGCTGTTGGCAGTTTTGTTTTTAGCCTTCTACTCATCAAAAGTTGTGAAGGTGAAAACCCAATCCCTTCAAGGTGTAGTATGATATTCCATTAAAGTAATGTAGGGATCACTGCTATTATCTTGTGATTTTTTTCAGCATGTTTTAACAGTCTGTACTGTTCTCTATGCTTGTCCATTGACTGAGAATGAAAAGGACTTGAAGTCAGTGTGTGATTCTCAACTTTTAGCAAACAAGTTGAATTCATCACTAACATACGTGGTCCATTGTCAGATTATGACAATATCAGGAATGTCTCGCAAACATAGACTGCAGTGAATATACTTTTCTTTTTGTATCAGACAATTAGAATTTATGGAAACTTTGAAAAGTATCCCCCATAACAACAGTCTGATCCATTAAATTGAAATAAGTCAGTCCTACCTTTTCCCAAGGTCATCTAGGTAGATCAGAGGAATCAAAGGTTTTTGGTTACTGTTCCATTTGTCATTGCAAGGGTATCTTAGCCCCAGGTAGAAGATTGATAGGACATATAAATGATGGGAAACTAAATGTGTCTGGAATCCACCTTCCATATTGAAATATAAATGTAAGAAGCCCTTCTCTCCCTCTCTCTAACATGCACAACTATGTTAGATATAGGTGGTTGTGTCAGCAAGCTGGCACAGATCTTCAGCTGTAAACAGTACATACAGAAAGTACCAATGCTCATAATATTTTTCACATTTTGTTACAGCCTTATTTCAAAATGGATAAATTCATTTTTTACTCAGAATTCTACACACAACACCCCAAAATAACAACCTGAAAAAAGATTACTTGAGGTTTTGGCAAATTAATAAATATTAATAAAGAAACATAAAGTTATTCACTGCCTTTGCCATCCTGTTAATCCGGTGCATCCTGTTTCCCTTGAATATCCCTGAGATGTTTCTGTAGCTGTGGTAAGTTCAGTTGATTAGACTGATTTAGAGAGGCCACACCTGTCATGTATACAAGGTTGCCGTTCATCACGTCAGAGCACAAACCAAGAAGTCAAAGAAATTGTGTATAGACCTCCAAACTTTTCTTGAGGCATAATCTGGGGAAGGTTACAGAAAGTTTTTTTACTGCTTTGAAGGTCCCAATGACCATACATGAGCCTCCATCTCTTCCTAGAGTGGCCAGCCATCTAACTGAGTGATTGGAGAAGGCAACCAAGAAACTGTTGGTCACTCTGTCAGAGCTCCAGAGGTCCTATGTGGAGAGAGGAGAACTGTCAGGTTCTGCGGGTGAGCCTCGGTGGTAAAAATGGCAGAAATTCATTTCTGAGTTTGGGTACCCGCTGGTAAGGTGACTGCCGTCCCAAAACTCAGTAGGGTAAGAGTGCCGATGTAAGTGGGTAAGGGACAGTCACAAAAGCACTGGTTAGTCTGATGATCAGCTCTGTAACAGAAACAAGGAGCAGTGGGTGGATATATGGGTAAAACTGCAAGAAGACCAGAGAAAGGTTATGGATATGATGGAGTAGGATGGCAACAGAATCCAGAAGCATCAACGTAGAGATGTGAATTGGTAACAGGAATCCAGAGCAGCAACTGTAGTTGAGAGAGTATGGCCACAGGAATCCAGGAGCAGCAACTGTAGTGATGAGATATGGCAACAGGAATCCAGGAGCAGCAACTGTAGGGATAGAGTATGGCAGCACAGGGATGAGAAGCAGAGAACACTGCCAATGCAGGGAAAATAATGATCGGCACCTACCTGAAGAACGGCCAGTAATAAAGTAGCACTTTCTGCAGTGATGCCAGCGATACGCACGCTTGGAAGCTGCTTGGGAGGCGTATCCGGAAGTCCTTCGGGACGTCTCACATTGGCTAAGGATACCGACCGGAAGGGAGCTGATGAGGACTTGACACTGCCCCCCCCAATGGGCAGCCTCCGAATGCCCAACTAGATTGGCTTCTTAGGAAATCCTTTATGAAAGGCCTCCTCCAATCTGGGTGCTCTTACAATTCAGCAGGTTCCCATGAATTCTCCTCTGGGCCATAACTCCTACTTTGACAGTAGAATACATGGCTACCTCTTCTTCTTGAATGGATTATGGCTTCAACTTTCTTTCTCTCCCTCAACCAGTACACCAGTATGGAGCTGGAGGAATTACCAAATGTTGTGGAAAAGGATTAGTGTCTAGAAGCCTTGAGCAGAAGACATGAAAAACAGGATGTACATTCAATGTCTTAGGATGGAGAACTCATAACACATTTAGTATATTTTTCTTTTTAACTGGAATGGCCAATGAATTTAGGTTAAAAAATTTTGGACGGGCAGGATTGTTTAAAATTTAGGCTCTATCACCAAATCAAATCTTCTTGTTTGAACTCAGGATTAACTCTTCTTCCCCGATCAATTTTTTTTTTTAGGAGTTGATGAGATGCTTGAGCTTTCAGGATGGTCTCCTTCAGGATTTATAGTTTGAAGATAAGTTTTTAATTCTTTCATCAATGGCTGGAACTGAAGAGTTTTCGTTATAGTTGGTAGAACGTTGGATGATAACCATAATTAGTGAAGAATGGAGATTGTTTAGTGGAAGAGTTAATGGAATTATTGTAGGCAAATTCTGCTAATGGAAATGTTGATACCCAATCCGGTTGAGAAAAGAGGTATAACACCTTAAATATTGTTTCAAAGTTTGGTTGTTGCGTTCATTTGGCCGTTGGTCTGGGGATGGTAAGCAGATGAAAAGTTTAAGGAAACTCCAAGTTTGGTACAAAGTGTTCTCCAGAACTTTGAACTAAACTGGAATCCCCTATCAGATGTAATAGTATTAGGAGCCATGAAATCTAATAACTTATTTAATAACTACATTTGCGGTTTCTGAGGCAGACGGAGTACCCTGCATGGAAATGAAGTGAGACATCATGGCAAGATTGCAATGCCTTCTTCATAAGGTTCTGGACCCAAGATTTTATTTTTAAGAAGAAAACACCTTTTCTCTTCTGTAAAGGAGGTGTGGCCTGCAGTTCAGTTTATGCATCTTTAATCTCAGAAATTTAATCTACTCGGGTAAGGGAACAAAATTGTGGGAATTATCGGGCTTGACTTAATCCTCTGAAATTATAAAACATACGTTACGAGTGTCAGGCTTGGTATTTTTGAGTCATGGGAGAAAGTATGCGAAAAGAGAATCAGGAAAGAAAAAGGCCCATCTTGCTTGGCGTAGATTAAGTCTCTTAGCGGCCTTCAGATATTCGGTCTTATGGTCTGTGTAAATTGGAATTGGATATGCGGCTCTTCCAAGTGGTATCTCCACTCCTCCAGAGCTAATTAAATAGAAAACAACTCTTGATCTCTAACATCATAATTCTGTTCTGCAGGTGATAGCTTCCTAGACAGAAAACACTGGGTGTAAAAGAGATTATTGTCAAAACGTTGGGATAAAATGACCCCTACTGAAATTTCTGATGCATCCACTTGGTGTATAAATTGGGTAACATCGGGATGCCGAAGGACAGGAGCAGAAGTGAAAAGTTTCTTGAGGATTTCAAGGCTTTTTGCGCCTTGGATGACCAAGTGTTCTTGGTGACCCTGAGCGATGAAGTATAGTTGCTGAGAAATTTTTGATAAAACTCTGTAAAAGTTGGTGATTCTATGAAACTTTGGACAGATTTCTTATCAGCTGGATGGGCTATTCTAAAATAGAGGAAACCACTTTAAGACCAACAGGTGACAAGATGAAACCAAAAAGGTAAGGATTCATTCGCATTTTTCTGCTTTGGCAAATAATTTATGTTGTGAGCCTTTCTAGAACCAAAGAGACACTGGTTCTGTGGGATTCTAGGAAGGAGAAAAGATGGAATGTCATCCAGGTATACCATTATGAATTGGTTGATAAAGTCTCTGAAGATATCATTGACGAAGTACAGTAATGTAGCCAGGGTGTTGCAAACCCAAAGGGCATCACTAGATATTCAAGGTGTCCAAATCGTGATTCATCGCCTCTCCGTATTGAGATGAGATTATAGGTCCCATGTAGATCTAGCTTAGAAATATTTTGACTGTGCTGAGCCTTTGAAACAGTTCAGAAAACAATGGGATGTGTAGAGATTCTTGACCATTACGTGTGTAGATCTCTGTAGTCAATACAGGGCCTCCGGCCATTTTTTTTCCTTCTCAACAAAAAAATTCCCTCTATTGCAGGGGAAGGATGGTCGGATAAAACCCTTCTTGAGATTGTCATCAATATACTCCTTTAGATTAGTGATTCAGGTTCGGTAAGGAGAAAAACCAGGGTATCTTAGCCCCAGGTAGAAGATTGATAGGACATATAAATGGTGGGGTGGAAGAGAATCAGTGCCGGATTTATCGAAGACATATAGAAAACTATGGTACTGTTCAGGAACCAGATTCTTGTGAGGTGAACTTATCTGTGTACAAAAGAGGCTGTTAGGACCCAGGATAGTAGAAGAAAAGCAATTATGTACACAAAAGGTTGAAGAAAAAGTGACTTTAATTGTAATGCAATCAATCATGGTATTGTGCTTGCAGAGCCAAGTTTGAGGATAACAGGAAACAAAGGTGACAGGACTACATCAAACACTACAAGTTTGTGGTGATTGGCAGCAATGGTGACTGAAAAAAAGTCTCAGTCTCTGAAAGGACAGATTTGATGAAAGAGTCATCTGCTAAAAATAAATTGAAGGACTGTTCTTTTGTTCTCAAAGGGATATCATATTTTTGGACAAAGTCTTTCTCCATAAAGCAACTGCTAGCACCAGAGTCAAGAATGAATGAAACAACCGAAGTCTTTTCCTGGAGCTGAAAAGTAATAGGTAGAATCAGGTGATTGAGATTAACATTTAAAGTGGGTGAGGAGAAAAGACTGGTGGGAGTACCCTTACCAGGTGGTCTGAAGGGGCAATGCCATCATATGCACAGGTTAAGCTGTCTCTAGCGGATCCATTCCTCTTGAGAAAGGGCTAGGAGTGTTTAGCCTATCTACCTCAGTAGAAGCTGTAGTAGAAGGAACACTTGTTGGCAGGAGGAAAAGTCCGGAAAGTGATGGTAAGAAGGAGACCTTTGATCTCTCTAACCTCCTCTCCCAGAATCAGCATTCAATCTGAATTGCAAGTTGGATAAGTTCTTCCAGATAACCAGGAACACCCACTCTCACAATTTAATCTTTGAGAGATTCAGACAGACCGATACGAATCTGGAACTTTAAGGCGGCATTATTCCAACTCTCATACATAGTCCTCTGCAGGTCTCTGACCCTGCTAAATGTTACGTAAAAAAGACTCTGCAGTGGAAAATTTCTGAGGGTCATCGCATAATTGGGCCAAAGCAGTGAAAAAGGTATCAGTGTTAGTCAATACCCTTGTTCTAAGAGTCTATGGGCCCATGATTGTGGTTCCCCTTGGGAAATAACATAGAAGGTCCAGAGCTGTAGTGAAAAGAATAGTTGGCAGGAATTCCGGATGGCCCGGAAATGCTGGTGATCCCCAGCAAGATGCCTTCTGTTATAAGAAGGTTCTGCTCCATTTATATGCTTAGGGGAGGGCTTTTTGCTTCTTTTGGCCCACCTCTCCCTAAGCTATCTAGCTGCCTTGTCTATTGTGCTCCCATGTCCTACTCCATAGAGCCATGAATCTGTATCTTTCACTGACGAGATCTAACAAGACTGAAATATGTCAAGTCTGCAAGTCGGATGGTTGGCTCTATACAATAGGCTATGTTGCATGTTATTAAGCCAGCGATTCTGGACACATGCATAAGCCAAGGGACATGAAGAAGAATTTTGCATATCTCTGCCCCTTACTCTGGGGAACCTGGGAGTTAGAAATTACTTCTTGTTTCTTGGATTTTGTGGGTAATGCTTTTTATATAGCATTAGACTGCAAGATGCCTTCTGTTATAAGAAGGTTCTGCTCCATTTTTATGCTCAGTGAAGGGATTTTTGCTCCTTTTGATAGATAGACAAGCTGCCTTGTCTATCTCTATGTTTGTAACAGAGCAGGGAGGAGGGAGGTACTTGAGCAGGGAAGAGGGTCCTGTCACAGGGATTTGATTGTCATTACAAGTAGGAGTAGAGGAATGCAATCATCTATTCTTTTAATTTGTGTATCTCAGGACAGAGAGGGAAACTGAAGACACTCTGGGGGTTGGGGGTAATTATAGAATATATAAATATTTAAATAAGCAATTGCGTGGGTAGAAAGTCTACAACCTAGGCACTGTAAGTACCGGTGCACAAAATGGCAAGATAAATATAATAACAACGTATTAAACGTGCCAAAGTACCATATATTACCATATCGATGGGATATAGGCACTCATATTGTAGTATGATCAAGGACAGCAGTGAACAACAACACGGTCATTGGTAGATAAAATTGGTAGATAAAAAAAAATGAGCTTTATTCAATAACAGATAAAAAATCCCCCACATATGCAGAAAAACCCACAATCAATATATAAAATATGTAACACACGTATAAATAGAAATGGTGACTGGTCTCCACACACTATCCCTGTGGACAAAAAAATCACTTAGGCTAAACAGTCAGCGTCACTATGTTATGTGGATAATGTGAGTGGTTGAAAGTACATAGCCATCAAAAATTGGATATAATCAATAGTTAGATGGATCTCACCCACAAATGGTTCCTAAGAGAGCAAAGTACGTCTCCTGGAGATCCTAGCACAGTTGCAGATTTCCCAAGATATGATAACCTTATACAAATATATTAATGGGCCATACAATGAACTCTCTGGTTCATTGTTCACTAATATCGATTTAGTGACTTGGAGTGGGAGTGTAAGGAACTTACCTGATCTCCCGGCCCAACGTCGGCCCGCTAGTGCACGCTCCCGGACAGGTGGCACGAAACGGCGCGGTCACGTCACCATGTACTTGCTCGGCGCAAAAGTTCAAATGAATCCTCCTCCCTCTCACGGATGCCCGATTGTCAATTATTCTTGGCGTCTGTGGGCTCACAGGTTCCTCTGCCCTCCTGAAGGTCCTGTTTCCATTGTTCTTGTTCAGTTCCAGCATTGTACAGTTCAACTCTCCAGTCACAGCTCCTGCATTGTTACACTTCAGCTCTCCAGTCACAGCTCCAGCTTTGTTACACTTCAGCTCTTCAGTCACAGCTCCAGCTTTGTACAGTTCAGCTCTCCAGTCACAGCTCCAGCTTTGTTACACTTCAGCTCTCCAGTCACAGCTCCTGCATTTTTACAGTTCAGCTTCTCCTTGTTCCTGTCTCTGCTCCTGTTTCACTACAGTTACTGCTTCTGCATAATCCTGTGTCCAGCTCCAGCATTGTGTCCACTCCAGTACAGACTCCTGGACTCATACTTTCTCCTACTTCCGACAACATCAGTCTCCCTGGTAACTATCCTCCAGTAGTAGTGGTAAACCGTTATAGGGAGATATTAATGAGGTTTTCTCAGATGTAAATATTTCAGATGAGGAAATTTTATAAGGAATTTATTAAAGGGTATGTCCACCCTAAAATCGAATTTTTAATATATGATTGCCCCTGTCCCCCCAACCCCAACCGCTATATTTATACTTTTAGAAAGTGCCCCAAACTTTACTTACCTCCCCTCTTTCCTCCGCCGCGCTGCCGGCCCTCTGCTTGCGAGAAAATGCAAGCAGAGGGGCGGGACCGGCAGTCGCGTCTGTGATTGGCTGAGGGGCAGCCAATCACGGAAGCGGCTGCCAGGAGTTCATTTTGGCGGGAGAAAGAGGGAAGGTAAGTAAAGTTTGGGGAGCTTTCTAAGCCTATAAATAGAGCGGTTGGGGCTGGGGGGACAGGGGGAATCATATGGCTAAAGGAATTTACGCTAGGGGGAGGGAATCCTGAGAGGGAGGGGGAGAAGGGCTGCAGTACGCATGCCAAACTTCTCCCAGAGGCCAGGTAGGAGGCAGAGTCCTATATGGACTCTGCTATCCTCCTGGTGGGCAGTTTTTGGGACTTTGGGGTGGGACTACAGGAGAACCTTATGGAGCTGGGATGTGAGGTAAGGATTAAACTACACTACATGATGGGGCCAGTAGTTGGGGGGATTATAGTTTTGGGGGTGGACATGCCCTTTAAGTACAAAAAAGAACTTACTAAAATAGTTAAACATAAATGGCAAATAGCTAGTTTAGAGAAGTATACCCAAAATAAGATGATTCCAAGAGGGTTGAGATGGAGGGTTAAAGCCAGGATCCAACCTTGTGGCCAAAATGTTCATAGAGTTTAAGGACAAATGGACCAGGATACTGGAAGAAGCCTCCCTTAAAGTGATGGATCTTTTTATTGAGGAGAACAACATACAATTAAAAGAACTGAAAAAAGAAATTGACACCTTAGCTGAAACCCTAGTTTGTTGGAAGCATCGCAAATACTATCAAGCTTTGAATGATAAAATTAAAATAGACAAACTTCAAAGTAATATAAAAATGAGTAAAAAGAAAAAATTTGCTTGTGATAGTGAGGACTACCAATCAGGACACATTTATGATTACACTTCTTTACATACTGATACCTCAGACCAGGAAGATTTGGGAGATAAAGAAAATATAGGAAGAGATATAGACACCCTAGAGCAGAATATAATCCAACGGATATACCTTTAAAGCAGCCTTTTTTAGAAAAAGGACAGGCAAAAGGAAAAAAAGACCAGGGAAATCAGACAACACACAATGCAACTTGAGGAGAAAGGACAGGATGACGTAGTGGTCAACCTGTCTAATTTTCAGCTAAATAAACATCATATTCAAGCCCTATCTAAAGGTTTAAACTTTGCACCTACAAAAGGATTAAATAAATTCACCTTTATCAAGGATCTACATTTATTTGCTCTTAGATTGACACTTAAACAAATGTTTTTGGGTAAACATAACAATGACACGAATTTAAATATTTTTGACCACCGAAATATTGACATTTTGACCAGTTTACAATATCCTGAAGGGAATATGGACTTACCTTTGGAGAATCTAGATACTCTCTTTCAAGATGTAGAGAGTGATAAAACCGAACGTTTGGATTCGGATTTGAGACCAAAATCAAAATTTTATCCTTCTACTTCCCTCTACCCAAATATTAATTAATTTGTTAATTTAGTAGAGGATGAATTCACTAAGTATGAAGGATGTATGTCTGTCCAGAATTTAAGTGTAGAAGAATCAAATGCACAATAAAAACGTAATAATAACGGAGGCAGACAAAGAAGGCAAAATAGTTGTTATGCAAGTGGAATACTATAAGAAAAAGGCTTACTGCCTATTAAAAGATCTGACTCAATATGAAAAGGTCACTGACAACCCTATGGTAAAAGTGAATACCAAAATTTGGGATATCCTATCTGAAGCCTTGCAAGAGGGTACAATAAAAAATAAAATAGAATACTTCTATGTCACATATCCAACCCTTCCCTGGGGGAGGGGGCAACTGAAATGATATGTGGACAAACACTTGAGACCATTCCGTGTAACCTTACTAAGTTACCTGAAAGACACAAGAGATGTGTTACGTAGACTTGAGTCTTTCCAGATACAGGAATCTACAATCATTATAGCCCTAGATGTGGAAGCACTTTATTCCTCTATCCGAAAGGATATATAAAAAGTTCATTTTCCATTTACTGTATTTATATATGCCCTTTAAGCCCCTTAAAACAGCTTTGTGTACATGTGTAATTCCTAGCAAAAGTAGTCTGGTTGATGATGGCCGATTGGATTTAGAAGGGCTTTGGAGGACTACCAAGTGTGTGGATGGAAACCTCCAAAGATATCAGTTTGTAGCTGTGGACTGTCGGGTGAATAGTGTGGCCGCCAGCTGTAAGTATCTGGGATACACTTTTTACTTACCAGCTAGGTTTGACTTCTCACGCTAAGTCCCGAGTTAGTGTTTGTTACTGAGATTGATTTTGTCTCGCCGAATTCTTTAGAAGTGCCGGAGACTTGGATATTGTAATCGGGGCTCAGGACATCCACTAGTAATTATATGGCCATACCCACCTGATTGCTTCTATAAGGATCAGGGATGCCTGATTCCTTTGTGATAAGATGTGTGTTTTTAGTATTTAGTCTATTTATTGCGTATAAGTGTAACTTTGATATAATAGTACTTTAGTATGTTTCATATATACAATTCATTTTTAGTGAATCACAATAAACTTTCTTTTATTATTAGACAGTCTAGTGTTATTATTATTATGGATTTATATCGCGCCAACATCTTCCGTGGCGCTTTACAATTACATAGTCATACATTACATACAGGGTAATACATGTTATACAAAGTCATACATATTACATACACAGGTAATACATAATATAAGTAAACAGAGTGATGAGTTTCTTACATCGATAATACCATAATACAATAGGAGAGATGACCCTGCCCAAAGAGCAGTCTAGAGGAAATGGGGGTGAAACATAAGGTGACGGGAATCTGTATGCTTTAAATAGATAGGCAGTGGAGTGTGAAAGGCGGGGGGGATCATATTGGGTAGTAAGTGGGGTAGTGTCTAGGCCAGGTTATATGCATGCTTGAAAAGGTGGGTTTTAAGGTTACGTTTGAAGGTATTAAGGGACGGTGAGTGACGGACAGACTGAGGAAGGGAGTTCCAGAGCAGAGGGGCAGCATGAGCAAAGTCCTGAATTCGGGCATGGGAAGAGGTGACAAGGGTGGATGAGAGGAGGAGATTGTTTGTGGGGCGGAGGTTGCGCCTGGGACGATATTGGTGGATCAGCTCTGAGATATATAAAGGGGCTGTGTTGGATAGTGTTTTATAGGATAGGGTAAGCAGCTTGAACCGGATCCTTTGCATGATGGACAACAAGTGGAGGGACTGGCAGAGAGGAGAGGATTTGAGAAGCAACAAGAGAAATGAATGAGCCGGGCGGCAGAGTTGAGAATGGATTGAAGCGATGCCAGGTGGTTGTTTGGTAAACCCCACAGGAGTGTGTTGCAGTAGTCTAGCCGGGATATGATTAGGGCATGGACTAGGATCTTTGTAGCTTCATTCGAGAGGAAGGGTCGAATGTGGGAGATGTTTTTGAGTTGGAGCTGACAGGAATTGGCAAGCGAATTGACATGGCATTTTAAGGAAAGATGGGAATCTAACGTTATTCCCAGGCAGCGGACATGAGGAAATAGTTAGTGCACTTTTTTGGGGTACTTATAGGCCCTTTTTGGGCTTTCTTTCTTTGTGGTGGCAGCAATTTCTAGCCTCGCCTTCTGACCTCTGTTGCTCCCTTGTGCATATTTTTATGTCTTTTCTGTACTGGACTTTATATTGTATGTACTAATTATTTCAATAAAATAAGACCTAAAAAAATTTATTTAAATGGTATGTCCAGCAAAAAAGTAAGTATGTTTCTAAATGATTTACTGAAGAACAGGAGGTAAATGCACTATCTCTTACCTCCCGTTCAGTAAATCTTCCAGGAGAGGAGGAGACACTTACCTGCGGACCAGCACCGAAAACCCAGACGCCCCTGCTCTGTAGCGGGTCCACGGGTAAGTGTCTCTACCTGCATATACCTCCTGTTCTTCAGTAAATCATTTAGAAACATACTTACTTTTTTGCTGGACATACCCTTTAATATGACATCGTGTTCCCATCAGCCCTTCTCCACCAGGCTCCAGACCACGGGCCCATGGTAGCACAACTGCTCAACTCTAAAAATAGAGATACGACTGGCTAGGAAAAAAGGTGAGGTTAGCACGGAAAACACCACAATAATGTTTCTCCCTGACTATTCTATAGATCTCCAAAAAAGATGGGCTACTTTCATGGCGGTCCAACATGAAGGAGCTGCAAAGTACTTTGAATCCCTGGTGGGAGCAACCCAGTGGCTGGATGGTCGATATGGCCCGACCGGAAGGTTTGATCACTGCCAAACCTCCGGTGATAAACCCACACAAGGTACTGTACATGATCACCCTCCTGACTGTTAACCCCCCTTCTCCCAAGACATCCTCAATTTCTACCCCCAACAATCCTTGCAAACTGAACTGAAAAGCATTGACAAACTACCTCACCAAAAACACAGCTAGTCCTGCACTAAACGAAAAACTGGAATAACTGCCAGATGAACAGGACATAAGCTAAGGGAAAAATATCTCCATACATATGAATGGACTAACCCACCCCATAATTTGAAAACAGCAGAAAGCCACCTTGGATGCACAAATAACGTTCCTAACTTTGGCCCGATAAAATGATACCAGACTCGAGCAGCCAAGATGTATCACCTATTAATACAAAGGTTCAAGATAAGGTATATGCATAAGCAGCAGAAGTACCATTAGTACTGGTGCAAAAAGATGGTAAGAGGTAGATATATAACGTAGTCACAATATATAGTCATATAAATAATATAGCAACAATGATATCAAAACTGCAAGGTAAAAAAAGACTTAAAAAGTAGCCAAATATAGATCACCAGACAAAAGCACATAATATTGTTAAGTCAGCATATAAGTGGAAAATCCAAAATAGGGTCCACAGTCCTCCTGAATTGAATAAGGGCAATTGTATATATCCACAAGTCCTACTGATCTTAGTAATTATATGTGCAAAGTTAGCATTCCTAATATAACTACGGCACCAAAAAACACGAGCTGTGCCTAGCCCTATCTCACCCAGCCGGTTCGTAGCAGATGATGTAGGCTCTGTGCCAGGTCCGGGGAAACTGTAACAGAAATCCCTTGAGATCTAGCGGTGCAGGTCTGTTTCGAAATGGTTACCGGGCTTCCACAGGTATATCTGGCAGCATACAGTATCTAGCAGCGTCTCGGATCCCAAAGGTCAGAACAGCTACACATCTAGTCCAGCAGTGGGGACTCGTGTGGGCAAGATCGTTTCTAGCCATTTTGGTGCCCTAGGCGCCCAGCAGAACACTACTAGTGCCAGCAAACTTCCCCATAGTATTGACATTAGTGCCAGCAGACTTCCCCATAGTATTGACATTACCACTTTAAGTACCAGCAGAGTATTACCTTTAACCCTTTCAGCTGCTAGCATGGACATGATATACAGTATGTACCTGCTTTGCATGTCTCCTCCATTGACTTGTTCACCCTAAGTTCTAATTGGAGAGTTGGGTGAAAGGAAGAAAGAGGCCAGGTAGTGATCTCATGGCTGCTAGTCACAGGGTCACTGTTATAAAGTATGCAGCAGCTTTTAATTTACCTGGCATTTTAGAACTGTCCCCCTCAGTATTATTAGATGATCTCACCCTCCCCCCTCATTCCTTCACCTTCAGTTCATTTGTAACATTTGTTGCTAAATAGAGTGTGTGGAGTTCAGGCTCTCTACTAAATACAATGTTACAAATTACAGCAGAACAAGGAGTGCAGGTCTAACACTCAAAGTAAAAGCTGTCAGGGAGATGCCAGGGAGAAGAATAGGTGCCTGGATCAACATAGGTGCCCTAGTTCTTTGCCTAGGTGGCCTATGCCTAAAAAAGGCATGTGGGGGTATAACACAGCTTTAAGCAGCCCTGCCAAGCTGCTTTTCCTCAAACCAAACGAGACCCACCACCTCCTGTTATGTGATTGCACCGAGTAACCAGACATTCAGTTAAGCAGAACTTGTATTTATTATTAATGATTCTAAAATAACATATGCTCTCAGCACCAGAGCTTACACAACACCAGCAACTTATACCTCCTGTTACATCTAGCTGTACTAGAACTACAGGTGCTGACATAGTCCAATATACTGCAGACCACTCCTTAACGAAGAAAAGTTATATCTATTTGCATTATAATATATTTTGAGTACAAATTATTACTCTCTATATCTCATAGGCAGTTTAATTTGTCTCCCAAACCTAGTTTTGTAAGGTGGAGAACTTTGTTCAGGTACAAGTACATTTGACTGATCTCCAACTTAAGTATTTTCTGGTCGAATATCATCTGATGGCAGTTCACCCAGATCAGTGTCAGTTCTATCCATGCATTGTTCATTATTTGTCATAATGTCTTGATTATCAGAAAACGGCAATGTGTTCTCCATTGTCTTTCTCAGATACTTTCTGTTTCTCCTGAATTGTTTCCCTTCAAGTGTGTGTATAATGAAAGATCTGGGTTGTTCGTGTTTTTGCACAACTGCTGGTTGCCATGTTTTCCCTCTTTGCATCCTTACAGCATCCCCTACTTATAAATCAGGTAGTGCTTTGGATTGCCTGTCATAGTACAGTTTTTGTTTTTGTTGCCTTTCTTTTAGCCGATTCTGTACCTTTGCAAATCCTTTAGGTACAAGTAGTGAAGTCGCTGTTGGCAGTTTTGTTTTTAGCCTTCTACTCATCAAAAGTTGTGAAGGTGAAAACCCAATCCCTTCAAGTGGTGTAGTATGATATTCCATTAAAGTAATGTAGGGATCACTGCTATTATCTTGTGATTTTTTTCAGCATGTTTTAACAGTCTGTACTGTTCTCTATGCTTGTCCATTTGACTGAGAATGAAAAGGACTTGAAGTCATGTGTTTGAATTCTCAACTTTTAGCAAACAAGTTGAATTCATCACTAACATACTGTGGTCCATTGTCAGATATGACAATATCAGGAATGTCTCGCAAACATAGACTTGCAGTGAATATACTTTTTCTTTTTGTATCAGACAATTTAAGAATTTATGGAAACTTTGAAAAGTAATCCACACATAACAAATAGTCTGATCCATTAAATTGAAATAAGTCAGTTCCTACCTTTTCCCAAGGTCATCTAGGTAGATCATGAGGAATCAAAGGTTCTTTTTGGTTACTGTTCCTTTGTTCATTGCATATTGAGCATTGTGAAACAACTTTTTCAATTTCAGCAGACATTCCAGGCCAATATAGTATATCTCTAGCTCTTTCTTTGCATTTCACTATTCCCAAGTGTGATTCATGTATTTTTCTGAGCATTTCTTGTCTTAATTGAAAAGGAACTATCAGTTTTGAAGATTTAAACATTAGTCCATACATATAACTAATTTCATCCCTGAAATTCCAGTATGCTTGGATTTCTTTAGATGCAGCTCTTTTATGACTGGGCCATCCTGACATTATGATGCTTTTTAATTTCTGCAAAGTAGAATCCTCTGATGTAGCTTTTTTGAATCTGTGAAGATGTTCCTCTGATATAGGAAGTTGAGAAGCAATCCAGTTCACTTCAAGTTCATCTCCCAACAGGTCTTCAGACCTATCTGTCTTTTAGATTTGCTCTACTTAATGCATCTGCAGTATGCATTTTTTTTGCCAGGAATGGTATCTTTGTAACCTTAGAAGCATTCTTTGTAATCTCATTGGTGCTTGATAAAGTGTTTTTTTGAAAATACTTTCTAGTGGTTTATGATCACTTTCAACAACAATCTGTTTACCATACACATACTGATGACATTTTTCAAAACCATATACTATAGCAAATAGTTATTTTTCTATTGGTGCATATCTACGTTGACAGTCTGTTAGTGCTCTTGATGCATAGGCTACTGGCTGACCTTCTTGAAGTATTACAGCTCCAATGCCTTCTGAGCTGGCATCTACTGACAATGTGATATCCTTGTGCACATCATAAAATCTTAGTGTAGGTGCATTTGTTACTTTTTCCTTTAGAATTTCAAAACTCTTTCTCTGAGCTTCTTCCCAGTGCCACTCAATGTCTTGCTCCAGTAATTTTATCAAAGGTCTACTGATGTCTGATAGCTTTGGAATAAATGTTGTTAAGTATTGTATCATTTCCATGAATCTCATTAACTCTTGTTTATTATTTGGTTCTTGAAGCTGTGTGATGGCTCTAACTATTTCTTCATCTGGTTTGAGACCATCTGCACTTAGTGTGTGACCTATGTATTTGATTTCAGTTGTTCTGATTTTACATTTGCATTTGTTCAACTTTAAATTGCACTCTTTGCAGCAGTTTTATTAATCTGGCATCATGTTCTTCTATAGACTCTCCCCAGACAAGTAAATTATATTCACAACTCCATCGAGATCTTCTATCATTTGTGCAATAGCTCTTTGAAATACAAATGCTGATGAAATCCCAAAAGGTAGTCTTAGAAAGTGATATCTCCCTATTGGTGTATTAAATGTACATAGCCTGGAAATTTCTTCATCAAGCTTTATTTGCCAGAACCCTTGATTTGCATCTAATACTGAAAAATATTTGGCATACTTGAAACAACTTCCTCCACTGTTAGCAAACATATTCATGTTTGTAACCACATCTGCTACAACTTTTGTTACTCTGCTCTGTAACTTTAGGATTACATTTCACTCTGTGCTCCACTGCTCTGATTTTGTGAACTTCAATCTTTTCATTTAAAACTTTAACTTGGCTTGATGTGATTTCACTTGCTCTGCAAATATAAATGGCTTTTTCTAGGCTTGGGTCTGCTTCCCTTAATAGTCTGCTCTGACTTGGTCGTTTCTTATACCACAGACAATTCTGTCTCTGATTAGGGAATCATGCAGCTGCCCAAATTCAGTCTTTTGCCTTATTTTTTAAGTCTGTCACATATCCATCTATGGTTTCTGTCTGTCCTTGAGCATGTGTGAAGAAGAAATGTCTTATATATGGCAAGTTCTTTCTAGGCTCACATCTTGAAACTTTTTCTTCAGCACATTTATCTTGTCTCTTTCACCATCCAAAAATTCAAATATGTTACCCACTTTTATTGCTTCCTCTCCAGCAACATGTAGGAATGTAGCACACTGAACCTTGTCACTCTTGTCCTCAATCCCACTGGCAGTGATGAATAGATCATATCTCTGGATCCATGTCCTCCAGATTTCAGCAAGATTTCCATGTAGATTCAGATTTGGAGGTGGTTGAAACTGTGCCATGTTCAATTCTGTGTCCTTCTTTTAAACTTCTGACACCATGGTATGTGATTGCACCAAGTAACCAGACATTCAGTTAAGCAGAACTTTATTAATGATTCTAAAATAACATGTGCTGTCAGCACCAGAGCTTATACAACACCAGCCAGTTATACCTCCTGTTACATTACTAGCTAGCTGTACTAGAACTACAGGTGCTGATATAGTCCAATATACTACACCTCCCGCTCCAGGCATAAGTAGCCGAGCAGGGGACTAACCCGAACAACCGGATCCAAAGAATGGCTTGCTCCAACCAACGAAGTCCACGGAACCGCAGCAGGTAGATACAATAGCTGGCAGGAAGCTAAACACTTGGAAAAAAACTAACGGCTACTATAACATAAGGATACCCGACGTACGTTTCGGGGCCATTTTGCCCCTTCTTCCAGGTTACATGATCCGTGTTTCCACCTTGCTTAAATAGGCATCCAACTTGCAGCATGTGTGTCCAATTTCACAATCACCCTTTGAACAGATCGAGCACTAGCAATGCTAGACTTGAATCACATTTTAAGGGAAAACACAGGCAGAATCTGGTTACAATATTAAATCACATTGCATATATATATGGATCCAGTGTGTAAGAATGGGAAATACAAAAGTTTGCTAATCGTAATTGAAGTAAAAAAAATGTAAAAGGTTAGACGTTAGGACCTTCCAGACTGGGGTTACCTTGATGTGGTTAAAAGGCTTTTCATTTATGTGATCACAGTAATGTATACTAAAACCCCTTTGTTTATAAAGTATGCCAGTAGGCAGATAATATGATATTGTATGGGGCCTAGGAATGTGCATTTATTATCTTTTCTATGTTTGTATAAATGTTTGACCAGATCAGTAGCACTTCCACTTAATGTAGTTGTAAATTGGCCTAATTGGAGTGCTTCCACAATTCTTGTATTGTGGAAGCACTGGGGAAATGTATTGTTAACATGCACTGTTACACTGCGCAATGGGCAGTATGGTGGCTCAGTGGTTAGCACTGCAGCCTTGCAGCACTGAAGACTTAAGTTCGATTCCACCCTTGAACACATCTGCAAGGAGTTTGTATGTTTTCCCTGTGCTTGCGTGGGTTTCCTCCAGGCACTCTGTTTTCCCCCACAATCATAAAGACATACTGATAGGTTGTATGTGTCAAATAAATGTGCTTAGATTGTAAGCTCTTCGGGGCAGGGCCTGATGTGAATGTATACACGTAATTGTAAAGCGCTATGGAAGATTTTAACGCTATATAAATCTACATATAATAATAATATTAATTTTTTTTTACCAAAAGATAATATACAGGCATGATAATGATTCTGAACATCCCCTCTCCCCCCCCCCTCTCCTCCCGCCTCACTGTACTGATTGGCTGCGCTCCTAACGATAGAAATGCACAAATAACTCTTCATACACCACGCTACTATGACCTACGAAAAGTTTTTTTGGGTATGGGAGTTCAGCGTCTGTCCCGCTCTTCCCCTAACAAACGGGATGCAAATGACAATAGACCACCAGGTAATTGCATAGTACTACCTAACCGCCAGACACTAATGCCCCCCCCATACCCTGCACCCCCCAAACTCCTCCATTTTCTCCCACAATCTGAAAAAACCCAACCACACAGGAGAACCCTTTTCAACAGTCTACTGTGCCAGACTGATGGAGAATATCCCTCCCTAATCATTCCAGCATCTCATGTAAACTGATCAAATAACCAAAAGATCTGAAAAGATGAGGAATAACATATGATCTCTTTCAAACAATGGTCAAGGGAATTAGAAAGAATAAAGAGTGGGGATGTTAAATACAATATCTTTACTGAAAGAAATGTTTATGACTCAAAATCTGCAACTAATATTATGTGGTTTGAATCTTCAAAGATTAAGTTTTCTGTTATAAGTTGATACACACCTTAGAACAATTTTAATGCTATTGCTTAATATGTTCGCACAAAATGTCTCACCTAACCCCTCCCTTATAAAACAACAAAATAACCAACGAATACTAGACACTTACTGTGCCTTGGAAGATAATCAGACAGATGGAAATCTCAGAAATAGGGAATACCACTCTAAATAAACAAAATTAGTGTAAATAAAGAGTACTGAACCCTACTCTTCATAATAATTGAAATATCTCTGACAGCCATGCAGAAGCATATGGGATAGCAAGTGATGATACATATCCTGAATAATGATGACTCATACCGAGGAATCACCTGGGAGGCGAATCTGATGCAACCCCCATGATCTGCCTTCCAGCCATCTATAACCCTTCCCCACTCTCCAGAACCCTACTACTGATCATGTGCAATATAAATAACCTAACTCAGCACATAAGTTAGGTCTTCCTCCCCAAGCATCACACAACGTATTTTAAGTTTCTGCTCATACTCTCCCCGCCATCCAAGAAATAGGCTCCTAGCCAGCATCAACAGATCCTGGTGGAACCAGGACTATCTTAAGTTACCGTATTAGAAGGTTTGCCCTATAGGGCAATAGTTAAAAGTTTATAATGTTTATAATAAATGCTGTCTGTGATTTCGTAGCAGAAATGTCTGGTCCATCCTCATTGGTTGCCAGGTGGCCTGCGCCAGTCCTGCATCCAATACTCCACAAATCTACTATCCTGATTGGTACATTTTTGACTAAGTTCATTGAAGTATTTGTGAGGTGTATGACCTCAAATTAGGTTTCTATTAATAATAATAGTGGAAGAATGACAATTATAAAGTATATGCATCAACTCTTTGTGGGGGAAAAAAAGTAGATATGGGTTAAGTAGCAGTGTAGAATTATAATATTTCTGATGAAGGTATTTTGACTTATCTGTGGGTTCTATTTTCATTTACCCCTGTATTTGACAGGATTAGAACTAAATTATCGATTTTGATTGGAAATGTAATAACAATCTAAGATAGTTGAATAGTGCGGTAGGATACAAGAGTTAGACTTAGATGAGTTTCAGATGTTGCTATGTTTGATTTATAGAAAAAGAGAAAAAAAATTATTAGTGCCAGCAAAGCAGCTGATCTGTTTCTTTAACTAAGTGAATACAGAGTCATTTTTTTCTATATAGAGATGGTTTTGTGATATAATTGTAGAATGGGATGTAAATGGTTTTAGATGGAATCTGTGTTGTTAATGTAGGAGTTGGAAAATGTATATGAAAATGAAAAGTTTTCAGAAAGTAATGTATATCTAATTTATATAGAAGGAGAAAACATGAAAAGAAAGATAGTCATAAATAGGAATAAGGAAAGTTTGAAAAGAATCCAAGTAGAAAGAAAAGTATGTTGTATATAGAAAGTAGAGGATTTGTGTGGTGATAGATTATGTGGAGGGGGTGTTCTTTTCCCTCCTCCCTCTTTCCCTCCTCCCTCTTTCCCTCATAGGGAGAAAAAAGTGCATTTTAGGTTTGGTTTGGGGTTAGACTGTAATGGACTTATAGAATAAAGCAGAATATGCAATGTAATATCTTTATTATGTTGGTTTCATTGTTTTTACAGGTAAAGTTCCTGTTTTCTAGATAAACAAGTTTAACATAACATAACATAAGAGGATAAAAATTGCACATTACAGCACACGGATTTTCTTCATTTGAAAAATATTTAATGTTTTTTATTGGGTTAGGTTGTTTTGTTTTCAGGTTTATACGAGATTGGAAAACTGATATTACCTATACTGTTTCTCAATAATACTTCTAATTGTTCATATCGAGGATAAGATGTGGATGCAATTCATTGAGTGTGAATGGATATTAACAGTCTTGTAGTGTTTTAAGATCATTTATGTTATTTTTCAGATGCAATCATCAACAGTCTAAATTCTCTTTAATTGAAAACAGCTGTGTGTGTGCAGATATATTTTCTGTGTGCCCATAAAATTCCATTCTGTGTTGTATACCACAATGCTAATATTCTAGCAGGTTTTGTATACACATAGCTTTAATCTGTGTGCAGAGGCCTGCAGAGTGTGTGTGTGTGTGTATAGACAAGTAGGAAACACTACCGACAGCTGAAGATTTTTTTCTATGACCCTTATACAATTTTGACCCTTATAAAAAACATCTGTTATTGACATATTGTTTTTAAACCCAGAATAAGACAACCTAATTCTTTAGTAATTAAGCAGCTCTAAAGTTAAAATTATAGAATATGTGTCAAAATAAGGTTACCTTTAGAGTCTGACTTATAGTAGAAATAGATGAATTGGAAATGTGTAATATTTTGTTTAAAAGGTAAACATAGCATTTTAATTACTCACTCATGGTATTTGTTTGAAAAAGAAGAAAAATATTAGCCAAGTAGATTTGGGAAGTTTTAGAAACTGGTAGGTTAAAAATAAAACTGCCAACAAGGCACTAAGTAGAATGAATGTTGCATATTTGCTATTGAGTCAACAAAATATGATAGTGATTTTCTTTTAAAAAAAAAAATAAAATGCTATCAGTTAAAAAGAATATAAATTCATTGTGATAGTATTTTTCTAGGAATGTCCATCCAAGGAAGGTTTAGCTATTGCTGGGGTTATTTGAGGCGGCAAAGTAGGGTGGTCTACTTTAGTTTTAAAGGGTCAGGGCAATTTATGTTAAGGGTCACACCTATTTGGAAAATAGATAAATAGTCAATAAAGAAGTGGATGTCACAGCTATTCTGTAGCTAAGGAATTTGTGTAGTAGAGGAATATTGTACCTGAATTCCTGAGTAACTCAGAAGTTACAGTGTTTAGTTCTTGATATAAAATCATAGTTCTTTCATTTGAAATGTAATATACATCACATAAATAAAAATATAAGAAAAATGTGGGTTGTGGATCTGTAAATTAAGGGAGACAAGTAGACAGTCTCTTTTCTTTTGACAAATGAGATCAATTTTACTTGAATGTAAATAATTTGTGGTACACAGTTACTATGTTGGAGAAGGATAATTGTGTAATGGTTTACTTTTTAAGTATCAAGATTGTTTGAGTAGAGAAACATAGGATTTATTAAAGGAGAACTAAACCCAATTTTTTATACTACAGAATCTGAAAACAACCCCCCTAAAAACATCAATAAGCTATAAAATACCACTTCATTAAATTGTATTTAAGTAAATGTAGGCCTGTTAAGAACTGGATGAAGTATCCAGTTGGATGAAGGACTGAGCATGTGCAGAACATAATGGTCATTGACCAAACTGTGATAATAGAATGTTGTGAACTAAAGCACAAACCATGTTATTTAGGTAAATTTCCCAGTGCCCATATAAAAATGAGAGGTAAGACACAGACTACTGGTTTTATATAATGGTGTTCTGCCTTCTGGTTCAGTGTTGTTCTATAGCTTTAATTGTCCTTTAAGATATGATCGTATTGTATTGTTATCATTCGATACTCCTATGTACTGTAGGATTCTCCTCTAGTGAGTTGGATTTAGTATATGCAAGTAATATATTCTGTGGCTGGGAGGGAATCCATGCTGATGGCAGTACAACTTCACAGCCTATGTAATTTCCAAGGAGCCTTGTGAGCATGTGCACCTATTGGCCACACCCCCGTCTCTCCTTGTTACATTTTGTACCTAGAAAAAGATAATGTTTCTAAATGTGGCAATATGGATGTGATGTTTTTCCTTCAAAAATGTAATAGGAAACTGCTGCAAGAATTACATTTGATTGGTATACAAATAAATTAGTAGGGGCAACAGAGTTTGTTGATAGCACCATTAAATATCAAACTGTGATAAATCTCTTCTTTGTCTGAGAAGTAGGATGTTCTGTAGCATAATCTATGGCTAACAAAAGGGGATCTTAGTGCTGTAATTCAATTGGCTGTCAACTTTTAGAAAGCAAGGCTACAGCTTGATTTCATCTGGAGAGCATGTGATAGACTCCACCAAAACAAGGATTTGAATTATGAGAGCTGACCTCTAATACCCATAGATTCATTTTTAAATTAACCTACAGTCACAGTACAGGTAGAGGTGAAACACAGTTTGTTAATATGCTCTATCTATTGGGACAATATTATCTGCAAACTTAAATTCTCTTTAATGATAAAATTAAAATACACAATCTGCTTTATTATGTTACTATGGTACATTATGTGTCCTAGATATAAAATGGAAGAAAGGTTCACTCTGATTGTACATTTTAATTGTTAAATATGCCTAAAATGGTTAAATGGTTTAATGCCTAATAAGAAGGTTCTAATATGTCTTAAATAATGGTGAGGGTACAATACCATAGTATAAGAAAAAAATACCTAAGGCATTGCTACCTTTCTAGAGGTTACTTATTGATTTAAAGAATATCTATGTAGGATTGTATTAGTATGTGATTTTACGGTTATTAGGGTACTAATGTAATGTAATGATAATATAAAATTTGGGGGCATACAAAATGTGTATAAAATGGACTCAAATTACAGAAAGCCTGGTCTCCAATAGCAATGTCTATCAGAAAAGACCTTTACTTGTGAAATTATATTGGAGAACTACCTAAAATGGGACTATATTTTCCTCATTATCTTAAAGCTATTGCATAAGATCCTGCTATCATTCCCATTGCCAAGGTTATTCTTTAGCAGATGCCATAGGTCTGAGCAAAAATCATGTTCTATGACCTACTGACCTGAAATCTACAGCTCAAGTAACAAGTGTCTTTTTAGATATTTTCAACTTCTGCAACAGCTGTAAAAGTGGAAGGATGTCCAAATTGGATCTTTGCATTGCATTGGATACTATTGCTGCAAGTGCATAAAGGGAAGCCACAATAATGCTTTACCTTAATTTGCACCATCTAATTCAATCTATTACCCAGCTACCCCAAACTGCCATATTGAGGAGAAAGGTTTCCTTCGGGTTACAAAGAAAATAGCCCAGCTACCCTATTGACCCCCTAGGATCCAGTGCTAAGGCTTGGGGTTCCTCATCAGGGTTTCCATCGGGTGAAGATGAGTATTAAGCTGTTGCTCTATGGACAGATAACATCTTATTGCAATTGCATTCAATAACGGCAAAGACTATAAATTGGACTGATAATTGAAGTATCTTTACATGCACCTAACCATGGCATGGGTCAATTTGATTACTTAGGAAGAATTTGATGATGAGTCCATTATGTTTGATAGATGGTTTTAATTGGGTTATAATTAGTTATAATGAAAAAATCTACAGGAGAGTGAAAAATTATAATTACTTGTAGCTTGTAATGTAAAACATAGGAAAATGTTGAATACCAGAGAATTTTTAGATACACGTGTAAAGCGTAAATTAATTAATATCCAATTTATTCATACCTTAGTTTATATGATGTTAATGAGAATAATTCTACATTTATGTAGTAGATCAGATTGACACCAATATAAGTACTTTCTTTTACATTGTACCCAAAGTAAAAGTACTCTATTATTGTTTCTAAAGTAAAAGCTGACATTTGTTAAGAAGGAATTATTTTTTAATTCCAATTAGATTAAAGGCGTAGTATGATTGACAGGGTAGTTTTAACTGAAAGAAATTAATATGATTCTAATGTCTGAGTAGAGTATTAAATGTAAAATGTAATTTTGTTGTATCTTGTGTACCATCCCATAGATTTATGGTATAGTATTTATAGTTACTTAGTAACTAGAGGGGGAAATGTTATGGAATATCAATGGGTTATGTATATTGTAGCTTTGTAAGTATACTACATACATTATGCAATGACTGTGTAGACGTGGCATGAATATGGGATGTATGTGTAACCTGGACCTCTGGGATCTCTAGTCACAATTGGATAACATATGTTTCTTGTTAAAGTTGTGTAAGGTAACAAATGGCCATATAAGGTTACATGTCTAAAGTAAAAAGGGACGGCAAAGTCCTTTTCTATAGGATGAGTTTGTGATGTATGGTCAAGATTGTGTATAAGAAAGGGGTCCGTACAAGCTATCTTGGTCACTCACTATCCAGTTGAGTGACCAGCACATGTGTTTATATGCATATGCAATAAATCTATACTATCGACTTTCAAGACTGGTGTGGCTCTACTTAATTCCCTAACAAGATACACTAAAAACTATAGCCCCCCTACTGACACTTTATCCGGATGCACATATTATATGCATGGCAAACTTTAACAAAGTAATCTCCCCCACTAAAGACTGTTTCCACTCCAGCAATCAAACTCTCCCGGGACATCAAACCCCACTAGACTCAATCATACAATCCTGGGGATGGATTGATATCTGGTGACATAGATACCCAGAAACACTAGAATACACCTGCCACTCAACCACACACAATACCCTATCCAGACTAGATTACATATTCCTAATCAAAAAATCTGCCCCATTAACATCTCAAGTCTGCCATCTACCCAGAGGCATCTCAGACCACTCCCCTATACTCCTACATATCAACTTAACCACAACAAACACCACCAATCATAGGTGGAAATTAAATCCTTTCTGGCTGAAACTATTCCCTCAACTGGACCCCATATATGGACAATTAGATGAATGTCTCCAATTTATCAATCCCTCTGATTTCTGGATATAACATTATAGTGGTTGGGGCTGGGGGAACTAGACCTACCACATACTAACAGGGTTTAACACTAGGGGGAGGGAGACCTAATCGGGTGGGAGAGGGAGGGAGAGGAAGGGGGGGGAGGCCTGCAGTGCTTCTCCCGGAGGATAGACAGGAGGCAGAGTCCTATATGGACTCTGCTGTCCTTCTGGTAGACACTTTTTCAGACTTTGGGGGGGGGGGGGGTTACTGGAGAACCATTTGGAGCTGGAATGTAAGGTAAGGATTTTATTGCACTACATAGTGGGGCCAGTAGTGGGGGGAATTATAGTTTTGGGGGTGGACATGCCATTTAAAACAAATAGAATTCCCAACCCTAACATCAGAACAACAACAGATGCTAGAATGCAGTGCTTAACACTGGAAGAAATATAGGAGGCAATAAAAGATATGCCGAATAACAAAGCCCCAGGCCCCAACAGATTACCTATTGAAATCTACCGTATATACTCGAGTATAAGTCGATCCAAGTATAAGTCAATGTACCTATTTTTACGTGAAAAATTTGTAAAAACGAATTAACTGGAGTATAAGTCAAGGGTAGAAATTAGTTGCCCTTTAAATGGACAGCAGAATTCCCATACATGAATCCCATACAGTAATAGCCAAATCCAGTACCAGTAACCCACAATTCCTTGGCACTCCAGATGTTTGGAAACTACAACTCCCAGCATGCTTTGTTGCTGGGAGTTTGTTTCTAAACATCTGGAGTGGCAAGGTTCAGTAAACTTTTAATTAAGCTTACCATCATTTACAATTCTCCTGAACCCCATATTGTAAAGGGCACTCTGACCCCATATAATAAAGGGCACTCTGACCCCATATAGTAAAGGGCACTCTGACCCCATATTGTAAAGGGCACTCTGACCCCATATTGTAAAGGGCCCTCTGATCCTGAACTTTCTATGCAGGTTAACACAGCGCCACCTACTGGTTATGCTTGTGAAGGTTCTCATTCATCCAGGTCATGGTATATCTGTTGTATTCAATTAGATCAACTGGACTTGAAGTTATTTTGAAGACGTTGCCTAGTCATCCGACTGGCTTTCTCAATTCAGAATTGAATTGAGAAAGCCAGTCGGATGACTAGCGAAACGTCTTCAAGAACTAAACTTCAAGTCCAGTTGATCTAATTGAATACAACAGATACACCTACTGGTTACTATCCGCAATTGCAGAATTTGGATCTAAATTAGTCGAGGTAGGTTTTCAGGCTAACTTTAAAGCCTGAAAAAATTGACTTATACTTGAATATATACGGTATAAAAGATGCCAAGCACAATTGTTAACCCCAATGCTAGACATGTATAAACAGGCACAGAACACATGACTCACCGTCACTATATGAAGCAACGATAGTGGTACTTACTAAACCAGGCAATGTGGGGCATATAGACCTAGAAGAGCAGGGAAAAAGTTCCCTATAGAAAAAAGAACCCTAATATACGGCACACAATACGTTGGCTATATAAAGTAAAAACAAACGTTTATTGGTAATCACAACTCAAAACAAAAAAAAAAATGAAACAATGTATACACCAAACCCCCCGTACACAATAGCATATGTGTAGAACCTACTACGACCAAAGAATAGTACAAACACCCTAAACTCCGCGGGCGTCCCCAGCTAACTCAAGAGGGAGAGAGGAAAGGCTAGGGCAGTTGTAGTTCTGTATAGAAATCAAACAGTCACTGTCCATACAACGATCCAGAATCCCCGTTGTCCTAGAAAGCAAAGATACAAGGCTGCTTACATTACAGTACTCACGGATCCCCGGGACTTCACGTGAGAAGCCAAGACTGAGATCGGGGAGCAGTTACCCGTCCCTCAGTCGGACCACACTCTTCACCCGTTGTTACCAGCGCAGAGCTTCCAGCGTGGATGATATACTCCCTCCGGTATCCATTCCTCTACCTGCAGCAACACTTCCTCACGTGGCTCCTCTTCAAATAATCGTTCCGTCCTCTCCCTACACACCGACACGTGTTTCACCCTTGGCCAATAGCCTCCAGGCTTACACGTAGTCTGTGTGTGTAGGGAGGAGGACGGAACGATTATTTGAAGAGGAGCCACGTGAGGAAAGGTGTGCTGCAGGTAGAGGAATGGATACCGGAGGGAGTATATCATCCACGCTGGAAGCTCTGCGCTGGTAACAACGGGTGAAGAGTGTGGTCCGACTGAGGGACGGGTAACTGCTCCCCGATCTCAGTCTTGGCTTCTCACGTGAAGTCCCGGGGATCCGTGAGTACTGTAGATGTAAGCAGCCTTGTATCTTTGCTTTCTAGGACAACGGGGATTCCGGCTCGTTGTATGGACAGTGACTGTTTGATTTCTATACAGAACTACAACTGCCCTAGCCTTTTCCTCTCTCCCTCTTGAGTAAGCTGGGGACGCCCGGCGGAGTTTAGGGTGTTTGTACTATTCTTTGGTCGTAGTAGGTTCTACACATATGCTATTGTGTACAGGGGGTTTGGTGTATACATTGTTTCATTTTTTTTTTTGTTTTGAGTTGTGATTACCAATAAACGTTTGTTTTTACTTTATATAGCCAACGTATTGTGTGCCGTATATTAGGGTTCTTTTTTCTATAGGGAACTTTTTCCCTGCTCTTCTAGTACTATATAGTTTATCCCTATTGTGCACCGCTGTACTACAGCGTTACGAGGCTTACTCTGAAGTTGTGCACCTGCCCATTTATATATAATGTGGGGCATATAGACCAATATCACTCCTCAACTCCGATTATAAAATCTTAGCTAAAGCACTAGCACAAAGAATAAAGAGAGTAATATTAGATATAATCCACCCTGACCAAATGGGTTTCATGCCTGGGAAATCCACCTCTATAAACATTCGATGGACTCTCATACAGACCAAATGGATCATGATAATTCAGGAGAACGCATCATAGTCTCATTGGATGCTAGGAAGGCATTCGACTCAGTCAAATGGCCTTATCTTATAGCAACTCTTCAAAGTTTTGGTTTTGGACCAAAATTTATCAAATGGATTCAACTATTATACACTGCCCCACTAGCACAAATCCTGGTCTATGGTAACCTCTCTCCACCATTCTCTCTATACAGAGGCACCCGCCAGGGTTGCCCCCTTTCCCCTTATCTGTTTGCCATGGCAATAGTACCTCTAGCAGTTCTACTGCGCTCCAACAATAGAATACGAGGACTACAAATTGGCCAACTTGAGGAACGCCTGGGATTGTATGTTGACAATATAATCATGTTCCTCTATAATCCCCACAACTCTCTTACAACAGCCATTAACCTAACGGACAGGTTTGGAACCTACTCAGTACTAACCATAAACTGGGACAAATCAGCACTATATCTAATGGACAACCCAACACCCGAAAACTTCAGATGTGCAGCCCCAATCCCTGTAGTGACCCACTTCAAATATCTAGGAATGATAATTCTTCTCCCTGAACATCTCTCCTCTAATAGACTTCGCCGGCAACAAAACGCCTGTTCTTTTTTCAAAAAACTTAATAGCTTGATATAGTCCTTTATGTGGAATAACAAAAAAGCTAAGTCGCCAAACTACAGGCACCTAAACATATGGGAGGATAAGCACTTCCTAATCTCCAACTATATTATTGGACATCACATAGATACCTAAAATGGTGGACCCAACCAATCCCCTCACCAACTATATCGGATGAAATGATGACCTCACTAGTCCATATATGGCATATATAGAAACACCAAAACTCCATATTCTCAGCAAGGGAACCCCACTACACAAACAAGCACACAAAATCTGGCATAATACGAACAAACTATTTAATATACAAGGCCACTTTGACCACACACCCCTATGGCACAACAAAATACTACACAACTTGCATGGACTATCCGGAGTAACGCAGTGGGAGAATCTTGGAATAAATACTCTCGAGCAAGTGATACAAAACAAAAACATTGTCCCCTTTGCTGACCTACAAAACTCTTACAAAATATACAATATGATGCACTATAGATATTTACAACTCAGCCATGCACTCAAATCCTGCCTTTGTGGCCATATGTCATCCATAACCAGACACCCAATAATTGGAATTGTGCGTACCCAGGGCCCACGGGGATTGATCTCTAAATTGTACAACTGTCTCATACAAGATACCATCAATTCACATACTACAGCTTCACCATCTGTAAACAATAAGCTAATACAATACAAAATTCTACATCAGGCATATTACACACCTACACAAATACAACACTTTGACCACAACAAAGAGCCCGAATGTCACCAGAGGCAAATTTTGAACATTTCATATGGCAATGCCCCAGAGTTGCTTTGTTTTGGAAGGAGGTGGTTCAATTCCTGAGTCACCTCTCCTCCCATCCTATCCAATTCTTACCCCCAACTGTTTGGAGTGCCTGAGACAGATGATTGGTCCAGTCATGAAACTCAATTTATACAAGCCTTATTCTACACCCGAAAAACAATTGTTCTCTGATGGCTCTCCCGTAAAAAACCCAAAATATGGATATGGATCAAACTAATTAACTAAGATTTACCATTAATTAAAATAATATACAAACATAGAGGTTGCGAAAACAAATTTGCAAAAATTTGGACACCCTGGATGGAATCCCTTGACACTGTAATCCCCTAGTGTTACCATATAATCTGTATAAACCAATATCCATTTTTATGTACATTAACAAGCAGTTTAAAAACTACCTGTAAGATACGTATGCATAAAATGTAATGTATATAAAGAACTAAAGAACTATTCATTAATAAAACAAATTTAAAAAAAAAAATTTAATATGGAATTTTAGTGGCATACTTCTGGTTCTTTTGTGACCCATCGATTGAAATCTAATCCTGGACTAAATGACCAAATAGCACAATAACCATTGAAATCATCTACCGTAGATACTTTCTAGGTTGTTCTAGTTAATATGACAATCTCAGATCTGCATATTGTGCTTTGACACAAGTTGTCCTTTGTGAGTCCACAGTAGCAAAGATATGCTTAGACAAACATGTTCTATATAAATAATTAAACTAATCAGTGGGGATTACAAGAGAAAAGAAAGGAGCATTGCACAACTGCTTTTATCAGTTCTAATAACAATACTATGGGACATATTTATATATATAAAAAATAACGCAAAAAAATTACCGCCGCACATCGCGGCCGAGAAAATAAGCGCCATAAACTTTCATAAACTTTCCTGAAATCTGATTGGTTAATGTAAAGCATGTAAACCAAGCATTACATTTTTTTTTTAAGTGGGAAGTGGCGGCGGGTGGTCTCAGCTGCCGCTGGGGGTCGAGGGCGGGGTGTGCCTGCCTCCCGGGGCGGGTGCGACCACCCACCGTGGGTTGCCTGCCCATCTCCGCCGCCGCGCGGCTAGTATCGGTCGCTTTTGCCACCTTGAAGGTGGCGAAGCAAAACAGCCGATACTAGCAATTCGAAACAGTTACCGCTGCTTTATACATAGATATATACGCAGCGGTAACGGGTGGGTATCGGCGCAAAGAGTTAACGCCTCGTTAACTTTTCACGGCCGTTTCCCGACATTAATAAATCGCGTTAAACGCAAATTATGCGGAAAGGTCGGGGAAAATGGCCGCAAAAACTTAACGAGGCTTTATAAATATGCCCTTATGTGTCATTGCCTGTTCATTTTACTTTTTTTTGTGTTCATTGGAATGCCGAATTTTCACATTTTTTTTTCATAGGTGTGCGTGTGCTGCTGAACGTGCGTGGAGAAAGTCCCATACAAAGGCTGACTTTCTCAATTACAAGTTCATGCTGCAATGTCTCGGCTCTGGGCTCCTGCTGGCAAAACAAAACTCTTACCGGAAACTTCTTAATAACAACAAATCAAACCCACGTCACCTGTTCTCCATCTTCAACTCCCTTCTGCGCACCTCTCCCTGATCCTCTCCTTTCTCCGCACTCTCCCCAGGGCTTTCAGCATAA
Organism: Hymenochirus boettgeri; assembly: GCA_019447015.1. Taxonomy (NCBI): domain Eukaryota; kingdom Metazoa; phylum Chordata; class Amphibia; order Anura; family Pipidae; genus Hymenochirus; species Hymenochirus boettgeri. The sequence goes on along the minus strand of CM033471.1, from coordinate 55,235,829 downwards.
AGTGGAGTCCATCTGTGTGCAGATATCTCGTCCTAGGGATGACTCTCCGATTATGTTGCCCTCTCCTCCCTCAGCTATTCATGGATCTTTTGCTCCTGTGACCCTGGAGTCTCTTGCTTGCTTCTCTCATGTCCGCTCACGACCTGTCCTATTGATCCCATGCCCTCTGTATTACTGAAGTACTGTAATCATGTGCTTACCCCTATACTCACCCACATATTCAATGCCTCCCTTACATCTGGAATTTTCCGTTTCCGTCTTTAAGCACGGTAATAGAGAGCCCATACTAAAAAAGCCCTCACTGGACCCCTCTTGTTTAGCCAATTACCGCCTGGTCTCTCTCTTACCGATAGCCTCTAAACTACCGTATCACTAACTACCTTCGTGCTCATAACCTATTGGATCCTTAGCAATCTGGATTCCATCATGCGCATTCCACCGAGACGGCTCTGTGTAAGGTTATAAATGATCTGCAGGTTGCAAAGGCCAATGGTCACTTTTCTATTGGCCTTTTCTATTATTCTTGTTGTGAAAACCTGACACTTCTTCCTTTGCAATTTAGCCAAAATCCGCAGGTTCCTTTCGCTCCCGACCACCGCTATGCTTATGCATGCTCTCATCCTATTGTGCCTGGACTATTGCAACCTACTACTTTCTGGTCTTCCTGCTTCCCACCTCTCTCCCCTTTAGCCTATACTTAATTCTGCCACACGTATTGTTTTGCTCTCTAATAAACATGATCCCAAATCTCCTCTGTACCGAACAACAACCTGGCTCCCCGTTAAACAGCGCATTACATACAAAATCCTTCACCTAACATTTAAATCCCTTCGCTCTGCTGCTCCTCCTTATATTTCCTCTCTAGTCTCCCCATATGTTCCTGCCTATACCCTCCGCTCATCGCAGAACCAGCTCCTGTACAGACCCCCCACTCGGACTGCTTCCTCTCGCCTTAAACCATTCTCTCTCGTAGCTCCCATCCTCTGGAATTCTATTTCCCTCTCTCTACGTCAAGAAACCTCAATTATCAGGTTTAAATCTAGCCTTACATCTTACCTATCTGGTAACCAGTACAGTATTTCATTGTTGTATTTGCACTGCATACGTCTCACTCCAGCATTTATACCCATTCCATTTTATCTGTGTGTTACCCACCTAACTAGACTGTAAGCTCTACAGGGCAGGGACATCATTACCTCTTGTGGCAAAGCCCTAGCACTTCTATTTATATAAGTTACATATTTATGTACTGAACTATCTATGTATTTATCCCCCTTGTATGACTTTATTGTATTTTAATACCTTACAGCACTGCGTCCCCAAGTGGCGCTATATAAATAAACATATACATACAGTTCGAATCGGAAACCGGGTTTGAAACAAACACGAAAACCAGCCCTAGTCTTAACAGGAGAAATGTAAATATTGATTACTCCTGTGTAACCAGCTACTGTATGTTACAAAATTAATTTGCCTCATCAAAACACCTACTAGCTAAATAATCATTTTTGCATATTGATAAGAACTTACCTCTGCAAGACGATGACAGAATGTCTATGACTGTTTTTCTGTGCGACTTTTTGATATGATGAACATGTTTTTGACAAAGAACACAAGTTATTTTTTCTTTCTGTTCTTGATTTATTGCGTTGGTCACAATTTTTGTGTTTGTTACAGATTCTTAAAAACAAAAAAATATATAATTTACAATTTTTTTGTTACAACAACGGCATCTCTATTAACGTTTTGCTGAAGATAGACTTGGGTGCTTTTAAATGGCATGTCCATCCTTAAAACAAAAAACTTGTCAATTGTCAGTTACCTGCCCCCAATTAATACATTCTGCACTTTATTACCTGAATTACTAACTAAGTATTTAAGGCTTATTATTGTCCCCATTCTGGCAGAGTAAGGCTGGGTACACACCATGCAATTTTCGGGCCGATCAATCGATAATTCAGTGTATCCGCATTGGACACGTCCGAAAACATGACTGATGTATGGACCATACACTCTTGGTTTTGGAGAACTGTCCGACAGTTAATCAAGGCTATGACAACTGACATCACAGCCAATGATTGGCTGCTATTTCACCTGCTGCCCCCTCTGCACATGCTCATTGAGCAAAGGAAGAAGCCACATACCTTTTCCATAGAGGAATATAACTTATTATTAAATATCTGATTACAAATGCATGTTATAAACTGGTGAAAATAGCAGTTGTGGTTGCGGGCAGATAACTGACAAGTCACAATTTTTTTGATTTAAAGCATTAAGTGAAGAACAGGAGGTAAAATGTCTTACCTCCTGTTCTTCACTTAATGTACCAGGAGAGACATAGCTAGTTTACCTCCAGTTCTCCACTTAATGCTGTTAAAGCAGAGTTCACTTTGACAGTAAACTAATCCTATATCACAAGGAGGTCAGATGTTTTTTAAAAACGTTATGTGCTGCTAAATAAATTGCAACACTGGAGGATCAAAAGGGGGGAACGATTGACAGCTGCTCCTGCAACCACTTTGCACTAGATTTTAGCTGCAAAGATAAAGATACAAAGTAGCTGTGCACAGTGTTGGACTGGCCCACAGGGTTACAGGGAAATCCCCCGGTGGGCCTATAGACCATTCACTCAAGAAAACAGAGAAAACAGCATCAAAGGGATAGTAAGAAAAGCATTTAACAAACATTAGGAGTCAGTTGGAGTATGAGTTTGGGTACCTTCACCTACTACACTAGTAATGCCTAACTTGCAACCCTGCAGGTCAGGCATTCCCTTGCATCCCTCTGTAGTTTGGGATAATATTCAGGAAAATACACAATTCAAACAAATATAAAAGAATGATAAAACAAATATATCTATAAATATAACTATATATTTTTTTTAAAAATAAACCCAAATTCATTGCAATGGTGGATCCGTACATTTCCTTTCACTATCTTTTGAGGACCAGCAAACTATCTTTAATGAGGAAGTGAGTAGGATTTTGGACTCTGGCGTAGATGTGGTATACTTGGATTTTGTTAAGGCTTTTGATACAGTTCCTTCATAGGCTACTTACGTATAAGCTAAGGTCTGTAGGGCTTGGGTGGCACATTTGTAAATAATAATAAAAAGATAATTGGTTAATGTATAGGATGCAGAGAGTAATTGTTAATGTTGCTTCATCAATTTGGCCAAATCTCTAATTGTGCCACAGAGTTTTGTGGTGGGGCCTCTTCTAATCTGTTTATTAATGATTTGGAAGTAGGTATTTTCAGCAAGGTCTCTATGGGCCATATTTATCAAATATCGTTATCCTTTTTTTTTACGATCGCCGTAAAATAACGGTCGGTGTTCTACGATACCAATTGTTATTTTATGATATCGATCGTAATTCTACAATATCGGCTCCGTAGATTTAAGATAGCGATATCGTAGAATTACGATCGATGACGTAAATTAACATTCGGTATCGTAGAACACCGATCGTTATTTTACGGCGATTGATAAATATGGCCGTATGTTTGCAGACAACGCAAACATTTGTCTACCATTAAAAGCTGCAGAGGGTGTGCAATTGTTTCAGGTGGATTTAGATAGATTGTCACATTGGGCAGATGAGATTCAATGATGACAAATGTAAGGAGATCTATTTTGGGGTTAAAAATCCTAAAGGGTAAGTAACTGTGGTACAAAAATGTCTTTAGTTAAATTGTCAGGAATTGCTTTGCTTAGTATTTTTTGCAATTTACTGTCATTATTTCTTTTTACATACTCACAAGATATTTACATGTTTATATTTGATATGGTAGCAGCATCACCAGATCCCCTGCACATCCTGCTTCCCTGTGCATTTAAGTTAAATTTACAGACCTTACACACTGCCTGCTGTGGGCCATGATGTTCTCCCCCCTCCCTCTTAAGTCCTCGTTCAGTCACTGTAACTCAATCTCTTCCTGGTTTCTTTTGCTTTCTCCTACACTGAGCATGTGCCAACCACAGATTAGAAGGAGGAGCTAATATTTGTTACCGCAGATTTGAAACCTCCCATCTCTAACTTTTCATCAGTGGTTTCTACATATCTTGGGTTGTGAAGCACATAGGGCCATATTTATAAACCCGCGGTATCGCTTTTTAGCGATACCGCGGGTTAGTTAATTTACGATTGTGGTCGTAAATGTACAATTGATCGTAGAATACCGTGTGGTAGTAAACTATGGTATGGTAGTAACTATAACAATGTTATTCTATGGGGATCGTAAATCGTATTGCTAAAAAGAGATACCGCAGCTTTATAAATATGGCCCATAGAGAGGTGGTTAATGGCTCATTTCAAAGGTAGGTACCCGGCCCTTCATTTAAATGAACTGTTTGGAGACCACAGTTCCCCTTTAAATGCATCTCTGTGGAAAAAGGATCTTGGAGTTTTTTGGATAACAAACTTAAATGTAGCAAGCAGTGCCAGGTGACAACAGCTAGAGGCAGCAAGTATGTCTTGTATAAAGAGGGGTATGGATTGAAGGGAGAAAAATATTATTCTCCCTCTTTACAAAGCGCTAGTAAGACCTCATTTTAAAATATGCTGCGCAGTTTTGGAATCCTGTGTACAAAAAGGACATCTTGGAAATGGAAAGTGCTCAGAGAAGGGCAACTAAATTAATAAGGGGACTGGGAGAGCTTGAATATGAAGGCCGATTGTATAAATTAGAACTATGCACTCTAAGGAAAAAAGCGCTTGAGTGGGGATATGATCACTGCATATAAATACATTAATGGGCCATACAATAAACAATCTGGTGGGTTGTTCACCAATAAAACATGCCAGAGGACACGTGGAAATTGCAAATTAACATGGAAATTGCATCATAAATTAACGATCGTTAATCTGATTGTAAATAAACAATCGCTTTTTTCGATCGTTAAAGGCGGTATCGCTAAAAAAACTTTAGAAATATGGCCCTTGGAGTCAAGACGGGAATCCCCCCTTTCATACTATTTTTTAACCTTCGTTTTGGTAAAGTGGTAGGCAGGAAATGTGGGTATTGCGGAGTAGGCTGAGTTGGACTAGATGGATATATGTCTTTATTCAACCTCAAATACTATACAGTACTATACATCTCTCCACATGTAAAAATGACCAAATAACTAATTAAATAAAAGCACCTACCAATTATTTCCCTAAATATCTTTTGCTCTGTATCCAGGAGTAGAGTGCCTTTTTCAATACATGTTCTTAGTTCAAATAAACTATGTAATGAAAGAGTTGTTACGTGAGGTTTACTCCATCTTTCACCTCCATCTTCATTTTTTTCTTCAAATCGAATCCACCTGTAAAAAAAAAAACAGGAGTTACCTATCTCTGTTCACATTTGTTTTAAATTTGTATTAATAAAATAATTATTATATTTTATATAATAAAATATCATTACATTTGCTAAGTTTGCTTCAGTGGCTTTACTAGGAATCGCTGGGCCCTTGCTGCAAAACTATGATTATAATTCAGATTCAGATCCAAAAGTTCAGATTAAATTTAAAGGGCATATCCACCCACAAAACTAAACTTTAACCCATTACTGGCCCCACTGTGTAGTGTTCAAAAATCCTTACCATACACCTGTACTCCTTATGGTTCTCCTGCATTGCAAAGTCCAGATAAGTAAAGTGTAGGAGCTGTCTGTGTGTCATCAGTTCCCTGCTATTTCCTCATCCTCCTCGAGGACTCTGGCATGTGCAGAGGAGCCCTCCCCCTATCTCTCCCTTCCTCTGGATCCCTCTCCTCTGTTCTTTTGTGTAGTGGGGATTTGCTGTAGCGTGCAATTGTTGCAGGTAGATCTAAATAGATAGTTACACTGGGCTGCTAAGTGGAAGATATGATTCAATGTTGATAAATGTATCCTTGTGCTGTTTATACTATAAATAGCTCTGTGTTAAGTGAATCTCTGTTATAAAGGATCTTGGAGTTTTGGTCGATAACAAACTTAAAACTTAAAAATGTTGCATGTTACAGGTATTGATAGGAGTTGATTGGAGTTATTCCAGGGATTTTTCCAATTGCCGGGAAAAGGTTTTTTCTCCCTTCAGTTTTTTTTTTTTTTGCCTTCATCTGGATCAGATGCTAATTGACTGAGGAACTGTTTAAATACTTATGTGATAGGAAATTCAAAAACTTAACATTGTAGCCACGCCCATCAAAAAAAGCACGCCCACCAACAAAGTCATGTCCACTTTAACACGGTGGATCAATTCACATGATGCCCGGAAATAATCTGGGACGGCAATTCAAAAGTTTGGCTCAGGCAGCAAAAACCCTAGAAGTGCCCCAGGTAACAGGTGGCATCAAAGCCAATGACGGAATGTCAGATAATATCAAAAACAAGCTGTGTCTCACCTCTCCCTTTGCTGTGAGTGCTGGGTGGTTTATAAAATTTGCCTGTGGGTACTACGGGTCAGCTCCCATAATCTACCTATTTGGATTTGTAGAGCAAATCTTCCCATAGGCTAGGCCTAGCACAAGCAGTGATCTAATGTGCTCTAAAGAGTCGAGTACCTAGCATTTTAGGACCTCATCCTGGGTTCTTTAAAAAATAGCAGGTTAGTTTGTGTAGTATGATTGAATATCTAACTCTGCGAGCATCTCTTCTAAATGTAAGCATAGCGTAAATGAGATTTTGGGGGGTGGACTACGGTATATCAAAAATTTTTATAGGAGGGGTGGAGATGCCCTTTAATTCTCACTTACCGTATTAAGTGTACCATACATATATATATATATATTCTAGAATATAGTGAAAAGAAAAGATCTTTCTCACCGCCAAATAGGTTGTTTCCTCAGTAGCTTTGAATAGCGTCAAAACCAGTAGCCCCACTCTATTGGAAAGTATATGTGCTTTAGAATCTGGTTGCTTGGATTACTCAAGCCAATGAGGTGTGTGTCATAGGGATAAAGATAAAAGCAAAAAGAGAGAAACCTCTAAATAAAATCAAGGGGTCATACCCATTAAAATCAGTTCATAAATGATGAATATTAAAAACACTTTAGCTGGCAGAGTTTTCGTGTTGTTGGTCGTTGACTCTCTTGAAGGACCAACAACACGAGAACTCTGCCAGCTAAAGAGATACTGGGAGATTCAATAAAAGTTCTTATTGTTTAAAATGGTGCTAATTTTGCCCCAACCAATCAGATCTTATTTAACATTTGAAAGCTAACATCTGATTGGTTGGTGCAAAATTAGCACCATTTTAAACAATAAGAACATTTATTGAATAACCCTGTAAGTGTTTTTAATATTCATCATTTATTAACTGATTTTAAAGTGTAACTGTGGTCTCAAATTCTTCCAAACAAGTAAGGGTTATATAAAAAGCCTTCCATCACACCTTCAAAATAAAACCTAAATCACATCTCTAGATAAAATTTGTGAGAAGTTATTGCTGCAAAAGTTCAGCAATGTAACTTACTGGTTGAACTCTTTGTGTTGTTAGCCATGTGACCAGCTTGTAGTCATGTGACCAGCCTCTGCCTGCATTAATAGGCTCCCCTTCTCAACTGTAAATTTTTTCCTCAGGTACTTTCCCTAGCAATAAGTCTTTACTGAGCATGCTTCTCCCCCAGGGCAGAGGGGCTAGCAGAGGTCAGGTGATGTCACTCAACCTACTGGAAGCAGGAAGTTTGAACATTTACCTCTATATCATTTCTCACAGGGTGAAGCCAGAGAGGCTCAGTGTAAAGGAAATACTGCAAGCTTTCATTTAAAGGAGAACTAAACCCAATTTTTTATACTCCAGAATCTGAAAACAACCCCCCTAAAAACACCAATAAACTATAAAATGCCACTTTAGTAAACTCTGTTAAAGTAAATGTAAGCATGTTAAGAACTGGATGAAGTATCTGTGTGTATGTGCAGTGTCAGACCACACCTCCTGACCTCAGTCACATGTTTCCTTGCTTTATCTGTCCTGTAAAAGGATTGGCTAGAGATTATTAATGGGTGTGACCAACTGTAAAAGTTTGTGCCATAGCTAAGGACTGATCATGAGCAGAACATAATAGTCGTTGACCAAACTGTGTGATACTAGAATGCTGAGAAGTAAAGCACAAACCATATGTTATTTAGGTAAATTTCCCAGTACCCATATCAAAATGAGAGGTAAGACACAGATAACTGGTTTTATATCAAGGTGTTCTGCCTTCTGGTTAAGTATTGTTCTGTGGCTTTAGTTGCCCTTTAATCCTAACTTGAGACCACAGTTGCCCTTTAATTGGTATGACCCCTTGATTTTAATTAGAGGTTTCTCTCTTTTTGCTTTGATTTTTATCCCTATGACAAACACCTCATCGGCTTGATATATTCTAGAATATATTACTTTCCTAGAAGTAGTTTTTCTGTGTGTATGTTTATAGATGAGTGTGTATGTTTATAGATGAGCAATAACATTGTAAACAGATGACTTAAACACTGCATGACTGCATGAGTCATTTATATGCATTTAACTGGTATTTCTAGTTTTTTGTTCACTCCCAGAGTTAAAATAATGCAATTGTTGCTAAATAGCTGTATGTTTACATGAAAATATTTTTATCTATCTATTGTTTATGGCTATATAGAAAATGTAAACAACATTATGCACTGTCACATTTATATATTTTTGTAAAGTGTATATCCTCATAGACTGCAGTATAAGCAAGTTACAGGCACACAATAGCAGATGCTCGGCAATCCAGAAAACTGTGATCAAACAGCAGTGTTCTAGTGCTCTAAATTTCTTTATATATTACGGTAGTTAACACTTGATTGTTATCTGTCACTTCAAATAGGCTGCTCAGCAGTAGCCCAGCAACTACAGTATTTAGAACATCTGTGAAATCCTAGGCATCTCCCTGATGTTGTTTAACATTTTGACAGGACAGATCACTTAACAATAATGAGGGGACTGAGGAGCCACCATATAAATTTGATTATTGCCCACTTTGACCAACAATAATCTTATGTATGTAAATGGGCTGGCAGGACAGATCGCTTAACAATAATGAGGGGACAGAGGAGTCACCATATAAAGTAGGTTATTGCCCACTTTGACCAACAATTATCTATTGTATCTATCTATTGTATTTACATGGCCTAAGTGTCTTCACAGAATGTACATTCATACTTGTTTTAGGTACCAAACAAATGTATGTGAACTATGTGAACCTCTCAAATACAGTATCATAACATTTATGGAATAGTAAATGTTCCATTTATAACATTTTTGGAACAGTAGTTCTAAAAAATATCAGGCCCCTAGGAGCAGCTTTATCAAGATAACAAATCTAAAGTGGAATTCTGAATTGAGAAAGCCAATCAGATTACTAGCGAAACGACTTCAAGGACTAAACTTCAAGTCCAGTTGATCTAATTGAATACAACAGATATACCATGACCTGGATGAATGAGAACCTTCACAAGCAAACAGCCTGATATTTCAGCCAGACTAACCGACACAACCGAAATTTTGTTAAATTTTTAATGGACTGCACAATCGGCCACAGTGAAATGTCTGCCTTGGTACTTTAAGGGTGTGCCGCAAACTTTCCTCTCACTCGCCTGGGTCAAAATATCAATATCAATATAAGTGTGTACCCATCCTTAGATCTAACACCTTCTCACTACTTTGTAGTGTCTTTTGACTCTGGTCCAAATATATGCCACAAGTTTAATTATCTTTTTTGAAGTACTAATCACTGATCTTTGGCCTTCACCTACAGTAAAAATCTACGGCAATTGGTGCTGTCCCTAAATCAGGGGTGCTTACCTTATCACTCTCCAACCTGACCAAAAAAAGTCAATATACCCAGCTGATTCAACCATTCAAACTCTTCCCAGTGCCCTCCTACTGCAGTTTCAGCCCTTAATAAAATAACCTCCGTCCATCCACCATATGCATCCTTTCAAATCCTTGACGTACATACAGTGAAGGAAATGGAGTTTGTAACTTGGTTTGCATGCAATTATGGTATGTGAATGGTATACACAGGAGAGTTCAATTCATACATGAAACATGCATACAGCAAGCACTGCATATTACTGCATACTGCATATTACATTTACAGTACTTAAAATGAGGTTGCTCACTGTTAATGGGGTTGGAGGTTTAATTTTAAAGCTCAAAAAAGTAGTTATCTTGGGCATTGTCATGTAAAGACTGATTGAAGCCTTAGGCAATGTTATGATTTTGATCCCCCGTTTGTTGTTAGCATAGTATGTTTATTTGTATTATATATTGAGAATATATTTAGGAAACTGATTTGGTATTTTGTAGAAAATTTTTGACAAGTTACAGGTGTCACAAACAGATAAGGATTAGAAAAAACTGTCTTCCAAACACCAGACTAATTTAATAATAATTACATTTATTATATCTGTTGTATTCAATTAGATCAACTGGACTTGAAGTTTAGTTTTGCTAGTCATCCGACTGGCTTTCTAAATTCAGAATGACTTGTACAAGGATCTGTGGCAATTATGTACCCCGGAAAATCCCAATTAGCATATCACAGCCAGGTGTTAAGGGCGTGATTGGATAGTGGCTAAGAGGTTTTATAGGTTATTTTGTTATATCCTTTGAACTATTAAATGCTGGTTCTATTAGTGTCACATCCCCTACACTAATACTTTGTTAAAGCACCTGCTGGTTTTATTACAGCACTCAGTTTTTTTTGGATAAGATTAGAATGTATCAGCTATATCTGGCCTTTGCAAGCTTTACCTATTATTCATACAATAATTATGAGAAATGTTCATTAATGTATGGGCACCATAAAGGCCCTGGAGCTGGTTTGGGTGGAGAAATGTCAGTGCTTTCATTTTTCAAATTCCATGGAGTGGTCAAAACCATCTTTCTCTCGCAATCCTATGTCAGAAGTAGCATGTATGGAGAGGGCTATTCCCTTAAGCACCCAGGGGTGCTATCTCTAATTCAATGGAGGGAGAACTGGAGGCTGTGAAGCATAGGCAGGTGGTAGTGGTAGCCATTATTAGAAAGTTAAATAGGGCAGGCATCCTCAAAATACGGCTCTCCGGATGTTTGAAAACTACATTCCTAGGCTTCCCTCAGTAGTTGAGGATTGCTGGGAGTTGTAGTTTTCAAACATCTGGAGGGCCGTAGTTTGAGGATCCCTGAGATAGGGTAATCTGCCACCAAGACCCTACATGCCAAACAGTGTGTTGCCTGCTTGGTGCTAAGGTCGAAATGTGGAAATTTGTGTAGACAGATAATTGGGTGGGGCTGGGAGTGACCTGGTGGTCTTGGTTCATATTGGTGCCAATGACAAAGTTAGAGGTAGAGGGGAAGTACTTTAAAAATGTTTTCCGAGAGTTGGGGTCCAAGTTAAAAGTAAGGACCTGAAGGGTAGTGTTTTCATAAATACTACCTACCGCAGCCAACTGCTTTGATATTGTGGCAACAGGAGCTTAGGGGTATTAATGTGTGGCTAAGAGGGTGGCGTAAGGAGATGGGGTTTGGGTTTTTAGAGAACTAGGCTGACTTTTCTGTTGGCTACAGGCTCTTTAGGAGAGATGGACTGCACCTCAATGCTGATGGTGCAGCTTTTTTGGGGGAGAAGATGGCTAGGGGGTTAGGAGGAAATTTTAAACCAGGTATGGGGGGAGGGTACGTTGGTCTACACAGGGGTAGATAGAGGAGTTAGGGATCAAGGGGCTAACAAGATAATGGAGGGAGGAGATGGGGGAGCATAGCGGATAAGCAGGCATGTACGTCCAAGTATGGAAGTAAATTAATTGATAATCTAAAATGTATATTTACAAATGCAAGATGTCTGACTGTAAAAAACTAGGGAATTAGTTTATCAGTATAGCAGAAACATGGCTAAATGATTCCCATGACTGGACAGTAAATATTGAAGGATACTCCTTATTTGTACATGACTAAGTTAATAAGAAAGGAGGAGGAGTATGAATGTATGTTAAACAGGAATTGAAACCAAATTAAAAAAAAAAAAAAAAAGATAGATGGGGGTATAAACAATAAGGCACAAACAATGTTGGTGTATGTTACATGTTGCCAAATGCCGGTGAGGATGTGGAAATGAATCTCCAAATGTAGCTGGTAAGGGTTCTGGTATGGGGAATGTTCTGATTATGGCATATTTCAATTACCCTGACATAGATTGAAATAAGGAAACTGCCAGCACCTCAATAGGTATCACGTTTTTAAATCTTCCTTATCTGCATTTTCTTTCACTGATGGTAGAAGTTCCATGCATTGTTGGATCTGTTGATTTCTAATAACCCTGAGTTTATTTTGGATATGAAGGAAATGGGAAGCTTAGGGAATAGTGATCATGATACAGTGTCATTTAATATAGGTTTCTAAAAAACAAAAGTGCACTGGGTTAACTTTTTTAGGAAAAAGCTAATTTTATGTTGTTAAAGGAATTACTCATGCTTATAGACTGGGGGGATTTGTTCCTAGGTAAAAATATTGAGCATAAGTGGACCACTTTTAAAGGGATATTAAATGGCATGTCCACCCTGAAAATAAACTTTTAGTATAAGGTAGGTACCCCCTGCTCACCCCCAACCACCAATATATTTCTTCCAAAAAATGTTTAGATTGATACTTACAGCCCTTACACTCCCACGGCATCTCCTCCCGACTCCCTGTTTGCAGACAGTTGCAAACAGGGGCCGGACCATCAGCCGCGACTGTGATTGCCTGAAAGGCAGCCAATCACAGACGCGGCTGCTTTCAATGGAGACACCGCAGAAGAGAAGGGGCTGTAAGTATCGGTCTAAACATTTTTTTAAAGAAATATTTTGGCAGTTGGGGGTGGGCAGGGGGTACCGACCTTGTGCTAAAAGGGATTCATGCTAGGTGCCACGGCTGCAGAGAATGTATCTGGATGGTGGGAGGCTCCCCTGCACATGCCTAAGTCCTTGCTGAGGTTGAAGAAGAAACAGGCACCAGAAGACTCACTGAAAGCTACTACTCTTCCTGGAGCAGAGATGTAAGGTAAGGATTATTTTAAACTAAACAGTGGGGCCAGTATTTGGTTCAATTTTACTTGGGGGTGGACATGCCGTTTAAAGGGTATGTCCAGCAAAAATGTAAGTTTGTTTCTAACTGATTTACTGAAGAACAGGAGGTAAATGCACCCTTACCTCAGGTTCTTCAGTAAATCTTACAGGAGAGGAGGAGACACTTAGCCGCAGACCCACTCCAGTGCCGAAATCCCCAACGCCTCTGACGCATCTCCAGTCCTTCGCACTGTGCACGCATGCGCACACAGTGCGAAGGAGCGAGGACGTGTCTCCTCCTTTCCTGTAAGATTTACTGAAGAACGGGAGGTAAGAGAGTGCTTTTACCTCCTGCTCTTCAGTAAATCAGAAATAAACTTACATTTTTGCTGGACATACCCTTTAAACTATTAAATTTCTAAATTTATACCTGTAAAGTGTAAAAAAAATAGGTCCACTTCTGCCAGGCTTAATGCTCAGGTAAAAAGAGTAATGGGAAAAAATGAAAAATGCTTTTAAAATTTTGAAATGAGAGGGAACAACACAGGCTTACAGAGAATACAAGCTGTAATAAGGAGTGCAAGAAAGCAATTCAACTAGCTAAAATAGAAAATGAAATATGGATAGCAGAACAAAGCAAGTCCAACCCCAAAATGTTTTTTTAAGTATATCAATTCAATAGTAAAAAGATGAGGACTGAGAATATGGGACCATTGACTATTTACAAGTTGTTTACATTAGAGAAGCAACGTCTGCGTGGGGATATGAAAACATTATACAAATATATTAACAGGCCACACAATAAACTCTGCACTGGTGCATTGTTCACTAATATGTCATACAGGGGTGTACCTGCAGGGGCCTGGCCCCCCCGCAAAAATGGAGGCCGGGCCCCTGATCCCCTCCTAGATGCCTCCCACGATCAGCCATTTTAAACAGCTGATCGAGCGTATAAATGAAACATACGCACGATCAGCTGTTTAAAAGACCGAACCCGAACTTCTGGTTCAGTTCCGGAAGTTAGGGATTACACCAGTGAAAGGCTCCTACTTTTCAGTTTCCTGGACTTTATTCCAGCCATGCAGGAGAACCATATGCAGCAAAAGAGAAAGGTAAGGGCTAGGCCACACTGCTGCGCTTTTTTTGCGTTTGCGATTTTTTTCATATCATTGAAAACGCAGCAATGCACCAAAAATGCGCGTTTTCGGGTGCGTTGCGATTGAGATTTGCATTCCGCATTTTAAATCACAATCACATGCGTTTTTCAATACTTAATGAAAAAAACGCATGCGCAAACGCAACAAAATCGCACATGAAACTGCATGCGATTGTGTTTGCATTGCAGTGTGGCCTAAGAGTCATTTAACGCTTCACAGTGGGCTCGGCAATGGGGCAAATTTCAGTCAGGGGGGTGGACTTGCCCTTAAAGAATTTAAATTGCTTTATATTGTGCTCAATACCTGTAAAGATTCTAGATTAATATAAGATAAGGCAGACATTATCCATCTTATATTTGTTGCATAACACTATCACTTTGTTCGATTTTATTCATTTGTTGCTCTGATAAATTTTATGCAGGAAGATATTTAAATCCTGGGTTTTGTATTCTCTATATATTTATCATAACATTGAATAGAGTGTTCCAGTTCAGTCCAAATACCACAATGATATACAACTGCTATACGGAGCTTGAATCTATCATCCCCCTTAAACTTCCAACCAAAAGTAGTATCAACAAAGAGGTGATCCATTCCATCTTTCTGTGATGAAAAGTTTCAATAGGTCATCCAATACTCACCGTCCCCATTGACTCACAGCTGCAACCACTGCAGGACACAGATTCTTAGCTTCTAAAGAATTATTGCTTAAGATGAGGTGGGCTTAAAGGAAAATGCCCTACACAGCGTATAAAATGAAATAGAGCCTTCTTACAATAGAGGGTACTTTACAGCCTCATCCTTTTAAAATAGCAATAATCCAAGAAATGAGAAAAAAATATTCTCACTTCCAGCAATCTCAAAAAAATGGGCAGAGAGATATGCAACGTTTTTCAAAATTGTCATACCCACGAAGATGCACTTCAGTTTCATCATCCATCGTAAAATGTTCACATTTTGACTTCTTGTGGGCAACATATCTAATTTTTATAAATAAATAATAAAAATGCTTACAAAGACTGTAAATAAAATAAAATGAATACCTTGCAGTTTCTCTCCATTCCACATCTTCATTCACAATGAAAAGTTCATTTAACTGAGCAAACACCAGAGGGTAGGTATCTTCACTGTCTTCCTGCTCCTGGTCTCCAAGAATAAATGCAACCCTTTCTGCCGTTGTAGAGACATTTGTGGTAAAGATGCTGCGATTTGAAGACTGGGAAATAATTATAGAATTTCTGCTTCTCAGACCATCAGATCTATAACTTTGGTTATCATATTTAGCCAGTTCTGACTCTTGATAATTGATAAACCCTTCACTTTCTCCAAATTTCATTGTTGTATGTAGTTTTTATAAATGTCAATGCTAAACTATGTTACAGTGAAACTGTAAAGTAGCCTGTTTTATGTGCTTTAATGTTTACTATAAACAGTCACACTTGAATTTACTCAAAACATTTGAGAAACAAGATAAAGCCAAAAGCCATGCTAAATATATAACTCTCACAAACTCCCTGATAATTCCAACCAGAACAGGTTACAAGCAGAGTAGTTTTGCTTACATACAAACCTACCATTCAACTTTCAAATGTATCATAAGTAACAAAATAAAAACAAAAGGTTCAGCCCATTATGGTGACAGACAAGAAAGTCAAGTCCTTTGTTTTGCTTTTAACATTTATGAAGAAGCACACAAGGCCACTATGGCATAAAAAGTCTCTAAAGTTTGCTTTTATAAATCCATAAAGAAGGGCAGGCATCAAAGGGACACTAAACCAAAGTTATTAAGTACAGGGAATTGGTATCTATTATTCACAGGGTGGCGAGATTGCCTATTCCTACCTCCCTGTAAACAATAGAACGCCCGGGTAACAGAGATACACTTATCTACCAGCGCTCCACTTGCAGTTCCTTCTCAGCTGACGGGTGTGCTGTCACTTTCACGCTCCTGTCTTTTGTATTGGCACACATGCTTAAAAGATAAAAGCTCAGTCGGGACACAGCTCCAATTGGTGAGGAGAAGCCACGAGTGAAGTGCTGGTAGGTAAGTGTATCTCTGTTTCCTGGGCATTCGCTTATTCCCTGTGAATAATTGATACCAATTTTATAAAATTGGTTTAGTGTCCCTTTAAGGCAGCAATTCAATGGGAATACAGCATTTAAATAATTCACATTAATTTGAATATATTCTAGGGTTCTATTTTACTTGTATGTGTTACATTGGTCACTATGGGGTCTATTTATAAGCCCCATTGGTGGCTGAAGCTATATGGTAATGTGCGGGTATCTCAATGTTACGACTTCTTGTGCTGGGATCTGCGCAATGTTGCAAAAAAAAAAAAAATCTCCATTCAGTCTTGGTTTCTATATTTTGACATAAATGTTTTTTTACACCTCTTTTAAACATGGTCTTAAATTACTCTGCCTCATAATTGTACAAAGGCAATGGCCCATATAATAAACGTTCTGGTGCATTGATCACCAGTAAGTCATTTCAGAGGAATCATGGACATCTTTTAAGATTAGCAGTAAAGAAATAACATCTTTAGGTTAGGAAAGATTTCTTTACAGTGAGAACAGTGAAATTTATGCTACTGGATTGGACTTGATCTAACAGACCCTCTTCAGTGGAGTACCAGGATTCTACAACCAATTGGTGGATTGGACTTTATGTTGGACATTATTTTGCTTGGGGGTGGGACCTACATGGGGGTGGGTTTAAGTGATTGGACGGTTTTTGGTGACATCACTTGTTTGTATGTTTCCTTAAAGCGATGTAATTTGTTACACTTAAAAAAAGACTTTAGTCTGAAACATGTAGTGTGATTGCTATTTTTTTGCCCTAAAGTCCACCTCCTCCATCAATTCTTTAATTTCCTAGATAATGGGTTAGAGTGGGTTTAACTCCATTTTTCCGTTGCTTGTGCCATATTGTATTAACAGCACAGGAACCTGATGTACAACCCAGTGTTCATTTTGCACTACATAACTGTGAAAATGAACGTCTTTTATATAGAGGTGTTACCTCTGTACTCCTTTCCTTACCTGGCAACTCTGCTACCCCAAAGGGTTGTGATAACTTTCGATATTGCATTGCATGATCGCAGAAAATAAGAAGTGATTAGCACTGCTTTAAAGCCCTATATAGGCCGGTGTTATAGGGCTATAGGGTTTAAGGTAGCGCAAAACAAACGAGGAATTGTATCGGGTGCACTGGGCTATTTCCAAAAATATTTGGAAAAGCACAGGGATCTAAAATATGAGTAAAAACACAAGTTAACCTGATATTACATTGAGTTAATGTGGGTTTTTATTGCATCTCTAATTGATTTTAAGCACATCTGCACCTTTTATAACAATCAGTCTGCCTTTATATAGTAATTTTAGCATTTGTTCTGATCTGCCTTCTATCTTTGTTATAGGTGGGCAGCAAGGTTGCTCAGTGGCTAGTACTGATGCCTTCGAATCCACCCAACACATCTGCAAGGAGTTTTATGTTCTCCCCCTGCTTCTGTAGGTTTCCTTTTGGCACTCCAGTTTCCCTCATAACCATAAAAGACATATTGATAGGTTGTATGTGTCAAATAAATGTGCATAGATTGTAAGCAGGGCAGGGCCTGATGTGAATGTATACATGTAATGGTAAAGCGCTACATATTTATAAAGGCACAGTATCATTATACCACGATACTACACCTTTATCATGGTCTTAAAATACTGATATAGTGTGATATTTTACAACAGCAGATTGCCCATATAATACTGAATTTGTCTAATGAACAGATGTGCAATGACTCTGTAAGGGTTAGGTGCGTTAAGCATAGTTTTCCGTGCCTTTTGCGAATCGCAATGTAATTTAAAAATATGATGGAAATTATGAGAATCGGTTCCCACTGTATAATTTGCGTTCTGAACCTATGTGGTCAATTTTTCATCTGCATGCGTTGCACGACTTTTGGTCAGTGTGTGTCAGAATCGCATGTTAATAGGAACCTATGGAAATGCAAAAAATGTGGACACACACGGTCATACTTATGTTTTTGCGCTTTCTCCAGTATTTCCTGTTGATTTTCCAAAAACTGCACACAGACACAAAAGGACCGGAAACGCAGACAAATGCACAGTAATACACATTTGTTAACCTAAAAACAGACCGGAACATGGACAAAATGCATTGTCCTAAATACACAAAATGGACAACACAACATAATGCACATAGTGGGACATTGCCTGTATAAACCTGCAATATTTTGACCTTTCTAATGCCCCCAAAGGCCTGGAGTACACTAGTATTTTAACTAGAGACAATCCGTGAGATTCACCCAGAGCCACAACCACTCTGGATAAATCTCCCAGAAGAGATTCACCAGCAGCTGTGCACCCTGTATTTAGTTGGTGTTAAAGGGTATCTCCACTGGTAAAATAATTTTGTCATTCAGTTTTATTGAAGAACAGGCAGTAAAGGAGGTGCATTGCGTGCAAAGTCAGAGGCGGAGGAGCGAGAGGTCAGGTAAGTTTCTTACCTTCATTTTCAGCTCATGGATGTTTTATTTAAGAAAGGAATGTAAGACACAGCTCCTTTACCTCCTGTTCTTCAATAAAACGGAATGGCAAAAAAAATTACCAGAGGAAAAACCCTTTAAAGCTGGATGTAAAATTTTTTTATAATTTATTTTTTTTGTGCTTTTTAAAATGTCCAAGAATTTTCATTTCCATTAATTTTAATCCTATTCAATAAAGTTTTATTGTGGCCATTTCTTTTAAGGCTATTTTTATTTATTTGCTTTAATTTATTTGTATGTGTAGATTACTTGGGTTATCATAAACATCTGGCCCCATTATAAATGTATTTACTGAGTAAATGATGTGTTCAATTTCCCCTGCTGGAATTAGGCTGCAGGATTGCTTTATGTGCTACAGTTTAGCTTTTCCTTATGTATACTAAATGTGCGTGTGGGAGACTGTACTTAAATAATTTTTTTTTTTGCCTTCCTCTGGTTCAACTGATAGGTATAGATCATAGGCAAGGTAAAACATTTGGACTAGATGGACATATGTCTTTATTCAACCTCCCATACTATGATCCCTACTATATGTTGTGATTGTTAGCTCTTTGGGGGAAAGGCTTGAAGTATATATATTAAAAAATTCTAAAGTGCCATGCAATTAATATAATGCTATGAAAGAAAACAAATAAAAAACACATAGGAAAAGCTAAAAGAAAATTTGTTTACTGAAACAAAAATCTGATCACTTGCATGAAAATGAATCAGGTATTGTAGAAGAAAAAATCTCTAAAAATTGGAAGGAAACGGACATCTAATTATTGAGAGAAATCAAGATGGATCAAATGTACTTGTGTATCTCCTGTTACATATACAAGGTATATCTGTTGTATTCAATTAGATCAACTGGACTTGAAGTTTAGTTCTTGAAGACGTTTCACTAGTCATCTGACTGGCTTTCTCAATTCAGAATGACTTGTACAAGAATCTGTGGCAATTTTGTACCCCGGAAAATCCCAATTAGCATATCACAGCCAGGTGTTAAGGGCGTGATTGCATAGTGGCTAAGAGGTGTTTTATAGGAACACCCAGGGTAAGGTGTCAAAACAGCATTGTACATGGCAGACAGTTGGTGTCGAACCTCCCCCCCCCCACCTCTATTTAGGCTTGGTTTCTTTATTTTCACATAAATGGCCTCCTTGACACCTCTCTTGAACCAGTCATGTTCCTTTGCCAATATGTTAACATTACAATCTTCAAAAGGTATGTCCTTTATCCTTAAGATGCAGGTACACGGCTGAGTCCTGACCCCGAGGAATTGGCATTTCTGTGCTGGACCATACGTTGAATACTGTTGCTGTTTGGTCTCCCCCACATACAAATCAGAGCATTCTTCACTGCACTGCACAGCGTATATGATGTCGCTTATCTTGTGTTTCGGTATTGGGTCTTTCGGATGTACCAATTGCTGCCTCAGTGTGTTGTTCGGTTTAAAGCAGACAGGGATACAGTGTTTTTTAAAAATTCTTCTTAATTTCTCTAAGACCCCTGCTACATATGGGATGACCATGTTCTTTCTCCTGTCTTGCTTTTCCCCTTCACTGTTGGTATACCTGTTCTTTTCTTTCTACTTCTTTTGACAAAGGCCCAGTCTTGATATCCACAACTTTTAAGGGCTCCTCTGAGATGTTTCATTTCTTTAGCCTTCGCCTCTGTGCTAGTGGGGATGTTCTCAGCTCTGTGTTGCAGGGTTCTAATGACACCCAGCTTGACTCCCACCAACCTTTAGATCACAAATACTGATGTGTGTGTGTGTTGGTTTTCTGTAAACCTCTAATCTACCAGTTTACCATTCTCCCTGACTTCTACCAAGCAGTCCAAGAAAGCCAGTTTGTTGTTTTGTACCTCTTCCCTTGTAAATCTGATGTTTTGGTCTACCGCATTAATGTGTTCTGTGAAAGCTTGTACTTCCTTCTGGTGGATTTTAACCCAGGTGTCACCCCAGTGGTTGGGTGCTATGCCCTTAAAAGTTTTAAGTGCCTGTTTTTCTACCTCCTCCATGTAAAGGTTGGCCACAATGGGTGAAACTGTCTGCCATGTACAATGCTGTTTTGACACCTTACCCTGGGCGTTCCTATAACACACCTCTTAGCCACTATGCAATCACGCCCTTAACACCTGGCTGTGATATGCTAATTGGGATTTTCCATGGTACATAATTGCCACAGATTCTTGTACAAGTCATTCTGAATTAAGAAAGCCAGTCGGATGACTAGCGAAACGTCTTCATGAACTAAACTTCAAGTCCAGTTGATCTAATTAAATAAAACAGATATACCATGACCTGGATGAATGAGAACCTTCACAAGCATATACAAGGTAATTATGTAAATTTAATTCATTAGTGTATTTAGGTAGATTTTTGTGTACCTAATTTTCTTAAAGTATTTCCATTTAAACTCCACTACATTTTAAATTAAAATATATTACTATATGATTATGATAAAAATCTTTTACTTGAGTAAAATAGATAAAAAAAAAAACATAACCGGTCAAAGCATGATTTTGAAGTCAAAGCATTTTGGACTTAAAATCCTTGTGCTACTTATACTATAAATGGCTCTGTGTTAAGTGAATCCCTGTTAGAAAGGGATCTTGGAGTTTTGGTGGATAAACTTAAAGGATATCTCCACTCATTTTCAAGGTTTAGTAATCCAGTTCTATTGAAGAACGGGAGGTAAAGGAGCTGTGCCTTACCTTCCGTTCTTCAATAGAACAAACAGGAGACTGGCGAGAAGTTAAGAAACTTACCCACCCGCTCGCTCGGCGTGTAGTCTGACAGGTCCCGACGCACCTTGTCTTCTATGCGCATAGAAGACAAGGTCCGTCGGGACCTATCAGACTAAGCGCCGGGAGAGCGAGGCGAGGCGAGCCGGTAAGTTTAACTTCTCACCAGTCTCCTGTTTGATCTATTGAAGAACGGAAGGTAAGGTTTTTTTTTTTTTTTTTTTTTTTTTTTTTTAGAGTAGGTCATACTTGCTGATGGTCATTTGAAACCAAATAAGACCAAGTTTATAGTGAAATTAATACATTGCTTCATAGTTACATAGTAATTAAGGTTGAATAAAGACAGACGTCCATCAAGTCCAACCTATTCACTTTTTTTTTTTTTTTTTAACCCTACCTAACAGTTGATCCAGAGGAAGGCAAAAAAACCCAGCTAAAAAGGGGGAAAAAATTCCTTCCTGACTCCAAACAGCAATCGGAAAGTATCCCTGGATCAACCAGATCTATATGCATTAATACCAGTAAATTCTCAATATTTTTTAGTTTTAGAAACTTAGCCAGGCCTTTTTTAAAGTTATTCAATGAACTTGCCATTACCACATCTGCTGGAAGACAGTTCCACAGTTTCAATCTAGACATTAAAAAAGGTTAGTGTAGGAAGGAGTCATTGGGAGACTTGCTGTAAAACTTGTGTAAGCCTACACACTACACTGGCATGCTGTTAGGGGATTTGATTGATAGCTCAAGCAGGAGTGGTGTATTGAAATATCGACTTATTTTAACTCATATCTTGGGACAGAGGAGGAAACTGAAGAAAATAAAAGGTACTCTGGGGGTTGGGGGAATTATAGAACACATTAATCCATATCAAAATAGTATACCCATAGGGTATTTTGCACATAAAGTGCCATATTTATTAACCTGTGGTATTGGAAACTTTCAATACCGCTTATTAATGTAAACACATCTGTATATTTATGACCGTTCAGCCGTACAATACCATGTGATAGTAAACAATTAAGAATGCGATGCATATAGAGCATACATCACATATTGAGATTATTTAGCAGAAACAAGGCAAGCTATGGGACCAAATTCTTGACTATATTTACACACTTAACTATTTCGGTACACACTATCTAAATATGTAAATTGGGGTAAACAGAATAAAGACACAGAGAAGGACAATAGTGATCAACACAAACATACTTCAACACATTTTTAGGTTGTAAATTAAAATCCAAATTTTATTTAAGACAATGGAAAACATACAAAATTCCCCTACTGAACTGAATGACACTTTTCAAAAATAAAAAATAAAATGTACTGAACTTCTCGGCTGTAAAAGTCTTATTCTGATTGTTGGGTTTAAAAACCAAGATAAAATAAAATATAGTGCTTCATTTACAACCAAGGAAAAAAAAACAAAACACATATGCGCATAAATATTGGGTGAATTCTCTTTACAGAACTTTATATCTTCCTTTGTTTGTTGGCTGGTAGGAGTTTTGCTGAAAAAAAATAAATTTACATTACAATTTTGCTAGTCTTTGCTAGTTAGATCATATTCATTGAAGACAGAATATCAATATTTTTCATTATATTTACGTTCAACCAATCATTAATGAGGACCAAAAGTAAACTTTACCAGTAATAAAGTAAGTTATACATACAATACGGTTTGTAATCTAATAGTTTGTAATCTAATAGTTTCATTAAAAGATTGAAAAAGATTTTTAAAAGATTCCAATTAAACTTTACTTGCTTTTACAGTGTACTTATCCTTTAAACTGTGCATGCAGCGCAGCAGTTGAATCACCCCATTAGTCTAATCAATATTTATAATACACAGAGTATGTGTACAAGCTCCTACCATTGCAACCTGCACACACAAAACCAGTTGAGGATTATAGTGGAGGAAAACACAACATTAAGTATAGGGGGACAGTAATCCCTGTATAAATTAAATTATATGGATGTTTGGGAGTTGCTTCTCAATCTTTGGAGTGATACAAAAGTGGTTTAGTGGGTGTACAGGATGGTGGGGGAGCCTGGTAATTTACCTATTATGGGGCACAGAAAATTCTGATGGCAGCCCTGGAGTGTCAGGTGATGTTACTCAACCTACTAGAAGCAGGAAATTCACACAGCAATATAATTTCTCACAGGACCCAACTATAAATATGATCTAGGGCTCATTTTAAAGCAACTGCCCTTTAATTTATCAGTAAAGGCAGACCCAGCCATTACTGTGAAACGTGTAAAACTCAATTTTTTGCTGTAAATATCTACACAATGCAGGAGTGCACAAAGTATTTATATATTTAGGATAATATTTTTTTATCATCATGATTTATTCTTACCAGTCTAATAAGTTCTTCTTTGATTAGCCGGGTAATTTCAGCTTTAGCTTTTTGCACAGCTAGTTCACTTGCACCTAAAATAAACAACACAGCCTGCATAAGGGAGTGCTCAAAGCATGGATCAATAAATAAAATGTATTTATAAACAGCATGTGATTTGTACATGTTGTAGCAATACCCATAAAAACTTAAAGCCACCAGATAACATTTTCCCAATAGACAGCACATTCACAAAACTACATTTGGTTGTGTATCACCTCTCCTTTTGCTGTCAATGTTAGTTGAATTATTTAATTAACATATGGGTACTAAGTGTCAGCTCCCATAATTCATCTTGTGTCGCTATTCTATCCAACAGGAACTTCCTTATTACTGTATAGAAAATGCTCTGTAAATAAAGACAGTGAAAGGAGATTTGGACAACAGTTGTAGATGCTCACAAAACTGTTATACGTGTCCATGTGTTTACAGTAAATCTATCTCCATGTAATCTTTAAGTTACATAATTGCACTTCTTGCTTGGAAGTAAATGCATTTTACTAGAGTAGTATCTTGTGCATGGGTTTTCTGAGGAAAAAAAGTTTTCATATTAAGGGTCAAAAATGAAGGTTAAAGGGCATGTCCACCCCCAAAACTATAATCCCCCCAACTACTGGCCCCACCATGTAGTGTAGTTTAATCCTTACCTCACATCCCAGCTCCAAAGGGTTCTCCTGTAGTCCCCCCCCCCAAAGTGCCAAAAACTGCCCACCAGGAGGATAGCAGAGTCCATATAGGACTCTGCCTCCTACCTGGCCTCGGGAGAAGTTTGGCATGCGTACTGCAGCCCTTTCCCCCTCCCTCTCAGGATTCCCTCCCCCTAGCGTAAATTCCTTTAGCCATATGATTCCCCCGTCCCCCCAGCCCCAACCGCTCATTTATAGGCTTAGAAAGTCCCCAAACTTTACTTACCTTCCTCTTCTTTCTCCGCCCAAAATGAACTCCTGGCAGCCGCTTGTGATTGGCGCCCCTCAGCAATCACAGACGCGACTGCCGGAGGCTAGCAGGGCTCTTCCTCCTACCTTGCCTCAGGTAGATTTTTGCCATGCGTACTGCAGCTCTTCTCCCCCCTCCCCCCACCCTATTGCTATCCCTCCCCCTAGCTTAAAACCGCTTTATGTCAGCCTTCCCCCATGTCCCCCAGCCCCAACCGCATAAATTTTATTTTTAGAAAGCTCCCAAATCTGTTACTTACCTCTCCGCTTTCCAACGCGGAAGTGAGCTGCCGGCAGCCGCGTCCGTGATTGGCTGCCGCTCAGCCAATCACAGACGCGGCTGCCGGTCCTGCCCCTCTGCTTGCATTTCCTAGCAAGCAGAGGGCCGGGAGCGCGGCACAGGAAAGAGGGGAGGTAAGTAGAGTTTGGGGGGCTTTCTAAAAATAAAATTAATGCGGTTGGGGCTGGGAGCCCAGGGGGGAATTTAGGGTGGACATACCCTTTAAGCAATTAAAATAACACTAAATCCACTCATATACCTCTAGTCTGGAAATACTAATAGATAATAGATAGATAAAAACACCACATACAAATGGTTGTATACAGTAAATACCGTATCCCTTTTATACACACATAAAAGCTATATAAAAAAGAAAAACTATTCAAATTAGATTACAAACCTGACAAACTTCTAAATATGTAAATTAGCACATTACTAAACAGTAACACTTTAAAAGTAGCAACAATATAAGTAACAATCCTAAGTAACCAGCAGGATTGATACTTATATTTTTGCTAGTTTTAAAAAGTGATACTATTTTGTAAATTGCTCATTTACAGATTTCAGATGTTTATGGTAGGATTGTAATAATCTTCTAGTTTTTATTTTATTTAACAAATTTTTTATATACAGCTTTTTTAGGTGTATTCAGGAGATATTTACTGTATACAACCCTTTTATGTGTATTTCAGAAGTTTTTACATTGATGCTATCACAGGTATATTAGCACAGATTAGGGTTTAACCCTTTCATTGCCACCAATGGTAAATTTTACGGCGCTCTATTTCCTTCCTTTTTTGCCAAGCATGGTAAAATTTACGATTGGTGGCAATGGCCCTTTAAATCCCTCCCGCAGGCTCCCCCGTGTGATCGGAGGGCACTATTCAAGTGCCCTCCCTCTCCCCTCGATCCCCCATCGGTTTGGTCCCACACCGATGGGGGGGATCTCAAGAAATTAACCCCTAAAGTGCCGGATCGTATAGAGAATCCCTCCCACCTCCCGGTACTTCATTCATTGCAGAGCCGCAGCGGAAAGGGAAGTCCCGTGACATCACAGGACGTCTGGGGTTTCCCTTTGGTGTCCATCCCCATATTGCCTGGTGGTCTAGTGGACTAGTAAACGGAGATCGGTTCCGATCTCAGTTTACTACCGAAGTATAGCAGCAGGCACTATGTGCCTGCTTGCTATACTGCATACGAAAAAAATTTAACTGCTAGGGGCAATCGGGGGGCAGCATTCAGGTGCCCCCCTAGCCCCCTCGATTTCATAAAAATCCGTTGGGGGGATCGGGAGATAGCAGTGCCTGAAGTGGTGCCCCCTCCTCTATTGCCGGTCCCTCTCTGCCTCTGCTAAGATCGGTAAGGGAGACCCCGGTGACATCACAGGGCTTTCCCCTTCACCGGGGTCTTCCCTTTGCAAGTGTGATCTCATATAGATCATGCTGCAGTACCTGTATAGTAAAAGCTGTCATGCTGACAGCCTTTACTATACATTTTGTGAATGGAACTCAAAGTTCCATTCACAAATAGGATTTTTTCTAAGTCTTTGCTACTTAGTAAAAAAAATGGGGACAGAGATCAAAATTTGGTGATCACTTCTGATCACCAAATTATTGATCTTTGCCAATGAATGAAAAATCACTTCCTGGAAAATGATTTCCGGGAAGTGATTTTTCCGATCAGATCATCATAAATGCCCGTTTTCCAATTCGAAATCCGATGATCAGCTATGGGAATGAGCCAAAAAAAAGGGGAAATGCGCACAAAAAAATTCTTAAAGTGATACACACCCCCCCTTTTTTTTTTACCCTAAAACTCTAAATTAGCAAAAACTTTGTCTTTTCCAAGCTTCCCAACGCAGATCATTATTTGTCCGATTTCAAGGGAAACTAAGCCTATTTTAGTAGAAATTTTTGCAGAGGTAGAGGTACCAAAAAAAGACCGGATTGAAGTTTTAGGATCAGTAAAGTGTGCAAAAACTTGTGACTCTCCGTACTAACCGGTTTTCACTAAAATACCACTAAAAGGGGGAGTGGGGGTGGGTTGTGGCGGTTTTTAATTTTTTTCTTGTAATTGCAATTGCGCATGGGTTCCATTTGAGCTAGTTGGTGGCCCGTCTCTGTTTGCACCCACCCATATGGTATACTGTTTGATTCAGGACATGTGGGAGATTGCCATTTAGTGGGTTTTTTTTCTTGCCATGTGGGTTTAGGTAGGATTTCAACCTTTGAGACCTTTTTTTTTCCACAAAATCTCCTAAAAGCACGGAGTTCTATGAATAACAGGTCGGAATTTCTTAATATTATACGAAAGCATGATACCGTTACATAGCTGAAGGTGTGTAGATTCCAAAAGATATAGTTTTTGGGGGGTATTTCCAAGTTGAATAGGCTGTTCAAATTACAGAACACTGATTTTTTTTGTAATTGCACTTTGCATGCGTCCCATTTGAGCTAGTTGTAGTTCATTTAGTGAGTTTTTTTGCTTGTCAAGTGGGTTTAGGTAGGATTTCAACCTTTGAATCTCTTATTTTATTTTTCACAAAATCACCTAAAAAACACAGAATTCTTTGGATTACTGCATCTGGAATTCTTCAAATTACAGAGAGCACTTTGATTTTTTCTGTATTTGCGCTGTGCATGCGTCCATTGAGCTAGTTGGTGCCCACATCTTGTTTTGCACTCACATATATGGCATACCGTTTGATTCAGGAATGTGGAAGATTGACATTTAGTGGGGTTTTTTATTGTGGGCGGCATTTCAAGGTTCAGGGCCGTTTCCTTTGAAAAAAAGATGTAAGGTCAAATTACAGAGCTCTTTGATTTTTTTTCTGTAACGGCACTTGTGCATGGCTCACTTTGTGACTAGTGGCTTCCACGGTCCTGTGTTGTAACCATGTATATGGCATACGTTTGAATCAGGGCATTTGGGAGATTGATTACTTGACAAGTTTTTTTCATATTGCATGGGAATTTGACAAGATTTTTAAATTTGAAATTTATTTTTGTACATTTTTCCAGAAAATTGGTACAAGTGTGAAATTCTATGCAGACGGTACCCACACCATTGTGGTATGCATAAAAAGAATGGCACCGTTGCATAGCTGAAGGTGTGTAGATTCCAAGAATATATAGTTTTGTGGGATATTTCTAATAAAGAGGGTTGTTAGTCTGACCAAATCTGGAAAGGTGCTGTAATTGGACCATGTGCATTGGCTTTCTTGTAGCTACTCGATTCCACGTCTGCGTGTGTAACAATGATATGGCATACTGTTTGATTCAGGACATTTGGGAGATTGAATTTGGTAACTTTTTTTACATTACTTGGGATTTTGGCATGTTCTAACTTTGAAAGTGTTTTTTTGTTAATTTTTCAGAAAATGGCCGGTAAACATTCAAACTTCTACGAAGAACTGCTCCAACATCATTGAAGGTATGAATGAACAAACTAAAGCATTACATACCTGAAGGTGTGTAGATTCCAAGGATATATAGTTTATGGGGAGTATTTCTGAGTTTGGGGTTGTTTGTGGTAATTTGGATTTGACTGAATATGTTTGCTGTTTTTTTAGCCATCGTGACATTGTCTCACTTCATGGCTAGTAGCTCCAAGTCCACGGTTGTAACCTGCATAGCATACCATTTGATCAGGACATTTTGGGGATTGATGTTTGGTAACTTTTTTTTACATTCCGTGAGGTTTTGGCATGATTTCTCCCTTTGAAGGGATTTTTGTTCATTTTTTCAGAAAGTGCGACCTTCTCGAAAACTGCGCCCACCACTATTGATGGTAATGAATGAACTCACTCCCCCCCAGTGTACATAGCTGAAGGTGTGTACATTTTAGGAATATATAGTTTGTGGGGGTTGTTTCTGGGTTAGGGGGGTGTTTTGTGGTAAAAACTGCAGACTGTTGAAATTCAGAGTTGGTTGAATATTTTTGCTGTTTTTGAGCAATCATGCATTGTCTCACTTCGTGGCTTTTCGCTTCCATGTCCGCGTGTGTAACCACACATATGGCATACCATTTGATTCAGGACATTTGGGGGATTGATATTTGGTAACTTTTTTTTACATTCCGTGAGGTTTTGGCATGATTTCTACCCATTGAAGTTGTTTTTTGTTCATATTTTCAGAAAAGTGCGACATTCTATGAAAAACTGCGCCCACACTATTGATGGTATGAATGAACGAACTACAGCATTATGTAGCTGAACGTGTGTAGATTTCAGGAATATATAGTTTTTGTGGGGTATTTCTGAGTTATGGGGGTGTTTTGTGGTAAAAACTGCAGACTGTTCAAATTTGGAGTTGGCTGAATATTTTCACTGGTTTTGAGCCATTGTGCATTGTCTCACTTCGTAGCTATTCGCTTCCACGTCTGTGTGCGTAACCACACATATGGCATACCATTTGATTCAGGACATTTGGGAGATTGACATTTGGTAACTTTTTTTACATTCCATGGGGTTTTGGCATGATTTCTACCTTTGAAAGTTGTTCTTTGTTAATTTTTTCAGAAAATCTGCTGAAAGTGCAAACTTCTACGAAGAGCTGCACCTATACCATTGATGCTATGAATGAAAGAATTACAGCGCTATGTTGCTGAAGGTGTCTACATTCCAAAAATATATAGTTTCTGGGGGGTATTTCCAAGCTACAGGGGTGTTTAGTGTAAAAAAACTGCAGAATGTTCTAATATAGAGATGGCTAAATTTTTTTACTGTCACTGCCATTTGGCATTAGTCCCACTTTGGGTTAGTTGGTAGCCATGTCTCTGGGTACACCCATGAATATGGCATACCGTTTTATTCGGGAGGGATTAGGCTTTCATATTTGAGATGCGTTTGAACTTTCCTCCACAGTTTTTAGCTGAAATTCGCATTTGATTTTGTCTCTGATTTTACAGTTGAGGAAAAAAAGGAAAATGTGAAAAAATAACTTACAATTGGACGAAGAGCTGCGTCTGGGTATCTGCATTTTGATCGAAACTTACCTCACTCATAATATCCTGCGGGTGTGTAGTTTCTAAAAATATCTCACTTGTGGGGATATTTTAGTTAATTTGGTAGATATTCTATGTTAACTGTCAGTAGTGGTTATACATTTTAATTTGGTGTAATATTCTTGAAGGTGCAGTTTTAGTTTGGGGGCGTCTCCTGTACAGGAAAAGTCTGGTACCTACATATATCTGGTATCGTTGTACTCGGGAGTATCAGAGCTTTTAGAAACAGTAAGATTTTTGTGCGTAACCTTAAGATAACTAAGTAAAAACGGGAAATATCTGTGAAAAATTGCTAATATTTTAATTTTTTTACATATTTTACCCATAATTCCAATTATATCTCCAGAAAAGTTAAAAAATGTTGATACCATGCTAAAGTACACTTTGTGCTGAAAAAAACAATGTATAATATTCCTAATTTACTGGGGGGTTTCCTACTGTAAAATTAGTTTAAACCATATGAGTGCAAAATCCTGAAAATTCTTCTGGCAAAAAAGGGTAGACAACTTGCAAAACTGTCTGGCACTGAAAAGGTTAAATTATTTATCTTGTTTGGTTTTATGCATAAGGATTTTGTTTACCTAGTTTAGCCTTTAACCCTTTCACTGCCAGAAGAATTTCATTTTTTTTTTTGCGTTAACTGCCAGAAGAATTCTCAGGATTTTGCCCTTAATCGCTTTAGACTAATTTTACAGTAGGAAACCTTGCAGTAAATCAGGAATATTATACATTGTTTTTTTCAGCACAAAGTGTACTTTAACATGGTAACAGAATTTTGTAACTTTTCTGGAAATTTTACTGGAATTATGGGTAAAATATGTAAAAAAATTAAAAATGAAAAATTTTCATGGATTTTTCCCATTTTTACTTATAGTTATCTTAAGGTTACACACAAAAATCTTACTGTTTCTAAAAGCTCTGATACTCCCGAGAACAACGATACCAGATATATGTAGGTACCCGACGTTTCCTGTACAGGAGACCCCCCCAAACTAAAACTGCACCTCCTAGAATATTACACCAAATTAAAATGTATAACCACTACTGACAGTTAACAAGAATATCTACCAAATTAACTAAAATATCCCCACAAGTGAGATATTTTAGAAACTACACACCCACAAGATTTATGATTGAGGTTAGTTTTGATCAAAATGCAGACACCCGGATGCAGCTCTTCGTCCAATTGTAAGTTATTTTCTCACATTTTCCTTTTTTTCCTCAACTGTAAAACCAGAGACAAAATCAAATGCGAATTTCAGCTAAAAAACTGTGGAGGAAAGTTCAAACGCAGCTCAAATATGAAAGCCTAACCCCTCCCGAATAAACGGTATGCCACATTCATGGGTGTACCCCGAGACATGGCTACCAACTTACCCAGAGCGTGACCAGTGCCAAATGTCAGTAGCAGCAAAAAAAAATAGCCAGTTTTGTATTGAACAGTCTGCAGTTTTTCCACAAAACAACCCCCCAACTCAGACACCCCACAAACGATTAATTCCGAAATCTACACACCTTCAGCTATGTAGCACTGTAGTTCGTTCATTCATACCATCAATGGTGTGGGCGCAGTTCTTCATAGACGTTTGCACTTTTGTGAAAAAATGAACAAAAAACTTCAAAAAGGTGAAAATCATGCCAAAACCTGACGGAATGTAAAAAAAAGTTACCAAATATCAATCTCCTAAATGTCCTGAATCAAACGGTATGCCCTATGTATGGTTACACATGCAAAAGTGGAATCAACTAGCCACAAAGTGAGCCAATGAACAATGGCCCAATTACATCAATTTTCAGATTTGTCAGACTAAACACCCCTCTATATTAGAAATACCCCCCAAAACTATATATTCTTGGAATCTACACACCTTCAGCTACGTTACGGTGCCATGCTTTCATACATACATGAAGAATTCCAGACCCAGTAATCCAAAGAACTCTGTTTTTAGGAGGTTTTGTGAAAAATAAAGTAAGATGATTCAAGGGTTGAAATCCTACCTAAACCCACTTGACAAGCAAAAAAACCCACTAAATGTCAATCTCCCACATGTTCTGAATCAAACGGTATGCTATATGTGTGGGTGCACAGAGACGTGGCCACCAACTATCTCAAATGGGACGCATGCACAAATGCAATTACAAGAAAAAATCAAAGTGCTCTGTAATTTGAACAGCCTACCCTTTTTCTAAGTAAACTGTCCCGAAACATGGAAATTCCCCCCACAAACTATATATTTTTGGAATCTACACACCTTCAGCTACACAATGGGGTGATTCCTTTATGCATACCACCAATGGTGTGGGCGCAGTTTCATGTAAAATTTCGCTTTTTTACCAGATTTTCAGGAAATTTTTAAAAAAAATACAATTCAAAGTTAAAAATCATGGCAAATTTCCATGTCATGTAAAAAAAAACTTGTCAATTATCAATCTTCCAAATGCCCTGAATCAAACGGTATGCCATATGCGTGGATGCACACAGGGACGTGGCCACCAACTAGCTCAAATTGGATGCATGCACAAGTGTAATTACAAGAAAAAAATCAAAGTGCTCTGTCATTTCAAACAGCCCCAAAACTTGGAAATGCCCCCCCCACACATAAAACCCCCCCACTAAATATCAACTCTGCCACAGACATGTACTGAACGTGTATGCAGTATATTGAAGTGGATTGCACACAGAGACGTGGCCACCAACTAGCTCAAATGGGACGCATGCACAAATGCAATTACAAGAAAGAATCAAAGTGCTCTGTAATTTGAACAGCCTACACTTTTTCTAAGGAAACATGGAAATTCCCCCCACAAACTATATATTTTTGGAATCTACACACCTTCAGCTATGTTACGATGCCATGCTTTCATACATACATGAAGAATTCCAGACCCAGTGATCCAAAGAACTCCGTGTTTTGAGGAGGTTTTTTGAAAAATATTAATTCAAGGGTTGAAATCCTACCTAAACCCTTTTGACAAGCAAAAAAACCCACTAAATGTCAATCTCCCACATATCCTGCATCAAACGGTATGCCATATGTGTGGGTGCACACGTGGCCACCAACTAGCTCAAATGGGACGCATGCACAAGTCCAATTACAAGAAAAAAAATCAAAGTGTTCTGTAATTTGAACAGCCTAATCAACTTGGAAATACCCCCCACAAACTATATATTTTTTGAAGCTACACACCTTCAGCTACGTGATGGTATCATGCTTTCGTATATATATGAAGAATTCCAGACGCTGTTATTCATAGAACTCTGTGCTTTTAGGAGATTTTGTGAAAAAATAAAAAAAGAGGACTCAATGGTTGAAATCCTACCTAAACCCACTTGGCAAGTAAAAAAACCCACTAAATGGCAATCTCCCACATGTCCTGAATCAAACGGTATGCCATAAGGGTGGGTGCAAACAGAGACGGGGCCACCAACAAGCTCAAATGGGATCCATGCGCAATTGCAATTACAAGAAAAATTTTTAAAACGCCACAACCCACCCCCCAACCCTATCCCCACAGGTACCTCTGCAAAATTCCCTACTAAAATAGGCTTAGTTTCCCTTGAAATCGAAGAAATAATGATCCGCATTTACTTTAGCGATATCACCGGGGACATTGGGAAGCTTGGAGAAGACAATTTTTTTTGCTAATTTATAGTTTTTAGGTAAAAAAAAAAAAAAAAAGGTGTGTGTATCACTAAGATTTTTTTTGTCGGCATTTCCCCCTTTTTTTTGGATCATTCCCAAAGATGATCATCGAATCATCTCAGGGAATGATACCGAACTTGGAATACGGGCATAAATGCCCGTTTTCCAATTCGAAATCCGATCGGAAAAATCACTTTCCGGAAATCATTTTCCAGGAAGTGATTTTTCATTCATTGGCAAAGATCAATAATTTGGTGATCAGAAGTGATCACCAAATTTTGATCTCTGTCCCCATTTTTTTACTTAGTCTTTGCTAAGTAGCAAAGACTTAGAAAAAATCCTACTTGTGAATGGAACTTTGAGTTCCATTCACAAAATGTATAGTACAGCTGTCAGCATGACAGCTTGTGCTATACAGTTACTGCAGAATGATCTATATGGAGATCAGACTGCAGTACCTCCACTGGACCACCAGGGGCAGCATAATACCTCCATATGGGAAGACCCTGGTGAAGGAGGAAGTTCTGTGATGTCACCGGGGTCTCCCATGCAGCTTCCTCCTCCAACTCCACGTGGGACCAGCTGCAATCCAGGTATGAAATCTTCCGATCCCCCCCTCGGATTTGGACGAAACCGAGGGGGGATCGAGGGGGGTAGGGGGGCAGTCGAATGCTGCCCTCCGATCGCACCTAGCGGGGGGCAAATTTTTTGGGGGAGGGGGAAGCCACAGATCGTGTATTCACGATCTGTGGCAGTTTGGACATTCACTGCACAGATCGTGAATATACGATCTGTGGCAGTGAAAGGGTTAATCATATAGCTATATATGTATTACTATGGTTATTTCAGGATTATATTCTATAAAATGTAGGTTTAGTTCTCCTTTAAATCTTATGTACACTTTTCTAATAAACAAGACTAGCAGTTGTACCTGGCGTTGCCCGTGTACACTTGTGGGTTAAGTATTTTTTACGTGCAGGTGTGTGTTTGGCTTAAATGGAAGATACAGGTGGAAAAAGTGCACAGTTGGTAATGTACGTCATGTATTTCATAATAATGGGTTGTGGAGGTGACATTGCTTGAGAGACGTATAGCACATGTTTATTGCAAAACCTTATATACAACGTTATCAGTTTTTCCACTAAGAGCGTAAATATACAAATGTTGTGGTGAACCTACTCGTGAACATGCTACATGGAATTTGCCGTTGCGAAAACGTGTCAATTGCAACTGAATATCTCAGCACTTGAGTGACTGACAGGCGTCTGTCTCTGAAGCATGTGACATGCGCCTCTTTGTGTTGTTAAAGCTGGGCTTCATTCTGTTGCGCTGTCTGCGCGTTGTGTTATAATTAAGCGTGCTCTATTGTTTGCAGATTTGTTAGCAGTTGGTCACTTTGTTTGCACTTTATCCTTGCTCAAGGACGACTTTATATTGACTATTACATCCCAATCAATAAAGTTATTTTCTGGTCCGAATTGAAAGTGCCATGATGTCTTTGTTCTTTTAGACTTAGTTGTAACTATCTGTGAAGTGTGTGACATGTGGGCAGTGTGTGTCTTTCTTAAATCCAGGCAATTCCCATGTAGTCCTACCCCCTCAACCCTTCCAGTTTAAATAAGTGAATGGGGCATGTCAGCGATGTTGCGGTGGGGGTGGCACTGCATTCTAGGGTGTGGACAGTGTGTCGTGTGTGATGTTGTGGTGTCCAGGAGGCTTGGACGTGATATTTGGTGGTCGCGATATCTGGGGGCATAGCAACATAGTCTTTCCAGGGTTTATAGTGGATAATTAAATGTGATATAAACCCTGGAAAGACTATGTTGCTATTGGTGATATCACATTTATATACACATATAA
This sequence comes from Hymenochirus boettgeri, assembly GCA_019447015.1. Classification (NCBI taxonomy): domain Eukaryota; kingdom Metazoa; phylum Chordata; class Amphibia; order Anura; family Pipidae; genus Hymenochirus; species Hymenochirus boettgeri. The sequence continues at coordinate 55,200,259 of CM033471.1, read as the reverse complement.
ACCCTGGAAAGACTGTTACTATTGGCAATATCACATTTATATATAAATATAAACCCTGGAAAGACTATGTTGATATGGGTGATATTTGTATATAAATGTGATTCATATAACCATAGCAGTCTTCCAGAGTTTATATTTGAAGATAAATGTGATATCGCCATAGTAACAAGTCTTTCCAGGGTTTATATTTGTACACAAATGTGGCTCATATTACCAATAGTAACATGTCTTTCCAGGGTTTATATTTGTATATAAAATGTCATTCATATCACAATAGTAAGTTTCCAGGGTTTTATTTTGTATATAGAAGTCATTCAATCACCAATAGTAACACAGTCTTTCCAGGGTTTATATCTGAAACCTTTTAGAAGCAAATTGTAATGTGTTAAAGACGTTAAGGGAAAGGTTTGTTCCATCTTTTATAGAAGCTGTTGTTCGTGTGCAGCTCTCTGAGTTGTGTAGTGTTATATACGCTGTTGTTGTGTCACTGAAGTGGACTGTGAGTTACCTGCAAGTGACGTGCAGGCTTTTTGTTACTCAAACTGGACTTCATGGGCGTCGTCCCTTTCAGAGGGGCGTTGCAGTTTGTTGAGTCATCCAGGGTGTGGCTGTGGTGTGGTGAGCACATACATACAAGATTTCTGATTTATATAGTAGATAAAATAACATTACCGTATATACTCGAGGATAAAGGGCCGAGGGAGTATAAGAGACGGGTACCTATTTTACCTGAAAAAATTTGTATAAAACTGATTGACCGAGTATAAGTCGAGGGTAGAAATTATCAGCACTACTGCCTTCTGTTCTGTGTTGTTTTTAGGCTTTAGTTGCCCTTTTTAAAGGACAGCAGAATTCCTATACATGAATCCCATACAGTAATAGCCAAATCCATGTACCAGTAACCTCCAATTCCATGGCACTCAGTTATGATGTTTGGAAACAAACTCCCAGCATGCTTGTTGCTGGAGTTTCAGTTTCTAAAAATTGGAGTGGCAAGGTTCAGTAAACTTTTAATTAAGCTTACCATCATTTACAATTCTCCTGAACCCCATATTGTAAAGGGCCCTCTGACCATATAGTAAAGGACTCTCTGACCCCCATATAGTAAAGGGCACTCTGACCCCATATAGTAAAGGACTCTCTGATCCCAATATTTAAAAAATGTCACTGAGATGTTTGTAGTTTCAAGCTGTCGTTTGCACTGTACTAGCAGCTGTTTTTTGCCCCAAACTGAGGAGACCCATCAGATTTACAGCATCCATATGAGCAGTGACAGGGCTGAGTGAGTCCAGCAGCCAGACTACAGGAAGCAGGAAGTAAAGGGCAGATCAGCTCCTGTAACTTTCTATGCAGGTTAACACAGCGCCATCTACTGGTTACTATCTGCAATTGCAGAATTTGGATCTAAATTAGGGCTTGACCCGAGTACAAGTCGAGGTTAGATTTTCAGGCTAATTTTAAAGCCTGAAAAATTCGACTTATACTAGAGTATATACGGTAATAGGAAAAGTTCTCTTTAATGTTAACTGCAGAATTAAAAACTTTTTTTAAAAAGGCAGTTTTGTGGAGTCAAAAAAAAAGTAATCTGAAAACATTTTATCACTACTTTCAATTGCCAAGTAAATCTTTCTTTCTCCTTCCTTGGGATCTTTACCAGGGGGGAAATATGTTCCTCTATATAGTAATCGCAGCTTCAGAATATTCACTAATCGTTGCAGGGCTTCTTTAGATGTCACCTTCCACATGGCCGGTCTTAAAGAGACACAAAGACAGATCTCATCAAAAATAATTTCATACAGGAACAAGTACCATAAATCAATCTTGATAATAAAGAGCACATTGCAAATTTCACAGGAATAATAGAACCTTCTACAGATAGGGTTGTCAGGGTTATCCCCTGACAGACTGTTGACTGCATTATCAGTATTAATAACTATAATGATTACCAATTACCAATGGTAATTAAATGAGGAATGAAAACTTGCTACTCTGAAATGTGGGCAGATTACCATTGAGATATTTTTAATAAATATATATTTTTTATAAATATTTCCCCAAAATGTCACTTTGTACAGAAAGCTAAAACACTATTCTCAAAGAATAACGAGCTTTTGTCCATAAAGTACCATATTAACAGGGTATTCAAAAGTTCTTATCGTTTAATGGTTCTAATTTTGCCCCAACCAATCAGATGTTAGCTTCAAATGTTAAATAAGGTCTGATTGGTTGGGGCAAAATTACGCACCATTTTTAACGATAAGAATTTTATTGAATCTCCCGTAAATATCTTATGCTAATCACAATGCACAAAAAGATTGTAATGGTTTACAGTTGAGTAAGCACTTTATCAAGTACATTTAACCCACTCAAGAGAAAACCGGTAACAGATCAATTTATACCCTCTTTCCCTATTCCCAGTTCACCCCCCTTTTCTTTTGTATTACATTCTCATAACCCAGGTATCCTATTGGACTTTTATGCATGAAAATAAACTATGATTGCTAATGATACCTATTGTTTAACTATGTGATACATAAACGCATTCAATGTCTAATCTTCTCTTGATTTAATGCTATTTGCATACCTTTATCAAATATATTTAAAAAAAAAACAACAAAAAAACTTCAAGAGTAAAGCAATCCACAAAGACTAAGCAATGGTGGTGAGTGACACTAACAAAGAAATGTTGTACTGAGTACCCTCTAAGCAAAGGTTTATGCTTAAAAATTGCAAAAGCCTGAACCCATATAGTAAAGGGCCCTCTGGCCCCCAATTAGAAGGGCCCTCTGGCCCCCATATAGTAAAGGGCCCTCTGGCCCCCATATAGTAAGGGCCCTCTGGCCCCCATATAGTAAGGGCCTCAGACCCCATCAGATTTACAGCATTCAGATGAGCAGTGACAGTGCGAGTGAGTCCAGCAGCCAGACTACAGGAAGCAGGAAGTGTAAAGGCAGATCAGCTCCTGTAACTTCTATGCAGATTAACACAGCCCACCTACTGGTTACTATCCGCAATTTAGAATTTGGATCTAAATTAGGACTTGACCCGAGTATAAGTCGAGGTTAGGTTTTCAGGTTAACTTTAAAGCCTTAAAAATTGGACGTATCTGAGTAATAAGGTTATACCGAAAAAGTAGTTATTTTAAATTGACCATAACTGGAAACATAATTCTGCCCAACCAACGCGTGTATTCATTTCTTGTTGATCTGCCCCCTATTTCTTAGATATACAATCTAAAAACTTTTTTATATTTCAGCTGTAGTCAAGTTCCTTGCTCTCAAAAAACTATTCTTCTGTGAGTAGTTTTAACGTAGCTGGAACGGAGACAGAGTTTTGACAGTTGCAGTGTTCTCCCCAGAATTTTTTTCAAGCCGGGTGGCATGAAAAAGTAGCCGGGTGGGGTGGGACAAGGAAATTTGGTGGTGGGGAAAAATGGCACTGCATCATGCTACTTATATAGTTTTACAACATCTGCAGGGAATGTAGTTCTACAACATCTGAAGGTAACCATGTAAAATGGCAGCACAAATACATGTTGCCAACCTTTGTGGCCTCTTGGGGATCTTGGAAAAGCTAGTTAACATGCTAAAATAAGCTTACAAGTGTAAAAAAAAGGGTCTGGACTGGGTAGTTTGGCAGTGGAGGAGTTTTTACTGACCTATTGGTACACCCTATTAACCTAAATCTAATTTTTTTTAAAATCACAAGTGTTCTCTTAAGAAATTTTTTCCAGCGCGGTGGCATGAAAAAGTAGCGGGTGGCCGCCCCGGCTAAAAGACCCTAGGGAGAACACTGCAGTTGGCTCTCTTACCACTTTTATTATAAAACCCTATAAAAGACACTTGTCACGGTGTGACATTGTAAATTTCAAGTATTTACTAAGCGATCAGTACCCATGCAAAGAGAAAGAGGAGGCTTTATTCATGATTCTTCTTTAATTGCAGTTTTATGGCAGGAAATGTTGATGTGATACCATTATACTATATCGCATACTATACTTTTCTCCCACTTAAGGATATGAGCTACAATAACATTGACTGCAAATCAACCTAATTATACTTGACAGTTATTCTGCTTTATAGTAAGATTACTGTGGTAATAATGTTGCAGTTCACAAAATATTTCTTTCTTTAGATGTTAAATGTAGACTGAAGTTAACACTTAAAAATTCTAGTGATTCAGCTTCAGAATTAAGAATTCAGATCTTAATTTATTTTTATGGTTACCTTGCAATGCTTTTACAACAGTGGTTTACATTTTTTTTTTTTTTTTGAAGGAGGTTGTTGTGACTTATAACTAATGGAAAGGCATTAAGGCAAAAAATGCATTAAAATAATTAATTATTCATACCACCTTTAGAACCCACAGCTCCCTCCGACTTTAAAAGTTTCAAACTCCCAGCATTTCCTAACTGCACTAAAAATCTTTAAACATAGGCATACAGACATATTTTAGGTATTATTTACATTATTCCCCACCATAACTTCCTGAGGAAAGTCATAATTTTCTAGCTCCTCTTCATATCTTTTAAAGGATTCATTGGCACCAACCTCCTGCTTTTCCTCCTCCAGCTTTTCTACTGGGACATAGTTAAGTTTTGGCATGATCTTTTCAGCTAGCCTGCTCTGCGATTGTTTTAGCAGAAAAACTGTGAGGTGAGCTATGGGGCCACCCCTAAGAATAGCATTTGTGGCTTGTTGCATTACATCCTGACAAAAAAAGATTGACGGACATTGTTATTGGATAGTTTCTGTATAGAAGTAGGCACAATGGGGACAGGAGGAAACTTTCACGAGTTTATCGCCACCCCAATTAGAAATGTGAGCATTTTAAAAATGTAGGTGCTGGAAAGTAGGCAGGAAAAATATATTGCTAGTCATTTTATTAATGTGCCAATAATTAAATTAAAACACAAGTAAATAAAAAGACATCACAAGATGCTTGTGATGTCCCATATAAATTCTACGTTATTGGAAAATAAAAAAATAGAAATCTCAAATTCAAAGATCATGTATGAAATCAGAATTGAATCTACACTATTTTGCCAACATTCTAGAATAGCATAGTGGGAAATCCCCAACCATCCTCTGTGTTCAGCACTTAAACTGCATATCTTGAAAGCGTCTTGCCATTGATAGGGATGTAGAGAGAAAACTTCTGTGAATTTCAGAAGCTGGCTTTACCCTTAAATGCTGAAGATCGTACAAAAATGCTCTCCTTAAAAAAAGGACCTAAGTGCAACAGGTTATATGCATGTGTTTTGCAGAACTTATGGGATATTACCAGAAAAAGATGCCATTCAGGAGCGATTAGTGGGTACAATTCAAGTAAAAACAACACATTTCTTGTGAGATACACATAACCAATGGACGAAATGACCATCAACATGCAGCATAACCCCCCCACGGAGAATCATGCAGATTAGTAATTTACAGAAACCTGAGCCTACTTGCCAAGCAAATTTGTACAGGTACTAATAAATTAAAGATGGTAAATGACCTTTAGTAGCGGTAAGCGTGCTTACTTGTGCACTGTTTCCACTGAATAACACTAAGAGAGGCTTTAGAGATTACCAAATGAACCCCTGACAAATATGCAGCAAAAAAAAAATGCCACCTCCTATAAGTATACCAAAATGTTAGCGCAGTTTTTTTGAGAACAATGACTACTGTATCTACCAAAAAATTTTTTGCTTTTTATGTATTTAGCAAAAAGTATCACAAAATCAGTGGGTAGTTTACCCTATTACTCTTTTAATAGGAGAATAATTAAGTGAACATGATCTTGCAACAGCTCCTACAATGCTGATTTCTCAATTAGTGAAATAAAACCTTTAGAGCAGATCAATCTGGCCCTACATTTTATAATATTCCACTCCAGCAAATGGAAGTGTCGACACTACTCTATCACCCAGAATCCAGTGGGTTGAGACTGAGGTTAAAATTACTATTTACAAATGACAGGGAAAAAAAAAAAAATTAAATTTAAAAAAATTCAATTGAAAGATATAAGGTAAGTGAAAAAAAAGTTGTGGGTGATGACTCTATAAGACGCACTCTATTTCTAACCCCTTAGACAACAAAAAGAAAAAATACTATTACATGTTTGTCATCTTTTTCTTACCTTCGATATAAATAGCTGACTGGTTATGTGGTGGGTTCACATTCTAGTTTGCACCATAAAGTAGATGTCTAAGCCGGCTATCTTCTATCATCATGATTGCCGTTGGTGGTTTAAAAATATTTACATACCTTGTTCTGCTCCAGATTCTTTGTTACACTTGTTTTAGCCAAGCGCTTTGCAATTTTCCAATTTCTCTGCATTTCCAGCTGTTGGTAAAGGTGCATTAGCTGAAGAAAGCACTCCGTTGTGCCACCAGGGGCAACCAGCTTACTGCAGCACCTCCAGGTCCTGACTGTCCTTACCCTCTTCTTCAGAATTAAACATGCTTTTCTATTTGTTCATCAATCTAGAAAGCCAATTATAAGAAACAAAAGTATCACATATAACAACCAAAATAAAGAATAAAGGGAACTGTGGCCAGACAAGTGATGTTAATATAAAGCCAGTTCCTACCTTTAAAACAAAGCCATCAACCACAGCGCAGTTGTTCTTTTGGCAGTCTTTCTTTTTTGTTTGCTTCTTAATCTCGTTATTCTTGTTGTGTTTTTTTTTTTGTTGTGTTTTGTTAAAGTTATTTATTTGTTTGTTACTATCGCTATTGCCTTCATTTATGAGTTGACGGAGTTGGGGTGGGGTTGTATGGGTTGATTGTTTTGGTGGAGTTCATTTGTGGTTTCTTTGTGCCTGGTTGTATACCATGTCTAGCATTGGGGTTAAACAATTGTGCCTTGGCGATTCTTTTTATACGTATATATTCAAGTTAATAACAGTCAATTTTTTTCAGGCTTTTTTTTAAAACAGTTAGCCAGTCTGATAGACCTAAGCCTGCGACTAATTTAGGATCCAAAATTCTGCAATTTGCGGTATAGTAACCAGTAGGTGCTTATCTGTTGTTATTCAATTAGGGTCAATCTGGTGACTTGTAGTATTGTTTAGTGTCTTGGAGACTAGTTTCGTAGTACATCCGACATGGCTATCTCATTCAGAAACATTAGAAGTGAGAAAGACAGAATCGGATTGAGCTAACGCGAGAAACGTCTTCCAGGACTTATTAAACTTCAAAAGTTCCCATGTTGTACTAATCTGAATACATGACAGATGGCTATACCATGACCTGGAAATTGTACGTGAGAACAGATTCACAAGTGATTAACCCGTAGGTGGGCGCTCGTGTTTATTTTGCTAATTGTTCTGTTTTCTTTTCTGTTAAATGCTATAGATTAGGAAAGTTCAGTGGATCAGAGGGGGCTGTGATTTACAATATGGTGGTAAGAGTGCCCTGTTTACTCAATTGGGGGTGTAGGTAGGCCCGTTTACTATATCGGTTGGGTCAGTACGTTGACACTTTGGTTGTATATGCGGGTGTGCAGGAGTGCCCTTACAATTCATGTGGGGGTTTCAAGGAGGATGTAGAATTTGTAATTATGATTGGTTAAGCTTAAGGAAAAGAAGTTTCTACTTGATACTTTGTGACAGCTTCCAGATGTTTAGAAAGCACAGTATACTCAACAGCAAACAAGCATGCTGTGGGGATGTTTTTAGTTTTGTTTCCAAACATCTTGGATCGTGCCCAAGATTATTGTGGGGGGTTAACTGTAGTACTCGGATGGTGTTGGGGCTTATCTTAGGTATGGGTTATTGCATTGTGTTGATTGTTGGAATTTTTTGCTTTTCCCGTACGCATTTAGAGGTGAGGCCAAGTTGATCTAAATTTCTTCTACCCTTGAGGTTCCTGTTCTTTCTCCATTGTTAATTCGATTTTTACAAATTTTCTTTACACACGATAAAAAAAAGCTTTAGTAAGTGGGTGCATTGTGAGTAGACTTTTATTATCAAGTTGAGACAAATGGGGGGAATCGACTTTATACTCGAGTATATTACGATATCACATTTATATACACATATAAACCCTGGAAAGACTGTTACTATTGGCAATATCACATTTATATATAAATATAAACCCTGGAAAGACTAATGTTGATATGGGTGATATTTGTATATAAATGTGATTCATATCACCAATAGCAAGTCTTTCCAGAGTTTATATTTGAAGATAAATGTGATATCGCCAATAGTAACAGTCTTTCCAGGGTTTATATTTGTACATAAATGTGGCTCATATTACCAATAGTAACATAGTCTTTCCAGGGTTTATATTTGTATATAAATGTCATTCATATCACCAATAGTAAGTCTTTCCAGGGTTTATTTTTGTATATAGAAGTCATTCATATCACCAATAGTAACACAGTCTTTCCAGGGTTTATATCTGAAACCTTTTAGAAGCAAATTGTAATGTGTTAAAGACGTTAAGGGAAAGGTCTTGTTCCATCTTTTATAGAAGCTGTTGTTCTGTGTGCAGCTCTCTGAGTTGTGTAGCTGTATATTACGCTGTTGTTGTGTCACTGAAGTGGACTGTGAGTTACTCTGCAAGTGACGTGCAGGCTTTTTGTTACTCAAACTGGACTTCATGGGCGTCGTCCCTTTCAGAGGGCGTCGCAGTTATGTTGAGTCATCCAGGGGTGTGGCTGTGTGGTGAGCACATACATACAAGATTTCTGATTTATATAGTAGATAAAATAACATTACCGTATATACTCGAGTATAAGTCGGTCCGAGTATAAGTCGAGGTACCTATTTTTACCTGAAAAATTTGTAAAAACTGATTGACTCGAGTATAAGTCGAGGGTAGAAATTATCAGCACTACTGCCTTCTGATTCTGTGTTGTTTTTAGGCTTTAGTTGCCCTTTAAAAGGACAGCAGAATTCCTATACATGAATCCCATACAGTAATAGCCAAATCCAGTACCAGTAACCTCCAATTCCATGGCACTCCAGATGTTTGGAAACAAACTCCCAGCATGCTTTGTTGCTGGGAGTTTCAGTTTCTAAACATGTGGAGTGGCAAGGTTCAGTAAACTTTTAATTAAGCTTACCATCATTTACAATTCTCCTGAACCCCATATTGTAAAGGGCCCTCTGACCCCATATAGTAAAGGACTCTCTGACCCCCATATAGTAAAGGGCACTCTGACCCCATATAGTAAAGGACTCTCTGATCCCAATATTTAAAAATGTCACCTGAGAGTTGTAGTTTCAAGCTGTCGTTTGCACTGTACTAGCAGCTGTTTTTTGCCCCAAACTGAGGAGACCCATCAGATTTACAGCATCCATATGAGCAGTGACAGTGCTGAGTGAGTCCAGCAGCCAGACTACAGGAAGCAGGAAGTGTAAAGGCAGATCAGCTCCTGTAACTTTCTATGCAGGTTAACACAGCGCCATCTACTGGTTACTATCTGCAATTGCAGAATTTGGATCTAAATTAGGGCTTGACCCGAGTACAAGTCGAGGTTAGATTTTCAGGCTAATTTTAAAGCCTGAAAAATTCGACTTATACTCGAGTATATACGGTAATAGGAAAAGTTCTCTTTTAATGTTAACTGCATGAATTAAAAACTTTTTTTTAAAAAAGGCAGTTTTGTGGAGTCAAAAAAAAAGTAATCTGAAAACATTTTATCACTTACTTTCAATTGCCAAGTAAATCTTTCTTTCTCCTTCCTTGGGATCTTTACCAGGGGGAAAATATGTTCCTCTAATAGTAATCGCAGCTTCAGAATATTCACTAATTCGTTGCAGGGCTTCTTTAGATGTCACCTTCCACCTGGCCGTCTTAAAGAGACACAAAGAGATCTCATCAAAAATAATTTCATACAGTGAACAAGTACCAATAAATCAATCTTGATAATAAAGAGCACATTGCAAATTTCACAGGAATAAATGAACCTTCTACAGATAGGTTGTCAGGGTTATCCCCTTGACAGACTGTTGACTGCATTATCAGTATTTAATAACTATAATGATTACCAATTACCAATGGTAATTAAATGAGGAATGAAACTTGCTACTCTGAAATGCTGGGCAAGATTACCATTGAGATATTTTTTAATAAATATATATTTTTTTATAAATATTTCCCCAAAATGTCACTTTTACAGAAAGCTAAAACCTATTCTCAAAGAAATAACGAGCTTTTGTCCATAAAGTACCATATTAACAGGGTTATTCAATAAAAGTTCTTATCGTTTAATGGTTCTAATTTTGCCCCAACCAATCAGATGTTAGCTTTCAAATGTTAAATAAGGTCTGATTGGTTGGGGCAAAATTAGCACCATTTTTAACGATAAGAACTTTTATTGAATCTCCCTGTAAATATCTTATGCTAATCACAATGCACAAAAAGATTGTAATGGTTTACAGTTGAGTAAGCACTTTATCAAGTACATTTAACCCACTCAAGAGAAACCGGTAACAGATCACTTTATACCCTCTTTCCCTCTTCCCAGTTCACCCCTCCCTTTTTCTTTGTATTACATTCTCATAACCCAGGTATCCTATGGACTTTTATATGCATGAAAATATAACTATGATTGCTAATGATACCTATTGTTTTAACTATGTGATACATAAACGCATTCCAATGTCTAATCTTCTCATTGATTAATGCTATTTGCATACCTTTATCAAATATATTTAAAAAAAAACAACAAAAAAACTTCAAGAGTAAAGCATCCACAAAGACTAAGCAAGTGGTGAGTGCACTAACAAAAGAAATGTTGTACTGAGTACCCTCTAAGCAAAGGTTTATGCTTAAATTGCAAAAGCCTGAACCCCATATAGTAAAGGGCCCTCTGGCCCCCATATAGTAAAGGGCCCTCTGGCCCCCATATAGTAAAGGGCCCTCTGGCCCCCATATAGTAAAGGGCCCTCTGGCCCCCATATAGTAAAGGGCCTCAGACCCCATCAGATTTACAGCATCCAGATGAGCAGTGACAGTGCTGAGTGAGTCCAGCAGCCAGACTACAGGAAGCAGGAAGTGTAAAGGCAGATCAGCTCCTGTAACTTTCTATGCAGATTAACACAGCGCCACCTACTGGTTACTATCCGCAATTTCAGAATTTGGATCTAAATTAGGACTTGACCCGAGTATAAGTCGAGGTTAGGTTTTCAGGCTAACTTTAAAGCCTTAAAAATTCGACTTATACTTGAGTATATACGGTATACCGAAAAAGTAGTTATTTTAAATTGACCATAACTGGAAACTATAATTCTGCCCAACCACCGCTGTATCATTTCTTTGTTGATCTGCCCCCTATTTCTTTAGATATACAATCTAAAACTTCTTATATTTCAGCTGTTAGTCAAGTTCCTTGCTCTCAAAAACTATTCTTCTGTGAGTAGTTTTAACGTAGCTGGAACGGAGACAGAGTTTTGACAGTTGCAGTGTTCTCCCCAGAATTTTTTTCAAGCCGGGTGGCATGAAAAAGTAGCCGGGTGGGGTGGGACAAGGAAATTTGGTGGTGGGGAAAAATGTGCACTGCATCATGCTACTTATATAGTTTTACAACATCTGCAGGGAATTGTAGTTCTACAACATCTGAAGGTAACCCATGTAAAATGGCAGCACAAATACATGTGCCAACCTTTTGTGGCCTTGGGGATCTTGGAAAAGCTAGTTAACATGCTAAAATAAGCTTACAAGTGTAAAAAAAGGGTCTGGACTGGGTAGTTTTGGCAGGAGTTTTTACTGACCTATTGGTACACCTATTAAACCTAAATCTAATTTTTTTTAAAATCACAAGTGTTCTCTTAAGAAATTTTTTCCAGCCGGGTGGCATGAAAAAGTAGCCGGGTGGGCCGCCCGGCTAAAAGACCCTAGGGAGAACACTGCAGTTGGCTCTCTTACCACTTTTATAAAACCCTATAAAAGACACTTGTCACGGTGACATTGTAAATTTCAAGTATTTACTAAGCGATCAGTACCCATGCAAAGAGAAAGAGGAGGCTTTTATCATGATTCTTCTTTAATTGCAGTTTTATGGCAGGAAATGTTGATGTGATACCATATACTATATCGCATACTATACTTTTCTCCCACTTTTAGGATATGAGTACAATAACATGACTGCAATCAACCTAATTATACTTGACAGTTATTCTGCTTTATAGTAAGATACTGTGGTAATAATGGTGCAGTTCACAAATATTTCTTTCTTTAGATGTTAAATTGTAGACTGAAGTTAACACTTAAAAAATTCTAGTGATTCAGCTTCAGAATTAAGAATTCAGATTCTTAATTTATTTTTTATGTTTACCTTGCAATGCTTTCTTACAACAGTGTTTACATTTTTTTTTTTTTTTTGAAGGACGGTTGTTGTGACTTATAACATAATGGAAAGGCATTAAGGCAAAAAATGCATTAAATATAATTAATTATTCATACCACATTTTAGTAACCCACAGCTCCCTCCGATCTTTAAAAGTTACAACTCCCAGCATTTCCTAACTGCACTAAAAATTCTTTAAACATAGGCATACAGACATATTTTAGGTATTATTTACATTAATTCCCACCATAACTTACCTGAGGAAAGTCATTAATTTCTAGCTCCTCTTCATATCTTTTAAAGGATTCATTGGCACCAACCTCCTGCTTTTCCTCCTCCAGCTTTTCTACTGGGACATAGTTAAGTTTGGCATTGATCTTTTCAGCTAGCTGCTCTGCGATTGTTTTAGCAGAAACTGTAGGTGCCAGTATGGGGCCACCCCTAAGAATAGCATTTGTGGCTTGTTGCATTACATCCTGACAAAAAAAGATTGACGGACATTGTTATTGGATTAGTTTCTTGTATAGAAGTAGGCACAATTGGGACAGGAGAAACTTTCACGAGTTTATCGCCACCCCAATTAGAAATGTGAGCATTTTAAAAATGTAGGTGCTGGAAAGTAGGCAGAAAAATATATTGCTAGTCATTTTATTAATGTGCCAAATTAAAACACAAGTCAAATAAAAGACATCACAAGACTGCTTGTGATGTCCCATTAATAAATTCTACGTTATTGGAAAATAAAAAAATAGAAATCTCAAATTCAAAGATCATGTATGAAATCAGAATTGAATCTACACTATTTTGCCAACATTCTAGAATAGCATAGTAGGAAATCCCCAACCATCCTCTGTTTCAGCACTTAAACTGCATATCTGAAAGCGTCTTGCCATTGATAGGGATGTAAGAGAAAACTTCTGTGAATTTCAGAAGCTGGCTTTAACCCTTTAAATGCTGAAGATCGTACAAAAATGCTCTCCCTAAAAAAGGACCTAAGTGCAACAGGTTATATGGCATGTGTTTTGCAGAACTTATGGGATTACCAGAAAAGATGCCATTCAGGAGCGATTAGTGGGTACAATTCAAGTAAAAACACACATTTTCTTTGTGAGATACACATAACCAATGGCCGAAATGACCATCAACATGCAGCATTAACCCCCACGGAGAATCATGCAGATTAGTAATTTACAGAAACCGGAGCCTTACTTGCCAAAGCAAATTTGTACAGGTACTAATAAATTAAAGATGGTAATGACCTTTTAGTATCGGTAAGCGTGCTATAACTTGTGCACCTGTTTCCACTGAATAACACTAAGAGAAGGCTTTAGAGATTACCAAATGAACCCCTGACAAATATGCAGCAAAAAAAAATCGCCACCTCCTATAAGTATACCAAAATGTTTAGCGCAATGTTTTTTTGAGAACAATGACTACTGTATCTACCAAAAAATTTTTTGCTTTATAGTATTTAGCAAAAAGTATCACACAACTCAGTGGGTAGTTTACCCTATTACTCTTTTAATAGGAGAATAATTAAGTGAACATGATCTTAGCACAGCTCTCTACAATGCATTTCTCAATAGTGAATAAAACCTTTAGAGCAGATCAATCTGGCCCTACATTTTATAATATTCCACTCCAGCAAATGAAGTGTCGACACTACTCTATCACCCAGAATCCAGTGGGCTGAGACTGAGTGTTAAAATCTACTATTTACAAATGACAGGGAAAAAAAAAAATTAAATTTAAAAAACTTTCAATTGAAAGATATAAGGTAAGTGAAAAAAATGGTGTGCATGCTCTATAAAGACGCACCTACTTTCTAACCCCTTAGACAACAAGAAAAAATACTATTTACATGTTTGTCATCTTATTTCTACCTTCGATATAAATAGTCTCTGATGGGTTATGGGGTTTCACATTCTAGTATTGGCACCATAAAAGTAGATGTCTAAGCCAGGCTATCTTCTATCAATTGATTGCCGTGGTGGTTTAAAAATATTTACATACCTGTGCTTCTGCTCCCAGATTTTTGTTTACACTTAGTTTTTTAGCCAAGCGCTTTGCAATTTCCAATTTCTCTGCATTTCCAGCTGTTGGTAAAGGTGCATTAGCTGAAGAAGCAACTCCTGTTGTGCCACCAGGGGCACCAGCTACTGCAGCACCTCCAGGTCCTGTCATGTCCTTTACCCTCTTCTTAGAATTAAACATGCTTTCTATTTGTTCATCAATCTAGAAGCCAAATTAATAAGAAACAAAAGTATCACATATAAAACAAAACCTAAGAATAAAGGGGAACTGTGGTCTCCAGACAAGTTGATTTTAAATATAAAGCCAGTTTCCTACCTTTAAAACAAGCCATCAACCACAGCTCAGTTAAAAGATTAGAGTAGTGATTTTACAGTTGAGACAACGGGAGAGGGCAAGTAGAGAACCCAAACCATGTGCAAATTACACAGCAGGAGGATTTTCTAACAGGCAATAGTGGCATCAGTAAACAGATTATTTTCTCCACAATACTGCTAAAGAAGAATTTGAATGGATTCAGGATCATTTTTTATATTATACAATATCTTTCTTGATTGCTTACATCTAGAGCTGTATCTTCATCATCAGAATCCTGCAAACCAAGAGCTGCTTTTTGAAGTTTTTTCCTCTCATTAGCCAAGGCCTGCTCAGTTTCATCGAATTTAAACCCTTTACCAGAAAATCCACTTGTCTTTTTAATGATCTTTCCTTCCTAAAGAAAAAACAAATGATCCAATATTATATGATAAAATGTTTAAAAGTGAAATTTTGTACAAGATGGGTTTGTAACACTATACCTTTGGCACCTCTTTTGTTGAGGGTTTTAACATTTTAAGCACAATTAATATTAAAATGAAATAGAAAACCGTTTTAATTTATAACTTCATGCATGTATTCTCATCATTATACATGCCCCCAAATTATCTAGTTGTGTTTTTGCCCCTTCTAGAGACCTTAGTGCTTATTTAAAAAGACTTGCGTTAAAGGGCATGTCCACCCTAAATTTACATACCACTTACATACTTGAGAACTGCAATAAGTAGTTCAGAAAGTACACCAGCAGGAAAAACTGAGCTTGGAACAGTCTTTAAAACTAGCAGTTCCTGAAGCTCTAAAATGACAAAATCTCTGAAGGTTCCTTCCAAGCTAGCTGCTATCTAAGGGCAACTAAGGCCTAAAAACAATATTGTTGAAGAAGACAGAGCACAATATCAAAAAGATCAGCTTTGCTTCATCTTTCATTTTGCAATAACATTTAGATGATGCACTTTATTTCCCAGGACTCCAGACTCAGACTTGTCCAGTTTCTTATGCGAAGTACAGACATACTATTGTGCGCAAACTCGTACATCTGTACCAGCCTTTACAAATATACTGTAGGAGGTTGCTACAGAAGGTTATCACCCACTGGAGATTTCTAACCAATCATGTTACATTTCAGTATAGTAAAACACACTTGACAAAGGACCAGTTTGGGTCCAAAACATGTAGCGTGTTTTGCTATTAAACACTGTTCAACGTTTGGAATGTTATAGTCCTTCTGGGCCCCATCTTCTTTTGAATTGGATACTGTCAGGTGTCTGGATGGAGCACTGGGAGCCTCTGGAAGGCAGCAATAGAGCATTCTAGATTTATATAAAACCCTCTGGAATCTTTACAAGTGAGCATGCAATGGAGGCCAGCAGGTGTGGCTAGAAAGTGCACATGCACAGAAGGCTGTTTGAATGGCTCAAAGTGTACTGGAATACAAGGTATATGGTGACACTGGCAATAACCCAATATAAGTAAATCTATATGTAAATGTTAAGTTCTGCAGTTAAATGGTATTTACGGATATTATATCTCAACCACTACAGCTCATGTGGATGTTTGTTCAATTTGTACTCTGCAAACAAGACTAAAATGTAAAATGAGAATGAAAAAAATTAGATTTTCTGGTATCAGCTGTTCTTGTGGTTGATGGTTGAGAGTGGGGTATTTCCTTACAATAACCTTGCATGCTTAACTAGATTATGCCTTGGCTGAGGGGTGTTGAAAGCCTGGCTCCTACCTTGTGCACTTAAGCATGAGGTAGACTCCCTTTCGCTCTACAGGGTGGAACAATACTTTTGCCCCTGGCAAAAGGACCAGAGCCAAACTGGCTGAGCACCTTACACCTAAGATATTATATATGTTTTTTATTGCAGTTCAGCACTTGTTAGTTATTTGTGTCCTGTTTGTCTGTTTTTGTCTGGCCCTGGTGGGAGCCTTCAGATATTCCCTTTCAATGTCCTTCAATGTCCTCCCCAGTAGCTCTCCGATCACGTCAGGGAGTAAGAAGGAGTACAAGTTTAGTTTGGTCTCCTGGGCCTACTGGAAAATAGACCCATAGAGAGTTTTTGGTGAGTGTACTATGTGTGGTTACGTTTTAGGCTACCTTTCTGTTATTCCTACAGTACTAGGGCATGCGATTTGGCAAGGGATGGATGTTGAGCAGATTGCGATAAGCATAAGAACTTTATAACACTGCTAATTGAAAAAACTTCAAAAGGTTATTATTTGCAACAATGAAGAAGAAAAAAATATATAATAAACGGGTTCCATACCCAATACCTTCTAAAAAGTGAAAATAGATTAACGTTAAATTAAAAAAAATTACTCCTAAAATTATTTTTACATTTAAAAATATATATTTGAGGAAATGTAATTTATCTACAAGTATAAAGATGAAGCAAAAATCTCACCGCTTTTTGTTGTTCCTTAAATTCACTCCACAGTTTCTCAAGTTCAGTAGGGACTGCAGTGCCAGACAGCTCCAGTGCTTTTATAATGTCACCAGCATAGCGGGCTTGATCCTCTGTGATAAAGGTAAAGGCATATCCCTACAAAGTGTAGATCACAAATATAGTAAGCACATAAAAATGAAGAATGTGCAGTTGTAGAAGGAAATATGTGCTAGGTGACTTGGTTTGTACATGAAGTTAAAATTCACATGGTTGTATCTAAGGACTGGTACACACAGGACAATTCGCTGCAGCCAATCATGCAGTGCACTGCAGAACGCACATTTGGCCATAATTTACAGATATATACGTTATGCTTTCATCGATTTGGACGAAAGGACGTCCAAAATGTAGATATCAGTCGACCCAAAATATCTGCTCATATGTACCACCTTAAACTTAAGAAGTTGCAACCATTTGGGCATTAGATCCCTAGGATACACCTTTTCTCGGTTGGTAATCAATGCAAGTAAAGAGATTTTTTTAGAATGTAACTATCTACCAACCAAAGTTATGGCAGGAAATATTTCCATATTTAACAAATGCTTAGTAAATGAAATCCCACACAAATTCAAAGTTAAATAAAATGTTATTAATAACAGATCAATTGTTTTCCAAAAGTTATTACACACGGATATGGGATTTTATAAGCAATAGGAAACAATCAGTTATTCAATAAAAGTTTTTAGCATTAAAAATGGTGCTAATTTTGCCCCAATCAGATGTTAGCTTTCAAATGTTAAACTATATATAAAAGTGCACCAATACTGAAAACACCACAGGAGCGCCCGGAATCCCCTAGCGGGAAAAAAGGGGTCACCCGAGACCACTGTCGTAACCACGGCAGTGACTCAAGCTCCTAACTCCTTGCAATAAATAAAATAAATACAACCTGGGTATACCACAACAATATAGCTTAAAAACATACAAGACAATTTATTATCAATAAAATACACATAAATAGTATATATAGCTGGCCAGCTACAAACCGTATTCCTCCCTGATACCTAAAGTATCTAAACCAATATAAATAATTCTGACAAACTCTGTATAAAAATAGCTCTTTCGGTACAGCGTAGATAAGGAACAGTCACTAAAAAAATTAACAGTATCAAGCGGAGTAACAGTGTATCGTAATCTGTTGATCCTAAAGTTTGTAGAAAAAGGCAAATCCTTATGAATCCTTTGAAATCCGTATAATAGTCAAATTAGTGTGCACACATAGATATCATGAGGTGGTATAATTAGCACAAGATATAAATATACATCACCGATCCTCTTAGGATATCTTTCCCCCACGTTCTATGGACTCCGTAGCTCCCGGGCACTTGATGCCTTTGCAGTATCTGTAACCTGTTTGCATCCGGGACTTGCAGCGGGTCCGAGGTAAGTTTTATATGTCGTAGCGTATATGTCAAGTCTCCAGCGTTCGTTGTTATAAGACATATAAAACTTACCTCGGACCCGCTGCAAGTCCCGGTACACGATACACTGTTACTCCGCTTGATACTGTAAATTTTTTTAGTGACTGTTCCTTATCTACGCTGTACCGAAAGAGCTATTTTTATACAGAGTTTAACTCAGAATTATTTATATTGGTTTAGATACTTTAGGTATCAGGGAGGAATACGGTTTGTAGCTGGCCAGCTATATATACTATTTATGAGTATTTTATTGATAATGAATTGTCTTATATGTTTTTAAGCTATATTGTTGTGGTATACCCAGGTTGTTTTTATTTTATTTATTCCAAGTTCTGTATATATGAAAAATTTCCTAAACTTTTACTGTCATTCAGGCCCCTTAAGTTCCATGATAAAAAAAAGTGTGTCACATGGAACACCAACTTACTAGTTACATCACACATGAGTACTGCTTGACCTGAGGGAGAAGTATCTAACATAGTAATTATTAACATACATAGTAATTGAGGTTGAATAAAGACATTAAGTCCATCAAGTCCAACCTATTCACCCTCTTTTTTATTTTTTTACTCTAACCGTTGATCCAGAGGAGGACAAAAATCCCAGCAAAAAAAGGGGGTGGATGGGGTGGGGATTCCTTCCTGACTCCAAACAGCAATCGGAAAGTATCCCTGGATCAACCAGATCTATATGTATTAATACCAGTAATTCTCAATATTTTTTGTTTTAGAAACTTTTCCAGGCCTTTTTTAAAGCTATTTAATGAACTTGCCATTACCACATCTGCTGGAAGACAGTTCCACAGTTTCACCGTTCTCACTGTAAAGAAACCTTTCCTAACCTGAAGGTGAAACTTCTTTTCTTCCAACCTTAAAGGATGTCCACGTGTCCTCTGATATGACCCATTTGTGAACAATGCACCAAAGAGTTCATTGTATGGCCCATTAATGTATTTGTATAAGGTTATATCCCCATGCAAACGTTGCTTCTCCAATGTAAACAGCCCTAACTTGTCTAATCTGCCTTTCCGGTCCTTTGCCTGTCAGTGGTCACTAATGGGTTAACACCCTGATCGCTCTGCGCTGGACAGGAAGTAAGTATAAAAGGTTAACTCCTCCCACCTGCTTCAGTCCTATTCCTGTCCCCCCGCTGGATTGGAAGTATGCTCACCCTTGGATCTCTGGATTCCCCGCTATAGCCGGCTGTCTCGACCCAGGTGAGGTTCCAGCAGCCAAGCTACCTTCCCGTGGCAGCCCAATTGGTCTCTCCCGCGGGTCCGCGCGTCTCCCGTACTTCCGGGTTTGACGCGCAATGATGACGTCATCGCGCCTATTTAAAAGGATATGGCGCGAATTAGCTCCTTGGCCTTTTTCTCTTGTACTGCAGAAGAGTGCTGGTGGTTTGTCTCTATCTGTGTTAATTAGAATTTGGAGCTTACAGGTAGCTTTATTCCTACTTTGGCCACTATATGATCTTTTCTTTTGCAGTTACAGATCAATTTATTCATTTAAGTTATTCAAGTGCTATGAGTTCCAGGGGGCACAGATCCAGATCAAGATCCAAATCTAGGGGGTGAGCATGTCAGTTAGGAGGTAAGTATTGTTTCCTTTTTGAGTACTATTTTTTTTTTTTTTTTTTTTTTGGTTTAGTGATTCATCTCGCCACAAGGATGAAAATAGTCATTCAAGGCGTAGAAAGGAGTGCAAAACCTGTGAAAATCAAGTTATTCAAGGGAAGAAATATTGTGAAGATTGCCTGTCCACCCTTTTTGTTGACAAAGAGGCCCAGAAACGGGATGTCTCCCAATGGGTTAAGGAGTCCATGACTGAGTTTATGGGTACTATGATCAGTCAAATTACAGAGTCTGTAAAGTCTAACTTGAAATCAACAGCCTGTTTTCCCAGCTGAGCCTCCTGCTGATCTTCAAGCTGCCCCAGGATCATCTAATCCAGGCACAGATGAGAGATATAGAGTTAGATAATCCATTTCCTCCTAATATTATTCAAGGCTTGATAAGGGCCATGCTCTTCACATTGCTTTCTGAAGAGGATGATTCTCCCTCAAACTCTGGAGATAAGATGTTTGCTTCTCCATCTCCCAAAGCAAATTTTTACTTCCATCTTGTCATGGCTAATTTAATTCAGGAAGAGTTCAATACGCCAGATAAGAATTTCTTCCTTCCTCATTCACTTGCAGCCAAATATCCTATGTCGGATGAAGATGTAAAGCTGTGGGATCATATTCCTAAAGTGGATGCATCAATGTCTAGGTTATCTAAGAAAACTCTTCTGCCAGTTGAGGAAGGAATTACTCTTAATGATATATATTAATAATAGGCTGCCCCAGCTACAAAACCGTATGTTACCTTCCTCTGATAACCTAATATAATCTAATCAAAAAACCAATATAAATATTCTGACCAACCTCTGTATAAAAACAATATCTCTTTATGCGGTACAGCGTTGATAAGAACATCACTAAAAAATTAACAGTTCAAGATCGAGATAACCAGTGTATCGTAAACTGTTGATCCTAAAGTTTTGTAGAAAAGGCAACATTCCTTATGATCCTTTGAAATCCGTATAATAATTCAATTAGTGTGCACACATAGATATCCATGAGGTGTATAATTAAAGCACGAAGATCTAAAATATACATCACCCGATCCTCTAGGACTATCTTTCCCCCCCCCACGTTCTATGGACTCCGTAGCTCCCGGCGCACTTGATGCCTTTGCATATCTCTGGTAACCTTGTTTGCATCCGGGACTTGCAGCGGGGTTCCTAAGGTACGTTTTTATATGCGTAAGCGTATTGTCAAGTCCCTCCAGCGTTCGTTGTTATAAGAGAATATAAACCACTTACCGTGCGGACCCCGCTGAAGCCGGTCACAAAACACCAAACACAACTTACCTTTACATCGATTTTCCCTGAATACTTGTACAATGTTTTTTAGTGACTGTTCCTTATCTAACGCTGTACCGAAAGAGCTATTTTATACAGAGTTTATCTCAGAATTATTTCAGTTGGTTTATGATACTTGGTATCAGGGATGAATACTGTTTGTAGCTGGCCATGCTATATATACTTATTTTAATGAGTTTTTATTGATAATGAATTGTCCTTAAATGTTTTTTAAGCGATTTGGTTGGTGATACCCAGGTTGTTTTTATTTGATATTCTCAAGTTCGTATATATATAAAATGTTCCTAAACTTTTACTGTCATTCGGCCCCTTAAGTTTCCTGATAAAAAAAAGTGGTCAACATAACACCACACTTGACTAGTTTACACATCACACATAGTACTGCTTGACCTGAGGGAGAGTATCTAACATTCAGTATATTAAATATACATAGTAATTGAGGTTGAATAAAGCCATTTAAGTCCATCAAGTCCACCCTATTCACCCTCTTTTTTATTTTTTCTCTAACCGTTGACCAGAGGAGGACAAAAATCCCAGCAAAAAAGGGGGGGGGGGGGGGGGGGATTCCTGCTGACTCAACACAATCGGAAAGTATCCCTGGATCACCCAGATCTATATGTAGTAATACCAGTATTCTCAATATTTTTTGTTTTAGAAACTTTTCCAGGCTTTTTTAAAGCTATTTAATGAACTTCCATTACACTCTGCTGAGAATTCCACATTTCATCATTTGCAACATCATCACACCAACCGTCTCACTGTAACGAAACCTTTCCTACCTGAAGGTGAAACTTTCTTTTCTTCCAACCTTAAAGGCTTCCACGTGTCCTGGATATGACCCATTTGTGAACAATGCACCAAAGGTTCATTGTATGGCCCTTAATTGTATTTGTATAGTTATATCCCCATGCAAACGTTGCTCTTTCCAATTGTAAACAGCCCTCACACTTGTCTAATCTGCCTTTCCGGTCCTTTTGCCTGCAGTGGCCACTAATGGGTTAACCCCGGATCCGCTCTGCGCTGGACAGGAAGTAAGTATAAAAGGTTAACTACCTCCCCCACCTGCTTCAGTCTATTCCTGTCCCCCCCCGCTGGATTGGAAGTAATGCTCACCCTTGGATCTCTGGATTCCCCGCTATAGCCGCTGTCTCGACCCAGGTGAGGTACCAGCAGCCAAGCTACCTTCCCGTGCCGCCCAATTGTCTCTCTCCCGCGGGTCCGCGCTTCTCCCGTACTTCCGGGTTGACGCGCAATGATGACGTCATCGCGCCTATTTAAAAGGATATGGCGCGAATTAGCTCCTTGGCCTTTTTCTCTTTGTACTGCAGAAGAGTGCTGGTGGTTTGTCTCTATCTGTGTTATTAGAATTGTGGAGCTTACGGTACTTTATTCCTCCTTTGGCCACTATATGATCTTTCTTTTGCAGTTACAGATCAATTTATTCATTTAGTTTATTCAAGTGCTATGAGTTCCAGGGGCACAGATCCAGATCAAATCCAAATCTAGGGGGTTAGCATGTCAGTTGGAGGTAAGTATGTTTTTCCTTGTTGGAGTACTATTTTTTTTTTTTTTTTTTTTTTTGGTTAGTGATTCATCTCCCACAAGGATAAAATAGTCATTCAAGGCGTAAAAGAGTGCAAAACCTGTGAAATCAAGTTATTCAAGGGAAGAATATGTGAAGATTGCCTGTCCACCCTTTTTGTTAAAAGAGCCCAGAAACGGGATTCTCCCAATGGTTAAGGAGTCCATGACTGAGTTTATGGGTACTATGATCAGTCAAACTTACAGATTCTGTAAAGTCTAACTTAAATCAACAGCCTGTTTTCCCAGCTGAGCCTCCTGCTGATCTTCAAGCTGCCCAGGATCATCAGCCGGCAAGAGAAGATATAAGGTTAGTATCCTTTTCCTCCTAATATTATCAAGGCTTGATAAGGGCCATGCTCTTCACATTGCTTTCTGAAGAGGATATATTCTCCCAAACTCTGGAGATAAGATTTTTGCTTCTCCCATCTCCCAAAGCAAATTTTTACTTCCATCTTGTCATGGCTAATTTATTCAGAAGAGTTCAATACGCCAGATAAGAATTTCTTCCTTCCTCATTCACACTTGCAGCCAATATCCTATGTCGGATGAAGATGTAAGCTGTGGATCATATTCCTAAAGTGATGCCTCAATTCAGTTATCTAAGAAAACTCTTCTGCCAGTTGAGGAAGGAATTACTCTTAAGGATGCTGTAGATACCCACACAGGTGGGTGTGCTTAAGAGATCCTTTTTAGTATCTGGGGCTTCCTTCAGACCAGCTATTGCTTCGGTAGGGCTTACCAAATCTGCAAGCTTATGGTTAAAAGAATTGGAAGATGCAGTTCAATCGGATGCACCTAAGGGAGAGATAATACAGGCTATCAAAGATATCAGACTAGCTACCGATTTCTGTGCAGAAGCGGCCCTGGATAGTTTAAGACTGTCAGCGAAGAGTATGGCTTTGTCAGTGGTGGCTAGACGCATTTTATGGCTACGTCAATGGAAGGCAGATCTGCCTTCTAAGATGAGTATAATAAACGTTCCTTTTCAGGGTGATTTACTCTTTGGCAAAAAACTAGAAGATGCTATTGCACGTAATGCTGCAGACAAAGGAACATTTTTGCCTCAAACAAAAGACAATAGACCATTTTTTAGTTAACCGTCCGACCTTTAAGGAAGCCAGACAGTATCGTCCAGGGAAGGTATTTTCTCAAAGACCATGGAGAATAAATCAAAACCAAAATCAGTCCTTTCGTAACCAGAAGTTCAAGCAACCTAAGAAGCAATTATGAAGGTGTGGGAGTCCAAAAGGAGAGGGTAGGAGGGAGGCTTTCCAAATTCTATCCTGTTTGGACTCAAACCATTACAGACAAAAGGGTTCTGGAGACAATAAGGCTGGGCTATCATCTGGAATTCAAGATTGTCCCAGTAAAGGATGTATTTGTGGCCTCTCGAACTCCCAAACTTCGAGATGCAAGTCACGCTTTGCGAAACGTCCTCTTGGAGTTGAAATCAAAAGGTATCATGAAAGATGTTCCTCCCAACCAGTTGAGAGAAGGTTTCTATTCTCGTCTATTCTTAATAAAGAAGGTGTCAGGCGATTTCAGGGCTATATTAGATCTAAAAAAACTAAATGCTTTCCTAAGAGTCAAATCCTTCAGAATGGAATCATTAAAATCAGTTCTTATCCATGTAAGAAAAGGGGATTGGCTCTTAAAGATAGATCTTCAGGATGCATATCTACATGTCCCAATCTGGCATCCGCACAGAGGATTTCTGAGATTCTATGCCCTGGGCCAGCATTTTCAGTACACAGCACTACCGTTCGGCCTGGCAACGGCTCCAAGAGTTTTTACAAAGATTTTAACCCCTCTGATTGCCCATTTGAGACTGAAGGGAGTGTTCCTGTTTTCATATCTCGATGATATTCTTCTCAGGGACGAGAACCAGATAAATTTAATATCTCAAAAGAACCTGGTGTTACAAACCCTTCAAGCCCATGGTTGGCTAGTGAATTGGGTAAAGTCACATCTTCTTCCAAGCCAGAACATGGAGTTCCTGGGTGTATCTGTAGATACAATAAAGTTCCATGTGTCTCTTCCCTTACCGAAAAAGGAGAATATTATGAAGGAGGTAAAACAGTTCTCATTGAGGAGAATATCCACAGTCCGCCTATGTCAACAGCTCATAGGGAAGTTGGTTTCTACCATCCAGTCGGTCAGATGGGCCATGAGCCATGTACGAACGCTCCAGTTGGAATTCCTGAACCAGTTGGACAAAAGGAAAATGAATCCCTTTCAGCTAATATATATAAAGCAAACTACGATCAAATCTCTGGAGTGGTGGACAACACCCTCCAATTTCAGGCCCATTCCCTTGAACAAGATGAACCCGATACGGATAATTACCGATGCAAGTCTAAAAGGGTGGGGAGCCCACTGTCAAGAGAACTGGATACAACAGATCTGGACATCTACCATGAAGAGAGAATCTATCAACTACAAGGAACTCAAAGCTATTCAACTCGCACTAATATATTTTCTCCCTATAGTTCACAACAGATCAGTATTAATAGTTTCAGACAATTGCACAGCAATTTCCTATATAAATCGCAGGGGGGGAACTCGCAACAACAAACTTTGCCTTTTGGCTCTATCCATCCTGTTATGGGCAGAGAACAATCTGCAGGATTTGAAAGCAATCTATATCCCATCATCCCTCAATGTCAGAGCAGATTATTTGAGCAGACACAGAGTGCTTCCGGGGGAATGGTCATTGTCCAGGGAAATCTTCACGCAGATTACAGACAAATGGGGCACGCCCCAGATAGATTTGATGGCCTTTCTTCACAACCACAAGCTGCCGGTGTTTTGCTCCCGCTATCCAGTTCTAGAAGCAGCATTTACAGATGCCCTGTCATTCAGATGGAGGTTCCGGCTAGCCTATATATTTCCTCCTTTCCCCTTAATTGCGAAAGTTCTCCAGAAGATCTGGGAGGACCAAGCCACAGTAATTATAATTCTACCTTGGTGGCCGAGGAGGCCATGGTTTTCAGTGCTCCAGGAGATGAGGCTGGATGCTCCTTTTCACCTCCCATCGGTTCCGGGATTGTTGACACAAGGTCCAATACAGTTCTCAGATCCAGTGACCTTATCGTTGACGGCATGGCTACTGAGAGGGAGGCGTTAAAAATTCAAGGGTGGTCAGAAACCGCCATTTCCACATTAATGGAGGCAAGAAGCAGAGCAACCTCTTCATCATATTATAGAGTCTGGGACACCTTTATCAAGTGGTGCAATGCCAAGTCTTAGTGACCACTGACAGGCAAAGGACAGGAAAACAGAAAATTATATCATGCTTACCGAAATTTTCTTTTCCTGGACTGTAGCCTGTCAGTGCTCACTAAGATCCCTCCCTTCTCTGTTTCTTATTTTATTTCCTAGCTCGGGTACAGTTAGGACTGAAGCAGGTGGGAGGAGTTAACCTTTTATACTTACTTCCTGTCCAGCGCAGAGGGATCAGGGTGTTAACCCATTAGTGACCACTGACAGGCTACAGTCCAGGAAAAGAAAATTTCGGTAAGCATGATATAATTTTCTGTTGCATATTCAAGCCCCTCCCTTCCCCCAATTAATTTAGTTGCCCTTCTCTGAACTGCTTCCATTTCCAAGATGTCCCTTTTGTATATGGGATTCCAAAACTGCACAATATCTTGCTAGCTCTATCCGTTGCTACCTGGCATTGTTTGCCACAGCTAAGTGTTATCTACCAGAACCCCCAAATCTTTTTCCATTACAGATGCACTTAACACACAGTTATTTATGGTGTAAGTGGCACAGGGATTAATAAATCCCAAATGCATCACCCTACATTTTTCAACATTGAATCTCATCTGCCATTCTGCTGCCCATTTTGATAATCTATCTAGGTCTGCTTGCAACACTTGCACATCATTTGAAGTTTCCCAAGCTCTGCATAGTTTAGGGTCATCAGCAAACACTGAGACCTTGCTCTCAATGCCCCCTTCTAAGTCATTTATAAACAGATTAAACAGAAGCGGCCCCAGTACAGAACCCTGAGGCACTCCGCTTAGAACTATAGCCCACATAGACGTAGCTCTATTTACCACCACTCTCTGCTTGCGATCCAATAACCAATTCTCTATCCATGCACAAATGTTTTCTTCAAGGCCAACAGTCCTCAGTTTATACATTAGTCGCCTATGTGGCACAGTATTAAAAGCTTTCGCAAAATATAAGTATACCACATCCACTACTGTGCCTGAATCCAAATTCTTACTCACTTCTTCATAAAAAACAATTCAATTTGTGTGGCATGATCTATTTCTCATAAATCCATGCTGACTATTACTAATAAGATAAGATAACATTGTAATTGAGGTTGAATAAAGACATACGTCCATCAAGTCCAACCTATTCACTTTTTTTTTTTAAACCCTTCCTAACAGTTGATCCAGAGGAAGGCAAAAAACCCAGCTAAAAAGTGGGGGGGAAATTCCTTCCTGACTCCAAACGGCAAGTATCCCTGGACCAACCAGATCTACAATATATGTATTAATACCTGTAATTCCCAATATTTTGAGGTGAGAGAATGAGAGAGGGAGTAGGAGAGAGGTAGCGAGTGTGTAGAAAGTCCCATAATATGATTGTGCCAGTTGTTGTATTTTATCTCTGTCTATTGCGTTTAAATTAAGGAGGTCTTGGCCTTGCTCCAGGTAGTAATGGCTGCATTGGTATTCCGTGTGCTCAGTGTAGGTCTGATCTTGGTAGCCCAATGTATATTTTGACTCCCTCAATGAGCCCAGTTAAGGAGGATTTAGTGTCCTGTATGGCTATCAGTACCTGTTGCAGTGTGGGGTCTGACGGTGCAGTAGTGGGTTTAGGGCCGGTAGAGGCTTGTTCTGCAGTATTCTGCAGTTGGGGTTCTGGAGCAGCAGGTTCAGGAGAGGACCTGGCTGCCGGAGCATGTGGTGCCTCGATATGTGCAGACTTATGGAGTTTATTAGCCGCGGCTGTGCCTTTCCTCTTCTTGTTGGGCTTTGTCCTTTTCCAGACGGTTATGGTTGTTCAACTTGCAGAGGTGAGTGGATGGGACCCAGGTTTAGCCTTGGATATTATATTTGTTAGTGGGAGCTAAGCCTCCATGCTGCTCACTCCATTAGCTGCTTAGCCATGCCCGAGGGGTGTTTAGTTTAGTAGAAGAACTGAAAACTTTTTACATACAGAGGTGGCAGAAATATTTAGTTGTAATGGTTTATTATTTGCTTCCTTTTGGGGTTGTTTTCTGGCAACATGCCAGTGTCCACCAAAGCACGCAGAGTACAGTTTGGATGACTTGGAGATTGATATTTAGTTGGGGGTTTCAGCAGTCTAGGCAGAGCTACAATAAGCCCCACACATGTTCTGGCAGTCCTTTTTTCTAGCATTGGGAGGAATGGGTTGTATGTTTCCAAAATCTGTGTATGACCTAACAAATGCTTTTCTGCACAAATCTACAAAAAATACCACCGAAACACTTGAAATAGTGAAAAAAAAAAAAAAATGAAAAATAGAATGAAGTTGGAAAATAGCCATATGTACTAACAATTGCAACCTCTTAGTGACATCTTTAAAGCTATAGATTTTGGCTGTCATGAGGCAGCCACAATCTAGCTTGTAAAAAAAAGACCCAGGTACTCCATTTACAAACTATAAATGTTTATCCTTTAGTGCACCTTTATTTTAAATATCCTAAAAACAACCTGTTAATTTCTTTGTTCAGACTAAAAAACCCTTAACTTTTAAAACACCCTAAACTATAACTATTTTTGGAACACAAACCATCTGTTTTGCACTACAATACTTAGTAATATAGTAATTGAGGTTGAATAAAGACCTACATCCATCAAGTCTAACCTTTTCCCCCTCCTTTTTTAACCCTACCTACAGTTGATCCAGAGGAAGAGAAGAAAAAAACCACAGCTAAAAAGGAGGGGGGAAAATTCCTTCCCGATTAATTGGCAATCGGAAAGTATCTCTGGATCAACCAGAATTGCAGTATATGTATTAATACCTGTAACTCTCAATTTATTTTAGTTTTAGAAACTTATCTATCCCACTTTTAAAGCTATTCAGTGAACTTGCCATTACAACATCTGCTGGCACAATCTATTTCTCATAAATCCATGCTGACTTCTACTAAGATCAGTTCTGGAGACAGTCACGGATATAATCTCGTAACAGTGTTCCCAGCACCTCCCAATCACTGATGGTAAGGCTTGGATTCATACATGCAGGAAAACCAATCTTACCAAGCATAAAGCAAAATTACAATTCACAGAAAAGTCCTATTTACAGCATTGGGTCTAAAAACATTCAGTTTAGTGTGGTAAACCCCTTTACCACATTACAAATATAGGTTTTATTTTTCATTGCCTTCAAGCTTAGATTACAGGCATTAGATTATTTGCTTTGAATCTCAATACTTACAAATCTTTGCAATGACGTATTCATTTTTCCCCCACCTCAAATAACATTAAGCAGTACTTAGTTACAAATATATGCATTAAGGACTGCCTTCTCAATAAATTATATGTATTAATAGTCTTACCTTATTACCAGCTCTACCAGTTCTTCCAGCTCTGTGCACATAGTCCTCATAATGGTTCGGACAGGAATAATTGATAACCAATATTAAATGTTTAACATCAAGCCCTCTGGCTGCAACAGAAGTAGCCACCAGGAGTTTGCAGACACCAGTTTTGAAGTCATTGATAATGCTGTCTCTGTCATACTGATCAATACCTTGAAATTAAAATTGACTAATAGATTAAATAATTTAGACTTCAATAGAATTTAAAAGATGAAATATTTCTCAAAATTGATGTTAAAGGGCAACTGTGGTCTCAAACCAAGTGAGGGGTAAATGAAAACCTGCAGTATTTCCTTTACAATGAGCCAACAATCACATCTCTGGCTGGAGCCTGTGAGAAATTACATTGGGGTGAATGTTCAAACTTCCAGCTTCCAGTAGGTTGAGTGACATCACCTGACCTCTGCCTCGCCTGTCCGCCCCGGGGAGAAGCATGCTCAGTTAAGACTTAATGCTGGGAATATTAGGAAGCACCTGGGGAAATAATTGACAGTGGAGAAGAGGAGCCTATTAATGCAGGCTGAGGCTGGTCACATGGCTGAAAACATGAAGTGTTAAACCAGGAAGTTACATGGCTGAACCTTTCCAGCAATAATTTCTCTTAAATTTTATCTAGAGATGTGATTTAGGTTTTATTTTGAAGGTACGACGGGAGGCTTTTTTTTTTTTAATAATTCTTGCTAGTTTGGATGAATTTGAGACCACAGGTTACTCTTCAACTTAAAGTAATTGCATATGATGAATGAATGCACATGTTTAAAGGAAACAAAACCCAATTTTTTTTATACTCCAGAATCTAAAACAACAACACCACCCTAAACACCAATAGCTATAAACACCACTTCAGTAAATTGTATTAAAATAAATGTAAGCCTTATAAGAACTGGATGAAGTATCTGTGTGTATGTGCAGTGTCGGACCACATCTCCTGACCTCAGTCACATACTCCCTTGCTTTATTTGTCCTGTAATAGGATTGGCTAGAGATTATTAATGGGTGTGACCAACTGTAACAAGTTTCTGCCATAACTAAGTATGAGCATGTGCAGAACACAGTAAAGCACAAATTCTAACTTTTACACATCTGTGGCCCAAAGACAGGCCCCAAAGTTCTCCACAACTAGCACTCATGGCATCTTCTTTCCCTTTATATATCTACCTGCAGAGCACTGAGACTTATCACAGTATGTTGCTGCATATAAAACTATGCATTTTACACATACCGTATATACTCGAGTATAAGCCGAGGTTTTTTAGGTTTTAAAATAAACCTAAAAACCTTACCTGGCTTATACTCGAGTCAAGGTCTTCCTTACTTCGGATCGATGTTGCCTGGGGGGTGGTGGGCTCTCCAAATCCGGCTGCCGCACGCTCTGTAAGTCCTGTGGATTGCCGGCTGACGTCACTACTTGGCGACTCTCACTGCCCGGCGCCGAGTACTGACGTCAGCCGGCAATCCACAGGACTTACAGAGCGTGCGGCAGCCGGATTTGGAGCCTCAGCCTCAGCAACATTCTGGTAATTCTGGTAGGAATCTCCAGGGAGGGAGGGAGGGAGGGAGGGGGGCTCTACACTGCAGTTGCATTCCCATACAGTTGTTTGGAAACTACAACTCCCAGCCAATAAAGCACACTGGGAGTTGTAGTTTCCAAAACATCTGTATGGGAATTCTGCTGTATATTTAAAGGGCAACTTAAGCATCAAAATAATATTGAAGGCAGTAGTGGTCAGATCAGATCAGTGGTCAGATAATCAGAAGGCAGTAGTGGTCCGAATTTCTACCCTCGGCTTATATTCGAGTCAATCAATTTATCCTAATTTTTCAGGTAAAGACAGGGACCTCGGCTTATACTCGGGTCGGCTTATACTCGAGTATATACGGTACTCATATTTTACACATATCAAATTACAAAGGTAAATACCAATAACAAATATCAAATACCTAGTCAACTATCTACATAAATATACTATAAAAACAAGCCACGACTAAGAGTCATAAAAAAAAGTCCACATTTCAATTAAATAGTGCCATGTTAAGTGCCATATTAAAAAAGGGCTAGTAACAGTCTGTACCAGAACAGATTGTTGATACCAGTTTCACAGTCTGGTGCTGTTAATTAGCACAATAATAGGGCATTTATTTGTAATCCATACGTCTGCATGAAAATGAAAAGCAGTCAATAACAATGTGTGTAGCTCCACCTGTTTGTACCGAGTCTTCTGTTAGTATATCAGTTTGTGGAGCAGCAGCTTCTTATAACAGAAGGCATCTTGCAGTCTCATGCTATACGAATAGCATTGCCCACAAAATCTGAGAAACAAGAAGTAATTTCTTACTCCCAGGTTCCCCAGAGTAAGGGGCAGAGATATGCACAATTCTCGTTATAGTATAGTATTTGAGGTTGAATAAAGACATACGTCCATCCAGTCCAACCCATCTAGCAAAATCCTCATTTCTTGCCTGTTGATCCAGAGGGAGGCAAAAAAAAACCCCCACCAATTTATGAAGGGGAAAAAAAATTTCCTTCCTGACTCCAAGTGGCAATCGGAAATTTCCCTCGATCAACTCTACTATGTATCAATACCAGTAACTTGCAGCATTCCTTGTTTGCAGAAACTCATCCAGCTTCTTTTTTTTTTTTGAAACTGTTCAATGAACCTGCCATAACAACGTCCACTGGAAGTCCACTTGAAGCCTAAAGGTTTTTTTTCCAAGTCTTAAGGGATGTCCACATGTCCTCTGACATGCTTTATTGGTGAACAATGCCCCAGATAGTTAATGTATTTATACACAGTAATCATATCCCCACGCAAGCGCCTTTTCTCTAGTGTACATAATTGTAACTTTTCCAGTCTTTTTCAAGCTCCCCCAATACCCTTATTAATTTAGTTGCCCTTCTCTGAACCCTTTCCATTTCAAAGATGTCCTTTTTGTACACAGGATTCCAAAATTGCACTGCATATTCCAAACAAGGCCTTACCAATGCTTTGTGAAGAGGGAGAATAATATTTTCCTCCCTTGAATCCATACCTCTCTTTATACAAGAAAAGTTTGTTATCCACCAAAACTCTAAGTTCCCTTCCCAAAAGGGATTCACTTAACACAGAGCCATTTATAGTATAAGCAGTACAAGGATTTGTAAGTCCAAAATGCATCACCTTACATTTATCAACATTGAATCTCATCTGCCACTTAGCAGCCCAATGTGACAATCTATTTAGATCCCCCTGCAACGATTGCACATCCTCTGAAGTTTTAATGGTCGACAAAGTTTTGTGTCGTCAGCAAACACAGAAACCTTGCTGACAATACCCACTTCCAAATCATTAATAAATAGATTAAATAGAAGCGGCACCAACACAGAACCCTGTGGCACCCCACTTAGCACTTTAGTCCATAATGATGAAGCCCCATTAACAACTACTCTCTGCATCCTATTCATTAACCAATTTTCTAGCCATGTACAAATGTGCCTCCCCAGACCAACAGACCTTAGCTTATACATAGTCGCCTATGGGGAACTGTATCAAAAGCCTTTGCAAAATCCAATTATCCTACATCTACTGCTATGCCAGAGTCTAAATTTCTCATAAAAGCCAAGCAAGTTATTTTGACAAGATCTATTCCTTCTAAATCCATGCTGGTTACTACTTATATCAGTCCTTGAAACATATTTTAGAATATGTTACCTTATTAAATTTTCCAGTGTCTTTCCTCACCACTAAAGTTAAAGTTACAGGCCTGTAACTACCCAACTGAACTACTACCCTTTTTGAATATTGGAATAACATCAGCCTTTTCCCAATCCAGAGGCACACATCCGGACATGAGGGAATCTCATGTCCCTTGGCTTATGCAGGTGTCCAAAACTGCTGGCTTAATAACATGCAACATAGAAAACAAGAGCTTGCAGTCGCACTCTAAATAACTGAATTTATTTCAAACCAAACATGAATACGACGTTTCGGGGGTACAAGACCCCTTCTTCAGGAGATGTTGGAAGAAAAGAAGTTTCATCTTCAGGTTAGGAAAGGTTTCTTTACAGTGAGAATAGTGAAACTGTCTTCCAGCAGATGTGGTAACGGCAAGTTAATAGAATAGCTTTAAAAATGGCCTGGATAAGTTTCTAAAACTAAAAAATATTGAGATCTACTGGTATTAATACATTTACTGTAGATCTGGTTGATCCAGGGATACTTTCCGATTGCCGTTTGGAGTCAGGAAGGAATTTTTTCCCCCTTTGCTAGCTGTTTTATTTTTTTGTCTTCCTCTGGATCAACTGGGGTTGGTTATCAAGCCAGCGGTTCTGGACACATGCATAAGCCAATGGACAAAAAAGGAGAATTCTGCATAACTCCGTCCCTTACTTTGGGGAACCTGGGAGTAAGAAATGACTTCTTGTTTCTTAGATTTTGTGGGCAATGCTATTCATACAGCATGAGACTGCAAGATGCCTTCTGTTATAAGAAGGTGGTGCTGCTCCATTTTTATGTGCAGTGGTGGGCTTTTTGCTCCTTTTGGCCCACCTCTCCCTAACCTATCTAGCTACTTTGTCTATACCAGGTTGTTAAAGTCAATTAAGTTGTTACGGACCAATGATCCCATTTACTCAAGACTCAGTTCTCACAGGGAATCACATGTGACAGGCTTCTGCTGCATTGAAATTCAGCAGTATCGATGGAACCCATTTCAGGACTCTCAGTTTGTGTTCAGTCAGCTCGGCTGTTACATACCACTTCAAGATTCATGCCCCCCCTTCTGTGCTTACTGCTTGTATAAAGATAGCCTCTGCTGATATATTGCTGGACGTACAGTGTGGTTTCTGCAGTTTGTAATTGTTTACCTACGATTGTTTCGCCCCCTGACTAAATATGGGCGGGGCTTCTTCAGGGTGTTGCAATTAAAATAGTTTTATATGCGGCAACACACTGTGGTAAGTTTCAGTGCTCTGAATCAAGTAATTGTCCCCAGCACCACCTCATATTAGGAGGTTTATGGCACCTATCAATGTGGTTTTTGGTTCACACTGATTCAATATAAAATCGAAGCACAAACCATATGTTATTTAGGTAAATTTCCCAGCACCACTATCAAAAGGAGAGGCAAGACACACATTACTGGTTTTATATCAAGGTGTTATGCCTTCTGATTTAGTGTTGTTCTGTGGCTTTAGTTTAAGGACTGAACTACGCAAAAAAACCAACTTTTTTTTTACCGTATATACTCGAGTATATACGAGTACAAGTCAAGGTACCTATTTTTACCTGAAAAATTTGTAAAAACTGATTGAATTGAGGGTAGAAATAATGACCACTACTGCCTTCTGATTCAGTATTGTTTTGTGGCTTAGGTTTCCCTTTAAATGGACAGTAGAATTCCCATACAGTAATAGCCAAATCCAGTACCCCCCAATTGCTTGGCACTCCAGATGTTTGCAAACTACAACTCCCAGCATGTGAAGTGGCAAGGTTCAATAAACTTAATTAAGTTTACCATCATTTACAATTCTCCTGACCCCCATATAGTAAAGGGCCCTCTGACCCCAACAGTTAAAAGTGTCACATGAGAGTTGTAGTTTCAAGCTGTCATTTGCACTGAACTAGCAGACCTTTTTTGCCCCAAACTAAGAAGACCCATCAGATTTACAGCATCCAGATAAGCAGTGACAGTGCTAAGTGAGTCCAGCAGCCAGACTACAGGAAGCAGGAATGAGTGTAAAGGCAGATCAGCTCCTGTACCTTTCTATGCAGGTGAAGGATTTTTTTTAACACACCTACTGGTTACTACCCGCTATTGCAGCATTTGGAGCAAAATTAGGACTTGACCCGAGTATAAGCCAAGGTTAGGTTTTCAGAACAATTTTAAAGCCTGAAAATCTCGGCTTATACTCAAGTATATACGGTAAAACAAATATTACCTGGGGAAAGGGAGGTAGGATTGATTATTCCTACCTCCCAATATCATTTACCGGTGAGTGATAAATGCTGGCATGAAAAGTTTTCATGTGTCAGCTTATTACCCTTGCCTTTTCGATATTAATGAGTGCAGAAGCAACAAGGAAGCCTGGTACAAGCAGTTTTCTTGGAAGTAGGAATTACCAAACCTGCCCCTAGGTACTTTTCATTTTAAAAACTTTAAATGCACTATATGTAAGTAGTGGTTTCCAGTGTTCCTCATTTTGATGTCACAGGTATGCCTTGGTGTCCTGTTCCCAACACCTCTATAATAGTTCCAAATATAGTAAAAGATACCAGACGACATCAAGCAATTTCAAAAGGTATTGCAAAAACAGGTTTACTGGTAAATACTACACAACATGTTTCTGACTCTTCTAAATCCTTTTTCAAATGTGAAAAAGGACTTAGAGTCCGAAACATGTTGTGTGGTATTAACGAATAAACCGGTTTGCAATATCTTTTGTGATTGCTTGAAGTCGTCAGCTTTTACTATATTTGGAATATGCATTATAGTTCTCCTTTAAACAATAAGAAATACTCAAACATGCTACATTCACTTCACAGTCAGATTAGTTAAATTTCCAAGAGAAGTTAAAATAATTCTATTCAAAATTAGCAGATAACCACAACTTAAACCTCAGCAACATTGAGGTAAATGTGGCAAATGAGGCAAAGATGATTATACTATCCCAATTTTATAAAACTGTTATGACCAAATGAACATTCCCTAGCATTTTCAATAAGGAACAAACAACCAACTTATATTGTCATATGATTAATAGAATTTCATGATATCTTATTATCTTTGCATATATTGTCTTCTTAACTAAGTGCACATTTACTCTTTAATTAAGAGTCAGTCAGAAAAACAAAGTCCACTGCACACCAGTCTGGAAGTAGTTTTATTCGGTGCCTATGTTGCACCTTTTTCATGACACAAAAGTCAAACATGAATTTTGTGTCCTGAAAAATGGACTTTCCTCATTTAAAGTTATGCGTCACATTTAGCTGTGACTACCACAACACACTGGGCAAAAAGTTTAATACGGTGTGCAGGTGTAGAATTCATTATTCTTCACTATACTCCTTTACATATCTGAAACTACAATTTGAGAAAAGTAAAATGGTGGCACTCACATTTATTTGTGTCTGCTTTGTAATTAAAGTACTTACACATCTCCCCCTCCCTCCCCATGCCTTCTTTTCTCTGCTTTTCTCCGCAGGTCCTGTGTCCTGTGCCTGATTGAGGTCAGTGATGGGACACTTTTTAATTTCTGCTTCTGGAGTGGCAGGTCTTTCCCTGTACATGCTGTGATTTCAAATAATGATTTATCAATCTACAGCTCAGATTTAAAATCTGAAAAACTTTTGAAGTACCGAGATCTTGCTGGTTTAAAGGTATACTTTTTGAGAATTAATTTTTTTCTGAGCATAGATACCCTTTAAAGAGGTCACAGCCAGTGGTTATTTGCCAGTTCTGGCAGGAAGGAAAATTGATTGTAGGGAATGTACATGAGATGCACTTTAATCTGCAAACAATTTTGTAAGACTGTGTACACACAGGACAATATTTCAGTATCTCGGCCTATTAATGACCACACAATTGGGTTACAACACTCCACCTCTAATTAGGAGGAAATATTTGTCACTGGTGAAAATGACTGCCCATATTTTGACCCAATCAACTCAAATTCAGTCCAAGGGCCATGAGATCAGTGCCACCAAAATTAGCAGTAACAGCAATTCACATCAGATGGGTTAACCCATGTTTACCCAGCCTAGAATTACATTTTCACCAAAATGCCAATGAGAGATATTCATCCATTAGCACTTACACAATTCACAGTGCCATTTATATTATTTGATTGTTTTTAGTAAAGTCTAGCAAAAAGAACACATTATATTTAAGAAAAATAAAATAGTGGGGTAAACTTTACCTCCGTGCAGAGATAAGCAGGGATAAGACGCTCTCATTAAATCCTTAAGTAATCCATCAGCATGTTCCTGCTTGTCAACAAAAATTATAACTGAACCAGTTTCCTGATAGTGCCCCAAAAGCTCCAGTAATTTAAGAAATTTCTTTTCTTCTTCTATTACAATCTAAAATGGAAATAAAATGTTTTGGATATACTTCTTGTGCTACTGTGCAGAATAAACCCAGTAATAATGCAGTGCTAACTTATAGTATATTTAAAGATTTTAAATCTTGACACAGTGCATGTTTTCCATGGAAAACATGCAGTTCACTTACGTAAGTTACAAAACTCAATTGTTTGAATAAAAGGCAATACATAAAAAACAGGGTCCTTATTTTTGATTAATATGCATTACATCCCTATTGCAATGTCTTTCCTCTAAAATGAAACCTAGATCTCATCTCTGGTTGCAGCCTGTAAGAAATAATATTGTGGTGAATTTTCAATTTTTCTGCTTCCAGTATAGTAGGATGAGTGATATCACTTGATCTCTGCCCCACCCCGGGGGAAAAGCATGCTCTATAAGTGGATAAATACCTTTACTGGAATCCTCACCTTTTGATTGATCCACGCCTCACAATCACAGGAAACTTGTAATACAACAATGATAGAAGGGGACTCCACACAGCACTATGAATCCAGTGCAATTTTATTGTGCAACATGTTTCGAACTTGTATAAAGTTCTTTCACAAGCCATTGAGAAGGAAATTTATACAAGTTCAAAACATGTTGTACAATAAAATTGCACTGGATTCATAGTGCTGTGTGGAGTCCCCTTCTTTCCATTGTTGTATTACGAGAAGCATGCTCAGTTAAGACTTAAAGGATAAGTGCACTGCAAAAACAAGTTAAGTTTAATTATAAGCTGTAGCTTTAAACAATCTTTTCCCTCTGAGATTTGCTTGCTTCCCCTTGTTCTCTAGCCTTCAAATACTGCGCGTGTGGTCCGTGTGCGCGTGATGTCATTGTGCTGCTCTGTACCATCATGGCACAGTGCGATGACTTCACATCGCGTGCGGCGAACGCCCACACAAGCGCAGCATTTGGAGGAAGCCAGCAAGTCTCAGAGAGGAGGAGCTCAACAGTCAACAATCCACATCCAATGTCAGCAACTATAAGGCAGCACAGGTAGGCTCAGGAGGGACCTAGAAAAAAAAGGGAGGGGGGGGTGAGGGAAGATTTTTTTAAAGCTACAGCTTACAATTAAACTTAACTTGTTTTTACAGTGCACTTGTGCTTTAATGCTGGGGTAATGCTGTGTACATCTTTGAAATGGAAAGGGTTCAGAGAAGAGCAACTAAATTAATAAGGGGATTGGAGGAGCTTGAATATGAAGGCAGACTGGATAAGTTACAATTATATACACTGGAGAAAAGTCGCTTGCGTG
Source organism: Hymenochirus boettgeri (assembly GCA_019447015.1). Taxonomy (NCBI): domain Eukaryota; kingdom Metazoa; phylum Chordata; class Amphibia; order Anura; family Pipidae; genus Hymenochirus; species Hymenochirus boettgeri. The sequence goes on along the minus strand of CM033471.1, from coordinate 55,161,337 downwards.
AGGATATGATTGCTGTGTATAAATACATTAACGGCCCATACAATAATCTGGGGCATTGCTCACCAATAGAGCAGGTCAGAGGACACATGAACATCCCTTAAGACTTGAGGGTTCGGAAAGGGTTTTTCACTGTAAAAAAGGTAAAGCTATGGAACCGTCTTCCAGTGGACGTTGTTATGGCAGGTTCATTGGACAGTTTAAAAAAAAAAAAAAAAAAGGCTGGATGAGTTTCTGCAAACAAGGAATGTTGCATGTTACTGGTATTGATACATAAAGTAGAGTTGATACTGGGAAATGTCAGATTGTCACTTGGAGTAAGGAAAGGTTTTTTTCCCCCTTCATAAATTTGGTGGGTTTTTTTTTTTGCCTTCCTCTGGATCAACAGTTAGGCAAGAAATGAGGATATTGTTAGATGGGTTGGACTGGATGGACGTACGTCTTTATTCAACCTCAAATACTATACTAAATGGGGAACAAACTAACATTTGAGATGTGGAGCCTATTAATGCAGGCAGAGGCTGGTCATATACCTACAGTAAAAGCAGGAAGTAATATTACTAAACCTTTCTAGTAATAACAATCACAAATTTTATCTAGAGATTTAGGGTTCATTTTAAAGGTACGACGGAAGGCTTTCCAAAACAACCCTAACGTGTTTCGAAGAATTTTGTTGTATTGTATTCCAAGTATTAAGAATAATTTAAAAGTAAAAAATGATTTCAAATATTACTAACCATTTTACAAGTATTATTGTAGGCAAATACATTTCAACTATTACTCACCACATGCTGCTCCACATCAGAACATACCACACTTCTCCCTCCTACTTGCACCTCTATAGGTTTGGAAAGTATCCTTCGAGCTAAGGCTTCCATTGCTCTTGGGAATGTAGCAGAGAACATGACAGTCTGACGGTCAGGTCTAATGTTGTCTATTATTCTCATGACCTGTAAAAAGAAAACACACAGCTTGCATAATAATCAATAGCATTTGTAACAATATGCAGTGTCCAGACCAAGGCTGCAAAAATCCCAGGAACCAATGCACATAGAAATGTATACTGTTAACTAAACTAATGTTATAAAAAGGGTCTCTTAAAGGTTGTTCCATGGCAGATTATGAGCCTTCAGAGAGCTAGAGATAAGCCTCAAAGTTTTGATAGTGGAAATATTTTCACCAGTTAGCTTACATATTTGTTATGAAATAAACCTCAATGCCATCCTATAATCTCACAAACTCTGTACCCTTAAAAGTCCACGCTCTCAAAAATTTATACAATTCTAACAACTCAACGGACACCAGATCTACCCTCAAACACATCGAAATGGGAGATGGGGCTTCAGGCCAAGTTCTCACAAGCCCAATGGGACACTTATTTCACCATATCACACAAAGTCTCAATGGCTTATAAAGCCCAAAAAGAAAACTTTAAAATTTCGACTCGTTGGTACAGATGTCTGAATAGCCTTCATAAATTGTTCCCTAATGTATCAGATAGATGCTGGCGGTGTAACCAAGAAAAAGAAACTATGACACATATATGGTTTAGCTGTCAACCCTTTAATATAAAATTCAAACCTAGAATCGAATCACTGCTTAATTAATATCACTGACAGCCCATGCTCTCTCTTTATGTTACCAGGACCACCAGATCAACAAAAGACACTAAGACACTTAAACAGCTAGGAGAATGGTTCTCCCACAACATTGGAAAGCAACTACTTGTTCTACAAACAGCGCCTGGATTGCAGAGCTTATTTATATAAAACTAATGGGGGAACTCACACTCGCACAAAGGAATTAACCACAAAGTTTCATTAAAGTCTCGAGTCTCTGGATAACTTTCATAGAAACAGATTTTTACAAAGATATACTGAACAAAATCTAATCCCACAATAGTAAAATAGTTTGGAATATATAACATACATTGCTAATTATCTTATAATCCTTATGTTTATGCCAATGTTTATGTCTTCTTTATTATTGCATTTCTATTTATTGGCACTCTTTAATCTACATCAGGCCCAATTAACTGCTTCCTCTCCCCTTCCCCCTATCCCCATAACCTATCATATACGATTGAGACTAATTTTTATTCATATCTATTTTTATGAAATATTTACATAAACAATTCTTAAGGACTAATATAAAGATAAATTACAAATAAAATAAATAAGTCAATGCCCCTAATACATTTACTCTACGTCCCTTTCAGGTAACCGTTTTAATTGGGGGAGATGATAAAAAAGCAAGTCCAGTACGCAAATGAAAACCCATACATAGCTAAACCACACACTTCAAACCTGCAATAGTTAGAAAGCTGAAAAACACATAAGACTAATTTGAAAAGCTGCACAAATATCCTGTTGCCCCTGTTTCTGCTTCCTGGTTCTTAGCGACTGTTTGTTATTGATGTGACAGTTAAAAATCACAGCCAATGGTTGAATGCTAATCCCATAACTATCTACTGTGACCATGCTCCCCCTCATAACCAGCTCACTTACTTGCTGATGGGGGCGTGAAAATATGAATCCATTAACATACACTAACCCTTTTCGCATCCAATAGCATATCACGCATAAGCTAATGATTTCAGAGTACAAGGTAGCATATATCAACATATTTTAAAAGCCCATTATTTCGAAAAGTTGTCGTTATGAGGGTGGGGGGGGGTTTCTTTAATTATCCAAGCATTGATGGGAGCAGTAGGGAAAGCAAATCATTGGTTTGTAAATATTTTAAATTGGAAACTTTTGTCCTAATTTGTACATGAAGAAACAGAAAAAACATTAAATTAGATCTTGCAATCACTATTTTAATTGCTAATATTGGTGTGGGTGTACATTTTAGGAATAGTTGTCATAACATGGTTACATTTAAAATCATGTCGCACAACAGTAGCAACATAATTATTAAACAAGTAGACTTTACCAAGAAAATCTATGCAGCCAATTCACTAGGAGGTTACATTTATGGGCCTTAAAACAGAAGGCACATGTAGTGCCTTTTTGCAAATCTATAATGTACAATATACAATGTATCACCCTTATAAGCAAATGTAAACAGAACAAGGCAAATCCTCTGTGGTGTAAATAAATTGTTAGTGCCAAGATATGAAAGACGAAATGTGCATTTAGGACACTCAATTGAATTTATTATAAGGTATAAGTAGGCAAATTGATTGTGTAAGTAGAAGTGTTAAAAATTAATATAAAAAGGCTATTGCAATGAAAGTAAAGAATTTCCCTAATTACTTTTTTATATAGTAAAACCAACTAATTGGATGGTCTCTTGCTTTTGGAGACTTGCCTGGAAAAAACATATCTCTACAACAGTTTTTCTTCCAAATAGTGTTTCCCTTTGTTTTGCAAAACAAATACTCCATTTACTGGTTGATTAAGCAAAGATCCTGAGGTCTCTTATCTTAGAATGTCATTGTTTAAGGCTGGGTAAACACAAGCAGATTTTTCGTCCAAACCGACAGATATTTCTGTGTATTGGTCTATTGGATATTTCTGTGTGTGGTTTAATTGTTGCAGGCGACAGATAGTATAGAATGTGAGGGTTGAATAAATTCATATGTCCATCTAGTCCAACCTTATTAGAAATATCCACATTTCCTGCCTAACAGCTGATCCAAAGGAATCTTTAAAAAAAAAAAAGAATTCCTTCCCAACTCCAAGTGGCAATCTAAAATATATAATAATGGCGAAAATATATATATGGCAATATCCCAATAGTGAGACAAGTGCCACGACCTTAAGGCCAAAACACTGTGTACATCCTGAACTTGGTTTTATACATTCTCCATAACTTCAAAAAGCAATAAGCTCACTTTTATCACAGTGTGGTCTGGGTGCCTCTGCCCCAGACCCTCGGCACACAACTGCCTCGCTTGTTTGTGGCACGGTATACAATAAGCTCACTTGTCTCCAAACAAACAAAACGACTCACCTGTCCACCTGGGTGGCCCAGGTGCTGCCAGCCTCGGACCCTTTGCTTTGTCCTTATCCAAGCATCCACCTTACTCCCCAAGTTGGCATAGGCGCACTCCGGAAAAAGAATCTCTGAGGTGAGGTGAGTGAATCAAACAAATCTTTTATTGAGCCAGAACATTAAAAAACATAAATGCCCACTGGCCTTACACGTTTCAGACCGCAAGGGTCCTTATTCATAAATCTGGACATTCCTAGACACTCCCACCTCATGCATACCCAGGAGGGGGTGGTTCATCAAATGGTTTAAAAATCCTTGTAGCCCCTATAACTTTGTTCATACTGAGGGGACATGCTAAAACCGTGTGTATGGACCCAATGTTTCTTCCCGCCCCGGGATACAGGACTTCTTCTAGTGAGTAGGGTCTGTGAATAGTTTTATCCTTTTTATTTTATATAACTGTTGTACCTATTGTATGTCATTTTATTAGAACACCATTTTCTTTTATTTTTGTTTTATGTACACTGTCCACCTTTTGGAATATTAAATCTAAAATTTAATAAGTTGTGTTTGATGCTCTAAAAGAACTCAGTTAGCCTCTGATAAGTTTATATGTAGATTGAGTGCTTGGCAGTGTAAATGCTAATTAACTCTGACTTATGAAAGAGTTACTGCTTGTGAAAGACTGATGCTAATTAACCAGTTAGTTGCTGGAGTGATTGGTGTGGTGTTAACCATTTAGCTGCCAGGACAAAGGTGTGCATAGTCAGTGAGAGTCAAGAGTGTTTTAGGGGCGTCTTTAAGGCCGTAACTTAAAGTGGTGGCAGCGAGTACCGATTGATTGGTCAGATCACGTGCCCAGCGAACTGGCGTTCGTGACAGAGGGTCTTTACTGAATATCGCCCTTACATTTTCCTGTATTCTTATGGACAAAGTTTTTTGTTTGACCCACATATCTTTAGGATGATGATACTGTGCCAGAAGGAGGAATAGGTGTGTCCCTGGGCACTACGCTAAAGACATAACATATGTCAGAGGGTATGATATCTGAACTGACTTGTGATATTGAGTAATGCCTCACTATACTTGATATATATGTTTAAAACTGAAGGCAGGATCCCGCCACTCAAAGTTACTGTAATCCCATTTAAAAACAAGGTTACCCCAGGTACAGTAAGAATTACTTATAACGCAGCAAGAGCTAGATGATTTTGAGAATAGGTTGCACCATCAAAACTTTCGGTTCCTGGGATTTCCAGAACAAGTGAAAGGCGCAAAACTCAATTAATTTCGTAATGCTTATCTCAGAAACAATTTTGAAAAGGCAGGCCTCAGACCAACATTCATGGTCGAGAGGGGGCATAGAATCCCATCTCATGCACCCACCTCAGGCCGGGGGACCTCTCCCAGACATCAGAAAACTAAATACTTGCTCAACCCCCTACCACATACAAATAGAACCTATAACAAACTCATATAGGGCTAAGTGGTACATATAATTACATAAGACTAAGTTGCCCATAGAGGGCAGTTATTGTTTAAATATTTGCAATGAAGTTAACATATGCTGTTTTTGCTTCCCCCACAGTAATAGCCTCTTCGTCCTCCCTAGCCGCCTGGGGGCCTACACTGGGGGAACTGCCCCGAACTCTTCATTTGCTCACCACCGAATATGGGTGACATGTCACCAACTTCAATTAAAATACTCTCCTAGAATATCAGGGGTCTTAATCACCCAATCAAAAGAATGAAAATGTTCACCTTTATATCTAAATATTCCCCAGATATATTATGCTTGCAGGAGACCCACTTGCTCACCAGACTACTTCAGAAACCATGGTTCGGCTGGGCTGCTCAGTGTGTGCTCGTCCTACTCAAGGGGAGTATCCCTATTAATCTGCAATGAGATACATATGCTTGTGAAGGTTCTCATTCATCCAGGTCATGGTATAAGGTATGGTCATGGTATATGTTGTATTCAGTTAGATCAACTGGACTTGAAATGTAGTTCTTGAAGACGTTTCGCTAGTCACCCCACTGGTTTTCTCAATTCAGACTTGTACAAGAATCTGTGGCAATTATGTACCCGGCTAGGCCAAGACAGCACTCTTACCAGCAGAACTGATCTCAACCCAGAACAGGTGTGTTCCTTACTGGAATTGTGCCTGAATACCACCTATTTCAAATAGCGGGATACGTTCTATAAGCAAAAACATGGATGTGCTATGGGATCTCCAGTTTCACCCATTGTGGCTAACCTTTACATGGAGGAGGTAGAAAAACAGGCGCTTAAAACCTTTAAGGGCATAGAACCCAGCCACTGGTTCAGATATGTGGATGACACCTGGGTTAAAATCCACCAGAAGGAAGTACAAGCTTTCACTTTTCACACATGCGGTAAACCAGAACATCAAATTTACAAAGGAAGAGGTACAAAACAACAAACTAGCTTTCTTGGACTGCTTGGTAGACGCCAGGGAGAATGGTAAACTGGAAGTAGAGGTTTACAGAAAACCAACACACACAGATCAGTATTTGGTGTTTGACTCCCACCACCCTTTAGATCACAAGCTGGGTGTCATCAGAACCCTGCAACACAGAGCAGAGAACATCCCCACTAGCACAGAGGCGAAGGTTAAAGAAATTAAACATCTTAGAGGAGCCCTTAAAACTTGAGGATATCCAGACTGGGCCTTTGTCAAAAGAAGCAGAAGGAAATAAAAGAACAGGTATACCAACAGTGAAGGGGAAAAGCAAGAAAGGAGAAAGAACATGGTCATCCCATATGTAGCAGGTGTCTCTGAAAAATTAAGAAGAATTTTCAAAAAACACCGTATCTGTCTGCTTTAAACCGAACAACACACTGAGGCAGCAATTGGTACATCTGAAAGACCCAATACCAAAACACAAGAAAAGCGACATCATATACGCAGTGCAGTGAAGAATGCTCTGATTTGTATGTGGGGGAGACCAAACAGAAACTGCATCAACGTATGGCCCAGCACAGAAGAGCCAATTCCTCGGGTCAGGACTCAGCCGTGTACCTGCATCTTAAGGATAAAGGACATACCTTTTGAAGATTGTAATGTTAACATATTGGCAAAGGAACATGACTGGTTCAAGAGAGGTGTCAAGGAGGCCATTTATGTGAAAATAAAGAAACCAAGCCTAAATAGAGGTGGGGGGGTTCGACACCAACTGTCTGCCATGTATAATGCTGTTTTGACACCTTACCCTGGGCGTTCCTATAACACCTCTTAGCCACTATGCAATCACGCCCTTAACACCTGGCTATGATATGCTAATTGGTATTTTCCAGGGTACATAATTGGCACAGATTCTTGTACAAGTCATTCTGAATTGAGAAAGCCAGTCGGATGACTAGCGAAACGTCTTCAAGAACTAAGCTTCAAGTACAGTTTATCTAATGGAATACAACAGATATAGTGAGATACATAATACTACACGTGAAAACAGACCTACACGGTAGATATGTATTCGTGGCAACTGAAATGGATCGCTTCCTGTAGTGCTCCTAGGTGTGTATAACCCCCCCCCCCCCCAACCTTGGGACTCACCACTCTAAAAGTAATAGCTCCCCTACTCACTCTACCCAGAATTCTTCTTATTAAAAAAACTGTACCATTAGCATCTCACATCCCGAGAGGTACCTCAGACCACTCCCCCTTACTTCTACACCTGAATCTCCCCAACACACCTACCCCCACACGCAGCTGGAAACTCAACACATTCTGGTTATCTCTATTCCCCCAATACCCCATAAATGAACAACTAGAAGAATTTATGCACTTTAACCCCCCACCAATGATATGGTATGGGAAGCATGCAAACTAAACCTGCGGGGACGCAATTCCCAACAGGAAGAAAATGACAAAAATGCTTCTACAAACGGAAAAAATATATCCAAAAGGCCAATACAACAAAACAAAATGCCTGGCTCCAAGCCCAACTTCAATACAATAATATGATAGCCAAAAAGCCAAAACGCAATTTTTTTTTTTTTTTTTTTTTTTTTAACAGACCTTCTTTGAACAAGGAGGACAATCTGCCAAACTATTAACCCAACTTATCAAAGATCATTCATCATCCAATACCATCCTCTCAAACCAAACTCCACAAGGAACACTAGTCCACTCCACCCAACAGATACTAACAGAATTCACAAACGTTTACAAAGATCTATATAGATCCCAATTAACCCATTCAACGCCAGCAATCATCGAATACCTTGAGCGAATAGAATTTCCATCTTTTAAACCAGAACACAGACAAGCTATAGAATAACCACTGACAATAGAAGAAATCCAAGCAACACTGAATGAAATGCCCAACAACAAAGCCCCAGGCCCGGGTGGCATTCCTATTAAAATATACAAGAGATAGTAGTATACTCCCTCCACTACTAGACATATACACACAAGCACACGAAAACAGGAAATTATTGTACTCCCTAAACTGGGGAGGAATCCAACTGAATGTGGATCACACATGCCAATTTCACTTCTCACCTCTGACTACAAAATACTAGCAAAAGCCCTGGCACAAAGGATTAAAACTGTAATAGTATCCATAATCCACCTTGATCAAATGGGCTTTACGCCCGGTAAATCCACCTCCATAAATATACGACACACCCAAATTCAGACACAAATGGATCATAACTCTGGAGAATTGATTATTTTATCACTAGACACCAGCAAGGCATTTGATCCGTCGAATGGCCCTACCTGACGGCAGTTTTCCAGAGGTTTGGATTCAGACCAAACTTTATTAAAACTTTATTAGCTATCCTATTATGTAACGACAACAGAATCCGAGGTCTCCACAATGGTCAACATGAGGAACGACTGGGCCTCTATGCCGATGACATAATTATGTTTCTTGATAACCCCCGCAATTCCCTTACAGCAGCCTTCAGTTTAATAAACTGATTTGGCACATACTCAGAATTAACCAACTGGGAAAAAACTGCCCTCTACCCTATGGACAACTCGGCACCTCAAAATATTCAATATATATAATATAATAGCTCTATGTGGGAGCAGATTTAAAACTTCTCTAAAACGAACTCTAGGTTTTGGGGGGTATTCTACAATATACGCATCTTTGAAAAGAGGGGTGGACATTCCCTTTAACTTTTGGCTACTAGATTTCAAAAAGTAATCCCATCGATTATACAGCTAGACCAAACTAGCTTTATTCCTGGCAAGTCTAGATCAATAAATATCAGGGAAAAAAAAACCAAACACCTCACAGCAGACACGAAATATAAACCATCAGACATACAATAAGCCTTCGACCTTAGGATTATTTGGGTTTGGCCCTACTTTATCAAATGGGTTAGGGAACTATATGCACACAAAAAACAGCTATACAAGTTAATGGATCTTGTTCCACAACTTTCTTATTTGCAAGAGGGACTAGTCAGGACTGCCCACCATCACTGAACCTTTTTTCCTTGGCTATAGAGTAGCTAGCAATTCAACACCACCAAGATATCACCAGCCTTACTCTCAGTTTCCACATGTTTCTACAAAGTATGTATGCAGATGACATGGGTTCATACATGGTCGACCCAGGTGTATCCCTTTGAGCAGCCTATAATGTTATTTTTGGAATTCGGCCTCTATTCTGGTTTGTACTTAAATTGGATCAAATCATGCATCCTCCCCATAGACGAAAATGTACAATATCCTTCATTTGGACACACCAGTGCTATTATAGTATCAGAATTTAGATATTTAGGTAATAATACCTAAATCAAATCCTCAGAAACACTAACATTATATGTGTTTTACTTGCTAGACTTTGTAAAGGATAAAACCACTGAATAGAAACAGTTCCCAATTTATTTACCATGCCCCAGGGTGTTGCACTTCTGGTGTAAAATTGAGAAAATATTGACTGACATTATGCTGGTTCCTGTTCCCTTGAACCTTAAACTGTGCCTACTGGGTCTTCAGGGGAATATGGACTGGCCAGAGGTGCAGCTCAATTTTTTTTAAGAGAGATGCTGATGTTCAGGAGACAGATTATAATTAACTGGATAGCCCCCTATATTTTCCCTTGTACGACTAAAAATTACGACTGTTTTGCGATTGTATGCGATTATAAATATTAAAAGAGATAGGTCAGTATTTTTACCATAGATGCCTAATTTACTCTTCATATATCCCAATATATTCCATATCAAAAAATATATACTCTGCAAGTGTCTTGATACTGTTCCATCAGCGAGATTCTTAATTTTATTTTGCTCACTACTGTTGATGTTAGATTGTCTCCTAAATCAGGGAAAGATCAAAATTTAAAAGATACATAGAGAGCAATAATCACGTGGTGGCTAGTCATAACATATAGCTGAAGCCTGAAACCTCCTACATGACGTCAGACTGTGATTCAACAGGTAGTGGACTTGGACGCTTGGTGCAAGTACCCTCCCCTACCAGCAACAGACCCGGTGAGGTCTTGTGGAGGCCGCTCTAAGATCTAACGAGTATGGGATAGGGTACAGTGCGTCAGATTTCTGCAGGCCTGTTGGGGACATATAAGGAGGCGGCTTTGGAGTCTGGAAACAACTATCCACCTATTCCGGTTAACAGCTGTTTTGGAGAGTTAGGGGCCAAGTTAAAAGCAAGGACCTCCAGGGTAGTGTTTTCAGAAATACTACCGCAGCCATGTGCTACACTAGGGAGGCAGTGGGAGCATAGAAGCTTTAATGCGTGGCTAAGAGGGTGGTGTAAGGAAAAAGGGTTTGGGTTTATAGAGAACCGGGCAGACTTTGCAAATTGAAGAGATAAGTGGCGATATGGATGTTAAAGTGGAGGCAATATGGGTGGAATTAGGCAACAGGAAAGGGGGTAATGTCATTGTTGGTGTCTGCTATAAGCTGCCAAATGCTGCAGGGAGGAAGTGAGTCAGCTTCAAAAAGCAGTTGGCAAGGCCTACAAGTTTGGGGAGTATGCTCATTATGGGGGACTTTAATTATCCTGGCATTAATTGGTGGAGTGGAACTGCCAACACAGAAAAGGGTGATGAGTTCCTGAATTTGCTGCAGAATAATTTCTCTCACAGGTGGTTGAATTTCTACTAGAAAAGGAGCTCTGTTGGATCTAGTAATATCTAACATTGTGCAACTTATTATAGATATAAAGGTAACTTGAGGCTTATGGAATAGTAACAATGAAATAGTGTCATTTGGTTTATGTTATTGAAGGAAAAGTGCGCTGGGTTAAAAGACTTTTTCCATGTTAAAAGTAGCTCTTCAGAATGTCAACTGGGATATGGTATTATCAGGTAAAGGTACTGAACAGATGTGGACTGTGTTAAAGGGGATTTTAAGCCATTTCACATCTAAATTTATACCTTTGGGAAATAAGGACTGAAAATGTGGCACCATTAATAATTGAGGAGATATTAGTTACGGAGGATGGCGATAAAGCAAATGTCTTACCTCCCCCCGTATACACTATAGAATATCCAAGTACAGATATCAGAGTATAGTAGCAATAATGGCATAAAAAAAAAAGCAAGTGCACTTTGGTTAACAGAGGATATTTTACAGAAACAACTAAATAAGGTTAATATTAGTATATCTCCTGGACCAGATAAAATACATCCTCAGGTCCTCAGGGAACGAAGTTCAGTTTTATCTAGGCCATTGTTTTTTATTTTCATGTCTGGATATGTGCCTCTGGATTGGAAAAAAGACGATATTCAAAAAGGATAGTCGTTCACAGCCGGGTAATTACAGGCATGTAAGTTTAACTTCAGGGGTGGGGAAGATACTGGAAAGTTTAATAAGGTAACATTCTAAAATATGTTTCAAGGACTGATATAAGTAGTAACCAGCATGGATTTAGAAGGAATAGATCTTGTCAAAATAACTTGCTTGGCTTTTATGAGAAATTTAGACTCTGGCATAGCAGTAGATGTAGGATAATTGGATTTTGCAAAGGCTTTTGATACAGTTCCCCATAGGCGACTATGTATAAGCTAAGGTCTGTTGGTCTGGGGGGCACATTTGTACATGGACAGAAAATTGGTTAATGAATAGGATGCAGAGAGTAGTTGTTAATGGAGCTTTATCATTATGGACTAAAGTGCTAAGTGGGGTGCCACAGGGTTCTGTGTTGGGGCCGCTTCTATTTAATCTATTTATTCATGATTTGGAAGTGGGTATTGTCAGCAAGGTTTCTGTGTTTGCTGACAACACAAAACTTTGTCGACCATTAAAAACATCAGAGGATGTGCAATCGTTGCAGGGGGATCTAGATAGATTATCACATTGGGCTGCTAAGTGGCAGATGAAGTTCATTGTTGATAAATGTAAGATAATGCATTTTGGACTTAAAAATCCTTGTTCTACTTATACTATAAATGGCTCTGTGTTAAGTGAATCCCTGTTGGAAAGGGATCTTGGAGTTTTGGTGGATAACAAACTTAAAGGTAGCAAGCAGTGCCAGGCGGCAACAGCCAGAGCCTGCATGGTATTGTCTTGTATAAAGAGAGGTATGGATTCAAGGGAGGAAAATGTAATTCTCCCTCTTTACAAAGCTTTGGTAAGGCCTCATTTGGAATATGCAGTGCAATTTTGGAATCCTGTGTACAAAAAGGACATCTTTGAAATGGAAAGGGTTCAGAGAAGGGCAACTAAATTAATAAGGGGATTGGGGGAGCTTGAATATGAAGAGAGACTGGAAAAGTTACAATTATGTACGCTAGAGAAAGGACGTGGGGATATGATTACTGTGTATAAATACATTAACGGGCCATACAATAAACAAACTATCTGGGGCATTGTTCACCAATAGAGCATGTCAGAAGACAAGAGGACATCCCTTAAGACTTGAAAAAAAAACTTTAGGCTTCAAGTTCGGAAAGGGTTTTTCACTGTGAGAACGGTAAAGCTATGGAACGGTCTTCCAGTGGACGTTCTTATGGCAGGTTTATTGAACAGTTTAAAAAAAAAAAAAAAAAAGCTGGATGAGTTTCTGCAAACAAGGAAGGTTGCATGTCACTGGTATTGATACATAAAGCGGAGTTGATCCAGTGAAATTTCCGATTGCCAATTTGATTTCCCCCCCCTTCATAAATTTGGTGGGGGGGGGGTTTGCCTTCCTCTGGATCAACAGTAAGGCAGGAAATGAGGATATTGCTGGATGGACGAATGTCTTTATTCAACCTCAAATACTATACTATTAGATATCCAACCTGAAACACCTTACGTTTTAGCATTTCTGTAAGCAGTTTTGCTGTAGCTGGAATGGTTTAGCAGTTGGTATGTGAGAAAATAGTGAGGTCAGTGGTCAGAGCCTGAGCAAAACAAGTATTGTATTAAAGGCATGCATCAACACACACACTTCAGAGTATGTGCTATTTAAGAAGATACATATAACAATGCAGTTTCATAGAGTCTAATGTGGTGTTACAAGATACAGATGTATCAAGCAAATGCTTACTTAGACACACAGGTGGTCCGGGTGTATTTTAAACCCCAGACCCTTCGCTTCTCCAGAAATATATCCACACAGACTCCATATGTTTGTAAAAAACTTTTTACAAAGGTATTACTCACCACCCAATAGTGGTGGTCTGGGTGCAGCCTGCCCCGAACCCTTCGCCCGGTTCAAATACACAGAAAGTAGTCACCAACAATGGGCTGATCAGCCCATTGTTGGTGACTACTTTCTATGTGCTATTTACATGTATTTGTTTATAGATTAAGATGACGCAAAGTAATTTTTTCAGCATACATCAATTTAAGTCATTATTTACTAGTGTGCACCATTGATAAATTTGTGGCACTTGGTTCAACATCCATTTCAACACCACAGTCTTACGAGCACAGAAAAGTAATTCCAATATCAGAGTTCTTTGGTTTCCATTCCAGCTCTCTTGGTCTATGAGGCCAAACACACACGCCTCGGCCGTGGTTGGGACTGGGAGAGATAATTGTGCAGATAGGAATAATGTCATCCGATGCTAGAATTAAGACACCGGAGGGCAGTCCCAGATTAAATGCCAAAAGTTTACATTTTGGGTTTTGTATTTGGGGCATAGGATGTCTCTCATTCTCCAGATGTGATGAAGTTTGGCCGGTGTCAGGTAGGCCTGATCTATAAAATAAAACTGTATTAATCTATTTGCTGCAAGTGATGCCAATTTCGGGAGTTTCTGCCATATCTTTTATATTTTTGATACTCTCGTGCCAGTGTGTTGAAGTGTTTGATATTATCGTTCACTATTATGTGACTGAAATTCATTATTTTCTTTGGCTAGGTATGGGTAAGCATGGTTGCTCCTTGGGGCATCATAGTAGGAATTCCTTGATGTTTGTTGATCTCTTTCCAGACCTTGATTGCTTGCACATGTAGTGTGGTTGGCGTTCTTTGTGTGTGTGCCTCAAGGTTTTGAATAATGGCTAGTGGGTGACCTCTATGGTATAGTGCCAGAATATGTTCTGATTGAGTTGGAAGATCTGTTGGGCATATCCAGCATTGGATCAGTTTAACTTGGCTTGCAAGGCAGTACATCCTGAAGTTTGGGAGCACATAGTTGGGGATTTCGCACCCTGGGTCTCTTGTGGTTTCATAAGAATGGTGGAATTATCCCATTTAGAGCATTGAAGGAGGTCTTGGGGATGTAGCTAAGGGAGTGCTGGAGCATGTATAGCGTCTTAGTTAGAAGTAAGATTTTGACAAGATTTATTCTGCAAATTAGATTAAGTGGCAGTTGTTTCCATTGGGTTGTTTTTTCTTTGGCTAATGTCAATAGCAGAGCCAGATAAATAAAGTTTTGGAATTTTTTGTTATTTGTATTCCTAAATATCTGAAAGATGTCACTACTTGGTGTATTTCAATATCTTGTAATCCCTTTGATCTAGAGGATATATAGTGCATTTACTCCAATTCATAGATAGAGTATGGACCAAAGTCTGTAATAATATGTAGTGCCGTATGGAGGGATCGGTCTGATGAGTCTACATATATTATCAGGTTGACAGCATATAGTCCCAGACAAAAGGTATATTGTGGAAGATTTGCCTGGCATAAAGCCCGTCTGGACTGGTGCTATTATGGAGAATCCGGTTGGCTAGTACTTTGGATAGGATTTGTAATCCGCTGTATGTAATGAAATAGGTCTGTATAATCTGTGTTCATGGGTTTGGGCAATACAATGATGTTTGCTTCGGACAGTGAAGGGGAAAGTAGTTAATTTACAATATAATCGTTATACATCTGGAGGAGAGGTTTTGCTAGTATGGTTTGGTACTTTTTAAAGATTTCTGCTGGAAGGCCATCTAGTCCAGGAGCTTTGTTTGTGTTAAGTTCTTGAACTGCCCGAGTGATTTCTTCAATTGTAATGTCGCCATCAAGTGTGGACTTTTGTTGGTCTGTTTATTTTGGAAATTCAATCGAGGAGAGATATTGTTGTTTTAAAGCTGGTTAATATTTGCGGGGTATCTTCAATTTGTCCCAGTTCAGGGTCTTGTAATTTGCTAATATTCATGGGTTCATTCGTTGTGCTGGCCAGGTAAGCTAGTAATGTAGTCAAAAGGTTATCCTGTTCAAATTGAGTTCTGTCGGCCGCCTGCTAGACTGCCTTTGTTTCGGCGGAGAGATTCTGTATATAGTTATTTTCATTTTTTTTTTTTATCCATTGTTCAGCTTCTTCTGTTTTTTTGGTCTGTCTTTTGATGAAGGAGATTGTTAAGGTAAGACATTCCCTGAGGTAGGCCTTTAATGCATCCCATTGTAGGGCATGACCCTTTATCAATTTGTAGCTATATTTCTAGCTGTTCTAGAGTTTTGTCTGGTGTTGGGAAGATGCTCAGCCAGAAAGGGTTACGTTTCCAGAAGGTATTTTCATTAATTATTCAGGGGTGTACTTATGGGCATGATTCGATGGGTAGATATAGCCTATTCGTGATATTGTGCCATATGTAGCGGCTTTGGGTCAGAAAGCGGTCACATTGTAACGTTCATTACCATATTTAGATCTCCCATGCAGAGGATCTGGGCATCTTGAAAAGATGAGAAAAGGGAGTATTTGCATTAGTATATTGATGTTTGTTGGAGAGAGGTTGTAAATTCCGATTAGGACCTATTTAGGATGTTCCATTTCTATGGCTATAAGGGCGTATCTTCCACTTGAGTCGGTCCACGTTTTTAGGGTTTGATATCAGAGTTTAGTTTTGAGGAGAGAAATCCCTCTGGAGTATGTTGACTGACAGCTGTGTATTGCATCTCTTATCCAGGGTCTCTTGAACCAGTGTGTGTGGGGATAATCAAGTTAAAGCACTGCAAAGCACCACAGGGTATTACCGGTGTTCTCTGGTGGTGTAGCATTTCAATTTGCAGTTCACAGAGTCTTGTTTTATTTAAGTCTCTCCCCCATATTTATGGTCTCTGGTTGCTTTATTTGTATATAAATCATATTCCGTTTTGTCATTAAATATGGCTTAGCAGGATGATGTGCACTCTTGTGTCTTCCCATTATAGATAAGTGGGTTAGTGTCTATATTTTCCTGGGGCTTTGTAGGGTTGGGGGGACTTTTGGGATAAGTCTTTAGCTCGGTACTTACCAACCAGATTCCATGGCCATTTTGTGTATTTGCGTGCTTGATGTTCTGACAGTGGGATGTGGCAGTCAGCCTCTGTATTATGGGTCCACGGTGCATGGTTCAGTGCCTCCAGGTTTTCATGTCCGCCCGGGTGTTCAGTTTTTCTTTAGCGGCTTGGTGGTGTCAGGCACTTTCTGGTAGCCATTTGGTTTCAATCCATGACATGGCTTCAGTTGAGTTATCAAAAAAGTATTCAGTCCTGGCTGGATACATCATGGAGTAAGGGAGTCCTGCTGCACGCAGTCTTTTTATAAAGGGTATCTCCACTGGGAAAAAAAAAAACGATCGACGTCTCCTCCGCCACAGTCTGACAGGTCCAGACAGACTGTCTTCTATGAGAATAGAAGAGAGTCCGTCGGGATATGTCAGACTATGCGGCGGAGGAGCAATCGATCGGGTAAGTAGCTTACATTCTCTTCTAGCTCCTGCAGGTTTTATTGAAGAACAGGAGGTAAGACAGCTCCCGTTCCTCAATAAAACTAATGTCCAAACTTTTTTTTTTCCCAGTGGAGATACGGTACTGTATCTTCCAGCTGGGATATCCGGGTTATACCTTCCCTACCAGTCCCCTGAGGCTGTGACGGTCCTGGCACAGAAAGCCCAAATCAAACTTTACCTTCTCCACTTAGATTGTAAGCTCTTCGCGGCAGGGATCTTATCCCTAATGTGTCAAGGCTTGTTGCACTTATATCAAGTTATACATAATTTATATATATGCTTTCTCAACCGATGTATGAAATTGCATTTATTTATTTAATTTTTTTTACTCTATCTGTAGAATGGCTTGCACTTATCCCCTTGTTTGTACAGCGCTGCGTACCCAAGTGGCGCTTTATAAATAAAATTATACATACATATTAACACCGTAAGTGCAGTTTTGGATTTGGTAATCACTTGCAGTAGGTGTGTCTGTAGTTGCGACCGGAAATGTTTGCCGTCTCTCAGGGGTACAGGGGGTTTGGTGCCCTCTGGTGATGAACCGCCTCCACGTGGTTCTGTAGGCCCGCATGTAGATGGGCTGGTCAGGTCTGCGTCTAGGTGAGGTGTTTGGCTTTTGAGAGTATATTTATGCATTTGTTCAGCCATTGGTTGGTTTTTCTTATCTTTATGGCCCACCATTCTTTTTTTTGGTGTATAGGTTTGGTTTATCCCTTTAGTATTAGTCAGGATTCAACTTTTGGAGGCATGGAGCTCCACAGCACGCATCCTTCTAGTTTGCCATTTTAGCCACACACCCCCAAGATGTATTTTTAAACTTGCATTTCTCAATGTCACCCACAGCTCCAGTAGAAAACAATGGCTAAAAATTCATATAGGTCTAACTATTTGAATCAGAACACACCAAAAAACAGGTTAATCTGATGACAGGTTCTTTGTAACAAGTCAAAAGTTTTAGATACCTGTGGCTCAAAACCCATGTCAAACATTCTGTCTGCTTCATCAAGTACAACGTACGTAGACCGGCGCAAGTTAGTCACTCGACCTGTACAATGGAAAGGAAAAAAATATATAGAAAAAGTTAACATAATTGTAAATTCCTAAGTGAAAATACAACTATTAGACTTCTCTTATCGTAATTAAATGACAAATGATAAGGCAAGCAAGCACAGGTACATATTTTAAAATGGATTGCATTTAAGCCCTGTATGTATACACTAAGCCCTAGCTTAGCAAGATGGGTTAAATCTACTCTTGCGTACCATAGCATGGCTATGAGGACTTGTATAATTCAGCCCTCTCCAAACACATAAAACTAAGACTGAGGTGGAGCCTGGGGCAACATCAGGCATTATCTGACAGCAGTCACCTAGAAAAAAACATATTAGAGATTACAGCGCATGTGTGAGAGGCACAGACCCAACATGAAATGAGCCAGCCTCTCTAACCAAATTCTGCCCCTTCTCGAGGTTGGGAATTATCAAGTGTACAGTTTAAATCATAAAAACTTGGAAAGAGACTAGCAGGAATGTAAAACCATCAGAATTATCAAGGGTTAATATCTGGAAGTCATAAGGAATATCCAACAGTTTTCTGTTGCTTATGGGTTAATCACCAATGCCATTCCTTCCATGGAGGACAATGTTTTAAAAATCTTTGACTTTCTTAATGTGTCTCTAGCTAAACTTTCATATGTGAACCAACCCTAAGGGGGGGGCGACCCCTTCAGAAAACAATTCAACCAAAAAACTAAAACAGGTCTTGAATAACGACAAAAAAAATCATTTTGTAGTGACATGCTGAGAAAAAAAATGAAATGGTAACCAAAATCTACATTTTCACCCTGCAATACCCATTGTCATTCTGCACCAGCAGGATAATCCAGAAATTAAATAAACAAAGCAAGGGAACTACAGACAGTTTCCTGAAAATGGCAGCTTCAACAGTGGCATGGATATGTATGGAATGTTTAAAGGACATGTACACTGGGAAATTGTTATTTTTATTAAATTGCCCATTACTGAAAACTATAATTCTTCCCAATTATCACTACCATTTATTTGTTAAAGGACAAATTATACTCACCTTCCCTCCGCTCCTCTTCCTTGTTCCTTAGCTTTTACCAGGGGTGAGGACCTGAACCGCTAAGTCCTCACCCCTGGGTTCGCGCAGCCTACAGCAGAGTTTCAGAGCAACGCTGCTCTGGTAGGCTCCGCCCCCTCCTCCCCGTCGGTGAGGGAAGGGGAGTATAATTGTCATTTAATCTGTCACTTATTTCTTTAGATATCCATTCTGAAGCATCTTGCATATCAGCTTTTGATAGGTCTTTTAGCCCTAGTTCAGCCCACCCGGCAACTTTTTCATGCCACCCAGCCGGAAAAAAATTCTTCAACAGCGTTGCTCTGAAACTCTGCTGTAGGCTGCGTGAACCCAGAGGTGAGGACTTAGCATTTACCAAGGGTGAGGACCTGAACCGCTAAGGAACAAGGAAGAGGAGCGGAGGAAAGGTGAGTATAATTGTCCTTTAACAAATAAATGGTAGTGATAATTGGGAAGAATTATAGTTTTCAGTAATGGGCAATTTACTGATTTCAGGAATATATAGTTTGTTTACTACTATATAGTATATAGTTTGTTTACAGGAGTGTTGTGTGGAAAAACTGCAGACTGTGCAGTATAGTATAGTATAGTATTTGAGGTTGAATAAAGACATATGTCCATCCAGTCCAACTCATCCAGCAATATCATAATTTCCTGTTGAACTGTTGATCCAGAGGAAGGCAAAAAAAAAAAAAAAAAAAAAAAAAATTTGTGAAGGGGAAAAAAAATCCTTCCTGACTCCAAGTGGCAATCGGAAATTTCCCTGGGTCAACTCTACTTTATGTATTAATACCAGTAACTTGCAACATTTCTTGTTTGCAAAAACTCATCCAGCTGAGCCTGCCATAACAATGTCCGCTGGAAGACAGTTCCATAGCTTTACCATTCTCACAGTGAAAAACCCTTTCCGAACTTGAAGCCTAAATCTTTTTTTCTTCAACTCTTAAGGGATGTCCGCGTGTCCTTGGACATGCTCTATTGGTGAACAATGCCCCAGATAGGTTATTGTATGGCCCATTAATGTATTTATACACTGTAATCATATCCCTACGCAAGCACCAGCGTACATAATTGTAACTTTTCCCAGTCTCTTCAGTCAAGCTCCCCCAATTCCCTTATTAATTTAGCTCCCCTTCTCTGAACCCTTTCCATTTCAAAGATATCCTTTTTGTACACAGGATTCCAAAATTGCACTGCACAATCCCAATGAGGCCTTACCAATGCTTTAAGAGGGAGAATAACATTTGATTCTTTCCAACAGGGATTCACTTAACACAGAGCAATTTATAGTATAAGCAGAACAAGGATTTTTAAGTCCAAAATCCATCACCTTACATTTATCAACATTGAATCTCATCTGCCACTTAGCAGCCCAATGTGACTATCTAGATCCCCCCTGCAACGATTGCACATCCTCTGAAGTTTTTAATGGTCAACAAAGTTTTGTGTCGTCAGCAAACACAGAAACCTTGCTGACAATACCCACTTCCAAATCATTAATAAATAGATTAAATAGAAGCGGCCCCAACACAGAACCCTGTGGCACCCCACTTAGCACTTTAGTCCATAATGATGAAGCCCCATTTACAACTACTCTCTGCATCCTATTCATTAGCCAATTTTCTATCCATGTACAAATGTGACTCCCCAGACCAACAGACCTTAGCTTATACATTAGTCATCTATGGGGGACTATCAAAAGCCTTTGCAAAATCCAAGTAAACTACATCTACTGCTATGCCAGAGCCTAAATTTCTACTTCCTCATAAAAGTCAAGCAAGTTATTTTGACAAGATCTATTTCTCCTAAATCCATGCTGGTTACCACTTATGTCAGTCCTTGAAACATATTCTAGAACATGTTCCCTTATTAAACGTTCCATTATCTTCCTTACCACTGAAGCTAAACTTACAGGCCTGTAATTACAAGGCTCTGAACAACTACCCTTTTTGAATATTGGAATAACATCAGCCTTTTTCCAATCCAGAGACACACCTCCGGACATGAGGGAATCTGCAAAAATAAGAAACAATGGCCTAGATAAAACTGAACTTAGGTTGGCTGAATATTTCTGCTGTTTTTGAGCAATCATGCATTGTCTCACTTTGTGGCTAGTCACTTCCATGTCCCTGTGTGTAACCATGCATATGGCATACAGTTTGAGTCAGGACATTTGGGAGATTGATATTTGGTATCTTTTTTAAAAAATTTTTTTGGAATTTTGGCATGATTTCTACCTCAAAGTTGATTTTTGTTCATTTTTTCAAAAAATCAGCGAAAAGTGCAGACTTCTACAAAGAATTGCACCCACACCATTGATGGTATGAATGAACAAACTACAGTGTTACATAGCTGAAAGTATATAGTTTGAGGGGGGTGTTTTGTGAGGAAAAATTGCAGACTTAAAATTCAGAGTTGCCTTAATATTTTTGCTGTTTTTGAGCCTTCATGCATTGTCTCACTTCGTGGCTATTCGCTTCCACATCCGCGTATGTAACCACGCATATGGCAAGCCGTTTGATTCAAGACATTTGGGGGATTGATATTCGGTAACTTTTTTTTACATCCCATGGGATTTTGGTATGTTTGGTATGTTTTGAATGTTTGATGTTAATTTGTTTTAGAAAATCTGCGAAAAGTGCAAGCTTCTACAAACAACTGCGCCCACACCATTAAAAGACTACAGAGTTACATAGCTGAAGGTGTGTAGATTTCAGGAATATAGTTTGTGGGGGGTAATTCTGAGTTCGGGGGGTGTTTTGTGGGAAAAACTGCCGACTGTTCAAATGCAAAGCTGGCCAATTTTTTATTTTTTTTTTTGCTGCTACTGACATTTGGCATTGGTCACGCTCTGGGTTAATTGGTAGCCATGTCTCTGGGTACACCCATGAATGTGGCATACCGTTTTTTTTTCATGAGGGGTTAGGCTTTCATATTTGAGATGTGTTTGAACTTTCCTCTGCAGTTTTTAGCTGCAATTTGCCTTTGATTTTGTCTCTGATTTTACAGTTGAGGAAAAAAAGGAAAATGTGAGAAAATAACTTACAATTAGACGAAGAGATGCGCCCAGGTATTTGCATTTTGATCGAAACTTACCTCACTCAAAGCCCTACGGGTGTGTAGTTTGTAAAAATCTCTCACTTGTGGGGATATTTTAGTCAATTTGAAAGCTATTCTATTTTAACCGTCAAAAGTGGTTAAACATTTCAATTTGGTGTAATATTCTTGAAGGTTCAGTTTTAGTTGGGGGGGGAGGGGGGTGTTTCTCCTGTACTCGGGAGTCTCAGAGCTTTTAGAAACAGTAAGATTTTTGTGTGTAACCTTAAGTAAAAATGGGGAAAATCCATGAAAATTTGCACATTTTTACCCATAATTCCAGTAAAATTTCCAGAAAAGTTAAAAAATTTTGTTTAAAGTACACTTTGTGCTGAAAAAAACAATGTATAATATTCCTGATTTACTGGGGGGTTTCCTACTCTAAAACTTTGACTGAACCAATTGTGTCTAAAATCCTGAAAATTCTTCTGGTATTTATCGCATGCAAAGTAGTGAATTCTGCTGGCAGTGAAAGGGTTAAAAGTTCCTAATAAAAAGTGGATACTAACAAACAAGTGGCTGTACTACCACATTAGAATGTGCCTCAATTGTGATGGGCTACCACAAGACAGCAAGCAAAACATAAGGGCAGGCTTTAAATGATAAGGGCAGGCTTTCAAATAGGCAATATAAAAAAAGCCTAGGTGCTCAACGATTTTTTTGCGTGACAGGGGATATTAAACATACCAAACAAATAAAACTTAAAAGGTGAGTCCTCGCAAGGCCCAAGTGCTTTCCACCTACAAATGCTCTTCTCCTGAAATATAACCTAATACAGCCTCTATTTAAATGAATGTTTAGGGCATTGAGCAGCAGTCATTTATCAACTTGTGATTATATACAGTATGTGGTTTAACTTTTAAAATGTTCCTGTGAACATGCATTATTTACATAGAAGCAGCACTCTGTTAATCCAGTTCATGTTTTAAATGTAATGTACAGCTAGCAGAGCAGTGCTGACTGGCTGGACGAGATTCACGCCCTGCAAGTGCCACAGGAGCACTGGATTGAACTAGTAACATAAGTGTGTGAATTAAAGGTACAGATTTGCAATAGATTTAACTTTGATTTACTCTGTAAATGTAAGATTATAATGTATGTCCGGCTTTAGACTAATCATTGAACTTCACAATTTAATTGTTCAGCTCCAACCTACTGTAACAACCTCTAATGAACAAACAAAAATATTCACCACAGCAACAATTACAGCTTATCTTTTTCTCTATTTTGCAGGATTTACTGGACTTTTAGATTTATACCCACTGGAAGTAGGTTCTAAAAAAAAACCAAAAAAAACAGGTTGCATAAATACAGTAAATGAAAGCTTACTATAGTATTTGTAAATGGAGCTCAAGCGTTCCATTCACAATTAGGATTTTTTCTACGTTTTTGCAAAGAAAAATGTGGACAGAGATCAATATTAGGTGCTCAGTTCCAAACAGCTAATTATTGATCTTTGCCAAATGAACGAAAAACCCCTTTCTGGAAACAATAAAACAAATAAAGTGAAATGCACATACAACACATTGACTCGATTATAAGCCTCTTAAAGTGATACACCCCCCCCCCCCCCCCACACACACACAATAAAGCTATACTATGTGTGGTCATGGGGGCAGTAGGTCATAATTTCTACCCTCGGCTTATAATCGAGTCAATCAGTTTTAGGTAAATATAAGTACCTCGGCTTATGCTCTGATTGACTTATACTCGATCATATACAGTATTTACAATTATGCTACAGCACTACAGTCCATTAGAAGGGTGAACTATAGGCCACCCCTATATACTTGAAGAGAAGAGATTTCAAATTAAGTAATGCAAATTGTTCTCTACTGTGAAAACTGTATGGTTGTTGAATGCCTGAATGTGTTTTATTGGCTAAATCTCTGAACATTTTCAAAGGAGGCCAAGATTTATTTTGGTACAAGCAGACTCCACAGGGTTACAGCTAGTGACTCATGTGTGGGCATGTGTATTTGGTAGTTTCCTTGTTTAGTTTAGGTACTTGGGAGCCAGTCCCAAAAATATGATTGGGTTAGGATGGCTGGGTTTTTCATCTATTTGAGATCACTTACACCAATACAAGTGCTGCTTTTACTATACATTCTTTGTGAATGTAAACATATATTTCAGGGAATACAACTCTTGAAATGATAAAAAGCTAAGTGTTCATTTTATCAGAAGCATGCCCTAAAGCTGCCCTCAGGAGATCCCCTAGAGACCAATTAGAGTCTTCTGAATAAGCACTGTAAATCTCACACCAGCAGCCATGATAACAACAGAAATGTGGGAAGCAGTGGGTTAAAAACAGGAAAAGAAAGGCAACAAAGACAAACTTGATCTATAATTATGCCATCCTCTATGTTCAGGCCCCATTCCAACTGGCACCAAAAACAGGTGCCCCAAAGTGTCCACCAAGCTCTGGAGGACAAACAGCAGAGAGGATGTTGATAAAGAATTTTTAAAGCTTCCCTTGAATCAGTGTTGACAACCCCCTTACTGGTGCACACTGACAATATGTAATGGAGGGAGAAAGCTATAATGGAATGTACAGTTGAATATTTCCTTAATAGTCACTACGCCACATATCCAAATGACTAACAAAAGTTACAGTCCAGTGTTGGACTCTAAGATTTTAGCTCCTCTCAAACCAATTTCAGTTCTCTTACCCTCTTACACTTCCCCAATTCTCCCCAATCATTTCCACTTCTTTCTGGTTTTTCTAGGTCCTTCACATCTAAATAAATTTAAAATTAAAACAAGAGAGTGTGCACCCCATCAACATCAGATTCTGAAGGCCCGGGGAACACCTAAAAGGAGCAAAATATGGTAGAAAATGGAGAAGAAGCTGGCGATGATGTGTTAGCTATGTCTGCACAATAAATGGGAGCACCTCAATTTGATATCTAATGACTGGACATTCCTTGTTTGTGATTTGTGGAAGCAGCTGGTGATGGTCATCTATGATGAGAAAAAAATGCACTGTTCTCTTTGAAATATAGATGTTTTTCCCACTATGGAATTCCTTGCAATGAACATAATGACATAATAGCTTTATATTGCACAGAAAGGGGTGGATTATCCCTTATATAATACATCTTAATAAATGTCCACCACTCTCATAAAAAAAACATATATAGTAGGATACCCCCCAAAACCTAGAGTTCGTTTTATAAAAAAACTTTTAATTCGGCTCACACACGGAGCTATTATACTTACATGCTCCTCCTCGCTCCACCGCCGCAGCTCTGCACTTCCGGGTTCCTTAGTCAGTGTCGGCCGTGACAGTGACGTCGGGCACTGCCTGCCATTCCCGGAGCAGCCTCCACTGAGGCTGCTCAAGAACACAAAAAGAACAGAGCAGCCACAATGGAGACTGACTGAGGAACCCGGAAGCGGCGATGGAGCGAGGAGCATGTAAGTATAATGACTGTGTGGGAGCAGAATTAAAAGTTTTTTAGGAAACGAACTCTAGATTTTGGGGGGTAATGTACAATAAGCTTTTTTTGGTTAGAGGGGTGGACAGTCCCTTTAAATGTAAGCTTGAGAATGAAACTATAGCAGTTTCAATTTTTGTGGGGCGCTCTCACAGGGGTTACATTATAAATTCCTTAAAGAAAAAATTCAGAGCAAAAACAAGCTTTCATAATAAAAAGTAGTATTTCTTTTTATTACACCAACATTAAGCTCAGTAATTTGTCTGTGCAAAAATAAACTTCCCGTGGGCAAAAACACCTTAATCACCACACTTGGTGATCTGTTTCTGTTTCGCAGTTCTCAAATAAATCAAACATCCTTGAAAGGTCTACGGCATGACCTAAAATGGCAATTTACTACCGATCTCAGCAAAACACAGGGAATGAAATTAAAAAGATTTTGAATTCCTATTTTTAAATATTTTATTACACAACACTCATGTATCAGGTTAGAAAAAAATTAGATTGTATCCTCCCATTTAAAAATATTATAATGTAACAACAAAACAAGAGCAAAATCAGAATATATTTTTCAAAACATGAAAATGCATCTAAAATAAATAGAGACCTAAAACTACTTTACAACCTTGATTGTTTAGTTGTTAACTGTAGACAAACTGCCTAGAGCAAATATTAACCAATGACAAAAATTATCCAGGAATAAAGAGCTGTTTAACCATTGTCACGATGCCGCAAGCAAGGTTTAACCATTATATCCATGTCAAACAGCTTACCATTTTACAGCATCTTGGTGCCATTAAAAAAAAAAAAAAAGTCACATTCTGGGAAAAACGGCCAGAGTAGAATGAACCTACCTCAGAAGGCAGCAGTCTTGGTCATCCAGTTCTATAAATCTTGCACGGATACATTTTTTCCACAGAAGTTAAACAATGTCAACAGTTTAGTAAAGATTTTGTCATGGTACAAAAAGTAATTAAAAAGTAGACAAGAACTGCATGCAAATAATACATTTTGGAAATCCTTAAAACTGTTAACTTTGCCAGGCCACATTCAATTAAGGTATTTATCATCTTTGCCCATCTCAAAGTTACCATCACAGTTCCCAAAATCTCTTTCTCTTTAAAATCCTGTATACACAGTCTAGCTACCAAGCATTTTTGTTTTGGGTACAAATTCATTACAATATTGAAGAAAACAATCCCTATATGCACTCAAACAACTTTACATTATCTTAAACTACAAAGTGCTTTCTTTGTAATTAATGTTTAGTGATGGCTCCTAATTGCCGCCCTCCCACCCCCTCCCTTTTTTTCTGTGGATTCTCTTATTTGTTGCAGAAAGTGCGCAGTCAGTGTCTTTCCCTGTACAATACATGCAGTGATTTGAACTTTTAAAACTATGTAGGTTTTTAAAAAGGCTTCTCTACTTCATGTGAACCTAAACCTCTGAGCTTCTAAATGCTACAATCCCTACCTCCAATCTTTGTTGCCAGTTATCTTTTTAAACCACAATTTTCCACACCTGGTAATCTCATTTTCCATTTAGGGATGCATGAGCCACTATTGGAAAAAGTACTCTTAAGGTGGCCATACACTACGTAAGACATTAGACAGATGTCAAATCTCTCATAAGATAAAATGTCCAATTAATCTAGAACCGCCTAGCTCGTTCTTTCTTGCAATCAATTTGAGATCACAAAATGAATGGGTCAGATAGGAACATCTCAAGCTAAAAAACGCTGCTTGTAAAATGTGGTCTTTAGACATTAGATATCTGAAGTCCATCTAATGTCTGCCTAGTGT
Source organism: Hymenochirus boettgeri (assembly GCA_019447015.1). Lineage (NCBI taxonomy): Eukaryota > Metazoa > Chordata > Amphibia > Anura > Pipidae > Hymenochirus > Hymenochirus boettgeri. Next base: position 55,133,879 of record CM033471.1, on the reverse strand, counting down.
ATGGCCAGCTTTACACAGTCAGTTATAGAAACAATGGATTAATAATTATTAGGATCATAGAAAAATTTGCAAAGATGCAGATCCCATTACATGGTTTGCAATAGCTTTCACAGAAGGATTTCATTGATATTCTGGGATTATATCCAGCCATTAATGGCCAAGCAGCACCCTACCTGCTGCCTTGTCCCTCTTATATATTTATGACATTGCAAATGGCTAAATATGCTATTAATAAAAATCTAGGGGCAAAGAGACCTAAGGTGAATGTAATATTTACATCACAAGCATACTCCAATACACATCTGTGTGAATACAGTACATTCACGTGAAAACACACAAATATCAGGATACAAAACAGAAAACACAATTATGGGGATTTTGAACACATGTGAAAACACCATTATAAGCAGTTAGTTTTGAGGAGAGGCTAAAGTTGTACTGAATGCAAAAATGAACCCACTGAGCGAGGTACTGAAAAGAAGTTATGTAAGCTGCTACTTCTACCAGAAGTCCTTCTCAAAAAAAACAGACCAAAAATAAAGGCAAAAGATGGATTTGATTTGCCAAATATGCAACATAAAAGCATTTTACGCAGCTTTCAGACATTACTTTTACTGTCTAAGTCTGAGAGATTCTTATGTATTTGCATTTTTTTTGTTACTAGTTCTGTTTCCATTGCCCTGGCAACCTTATATGTGCTCAGTTAGGGCTAGGTCACACTGCCGTGCACATTCTAATCGCGAGTTAAAAAGCACAAGCTAGTGTTGGCCAATTGATATGGCCACACTAGGTGCACTGCAATCTGTTAGTCGGAGCGCATGCGATCTGCATTTTTCTGCAATCACAGCACACGGCAACGCACACAGGACACGCGTGTGCTTCCTGAGCGCTAGCACACTCTGTAGTGTGGCCTCGGCCTTAGGCTTTGCAGAATAAGTAAAAGTTAATTGACTAAACAAAGATTTTGAAAACATCAAATGAACATATATAATTTATGTAAACAGTCATCAAAATATAGGAGGTACAAGTAGACACAAATATAAATAGCTCATTAAGCGCAAATGTGACCACTTATTTGTGTTTGTAATCATTCACTTAGATTGTTTATGCCTGCAAAATTAATAAGAGTATCCAGGTAAAATTCAACCAATTATAAAGGGCCAGGACATTTAATTTGCAATGTTTAAAGAAACCTTTCAAAAGAGTAGTTACAGAAATCTTTGGCTAAGTATGTACATGGCACACAAGGGTATAAATATTGTAACTGTAGTGGACCCAAAATTATTAAAATTAATTGCATCAAAAGGCCCGCTTACTGTATATATTACTTTCATTTAAGAGCTTATGACATTTTCTTCTTCATTAACAGCTTTAAGGATTTCATTCACAGCTTTCAGGATTACAAATTCCACTATTTTAGGAAAAACAAAAGTTACAGAAACATTGAATTCCAAGAAACACAGCTAAGGAAAATGGTTTGCTTACCATTGTTAGCAGCCAACATGTCAATCATGCGGCCTGGAGTGCACACTATTATTTCTGCACCTCGTTTAAGTTCAGCAATCTGAAAGTAGGAAATTCGACATATAATTTTCTGCAAAGTGTAATATATCAAACACTTCCACAAAGACTTCGTGCTAGGGCAATATTATACTGTTGATCCTGACCTCATGATCAATTTTCTATTATCACAAAAACACACAAGAGTACATCTAGTGCCAGTGGTTACTCAAGCACGACAATTACATCCTTTCGAACTCAAATATACAAAATTAGATGCCAACTTACATTTCTGTCATTAACAGGGCTATGTATGGATAGACCGTATCGCTCTCTATTGCCTTCTCTAGGCAATGCAGTAAACCGATGGCGGCTCTTAGTTCATACCGAATGGGATTTACCCATTCTGAATCTTTTTTGCTGGCAATTGCATCTTAAAGAGCCGTTATCGGCTCAGTACATACCTTGCGGCAGTTGCACAACACTGTTAAGTCTTAAAGTCAATATGATTAACAGGAAGGAATACTTATTGTCACACACACTTATTTAACTCAAATACAGCTTCAAAATATACGAAAGCCTAGATTTCAAAAACATTAACAAAAGTCCCTGAGATTTATGAAATTTGCCATTCACCATCAAAACCCCACCCTTAAAATAGCCTTATGTGCAAGTCAATTGTCTGACCACAACCAGTGGCCCTACTCACCTTTGTGAATATTCTAGACTTCTTGCTCAGGTCAGAGCAACTGCAAGAACTTAACCTTTTAATTTAGTGTTGTTTAGAAGCTTTGAAATGTAAAATGCGTCCTGCTATTACGCATACTCAACTTCATCTGACACAACATACCTAACATTTCATTGAAATGCCAGATGCAGATCATAGCATAGCATACAATTGCTCCTACCTTTTAAACAGGCCTAGGATGTCTGTCTCTGTGACAAGCATGTGCTATAAGCCACGTGATACACCCCACCCCCAAAAATCGTTCTTTTCTGAAGCTAGTTAACCTGGCCACACACGGGCAGATGTTCCTCCAATCAGATTTACAATCAAGCAATGATTGGAAAAACCACTCAAAGCCTCCCACCATGAGGCTTAGATATTTCATGTGGAAATCTGCAGAGAGATGGGGACTGAAGACAGTTGAAATTTTTCCGTTTGGCCTGATCTTTGTTTTCCCAATAAATATGAAAAAAATATTTTTTTAAATTTTGCAGGATCGGATCGAATCTATCGGATCGCTCTATGAAAGGCTTTACAGACCTGCTCCCATTCTCGGTCTATTCCTCTAACTTTAGGCTTTAATAACTTTAGGCTCGTGGCTAGGTTTAAAAAAAGATTTAGAAGTTTTGGGGCAGAGCTTATGATGCAGGTAATGCTCTGTCCCAGCAGTGGGCATGCGCCAACCTTATACTTGGAGGCAGACCCCAAGTGCTAGTGATGTCACAGCTCAAATTGCTAGCAGGAAAAAACACTGTTTATATTGCTGTTTATATTGTTGTAACTTTTGATAGACTGCAGCTAGAAGTATGGTCCTGGAGTCATTTTTAAAGGGTAAAATTAAACTTTTTACTACGTGTAGCTCACCGCATCTTACCCCCAACCGCCGATTTACTTTTGCAAGAAAAGCCACAGAAAGATACTTACAGTCCTTCAATCCCCTGGCACTCTATGTTCCCGGCTTTCTGCTAGCAGGAAGCAGCAGAAAGGGGCAGGAATGGGACCTGCGGTTGCCAGAAACCTCTGATGACTCACTGACACCTCCTACTCTTCACTTTTCTTAACTTTGAATAGGCACTGCAGGAGAACCATTTGGAACAGAGAACGATTTTTAAAAACTACACAGTGGGGCCAGTACGGGGTTAAATTTTAGTTTTGGGTGCAGACATGACCTTAATAAGTTAAGATTGTAACTTATTAAAAAAAAAGCCTAAGTTTCCTTTTAAACCCAGTACTATGCTGTCCCTAGATAAAAACACATTAAATAAAACTAGCTCATATTCAACCATCTATATTGTATATATAGTAGCTATATAAACATGTTCAATTCACATTTAATTTTCAGGTTACTAGTTACATTTACAGCTTGCCTCTGTTTAATAATTCTAACACGAACCAGTATCAGCAATTTTGTAATGCCAAATTTTCCTACTTCAACTTAAGAGATGTCTTAAGTTTTGCCACCACAAAATTAGTTTGAACAAGTGCCCTCATTACAAGTGCCTTTGAAAATATCTTCTACCTTTCAAACAAGCCTAGGGTGTATGTAGCTGCAGTGTATGTAGTTAGACATGGAAATATGGAACTGTTTTTCAGTGTCACCCCACCTTGCATCCCCCTCACAGCATTTACTAAAAGCAGAAAGGCCTCTAAAAATCTTTAAATGTGTTACGTTAAAATAGTTAAAAACTATTTTAAAAAATCTATATTGGTAAAATAAAAATATTAAATTGTCACAAAGCAGAGATCTCCATACTTACCTCTCTGAAATCCTGCAGTGCTGTTGTCTCTCTCCTCCCATGTCAGGAGGTCTGAAAGGAGAGAGACCGCAGAGCGGCAGAGATGCAAATAACGAGATATCAACTTTCAAATTAAAATTGGAGACAGCAGCTAACCGTTTAAGATTTGATTTAAACAATGTCATTGTTGGGCGGTTTTGAGAGTCTCTTAACTTGTTTATTTTTTCCCTGGTCCTGCACGGCAGTGAACACTAATGGGTTAATCCCCCGTGATGTCATGCACACAGGCTCATCCCCAAGCTAATAAAAAGGCTCCCTCTCCATCCTACCTCTGTCTATTTCTCTCCTGTCTCTCAACAGGCATCATCAATATCTTCAGCTCTCCCCTTCATTGCCACAAGCGGTCTCAGCCTCTCTTCCGCTGTGAAGCCCTTACCTCACGCTCGGGTAAGGGGCGCCGCAATGAGTTCCGGGTCTCTCGCGAGACGTGACGTCATCGCGCGCACGCACGCTACGTTCCGCGTCATAGACCCGGAAGTGGCGGGAACTTTAAATCGGGGCGGCAAAGCGCCCCAGTCTGTGTTTTGCACACTGGACATGTGGTTTACTCTGCAGCTCTACTAGACGTCTGCCAGATACTGAGATCAGTGCAATGTATGCAGGGGTTCTGCCTGCTTTTTGTAAGTACCTTCCCCTCTGGGGATTTCCAAACTCCTGTGTGATTACCAAATCTTCCATATGTTGTTTTCACAGTACTCACCTCATCATGTCTTCAAGCAAAAGAGACAGATCGGACTCCAGGGGGTGAGCAGGATTCTTAAAGAGAGAGCGCACTATATATTTTGTGTCACTTATGACCCAGAATTTTTTGTGTTTTCAGATCATCCAGAGAGACACCATACTAGAGAATGTGCTACCTGCAGTAATCCAGCCATCAGAGGATACAAACTATGCTCCACATGTACGGCATCAAAATCTGATCAAGGATCAGAACAAATTCTGTCTTCAGTCAAACAGCTAATTGACAGTTCACTGCAGTCTTTCTCCATATCCATGTTGGCTCAAGTATCGGCCACGATTCATCAAGGCCCTTCAGGAACAGCCCAAGGGCTCTCTGCTTCCATGTCGGTCCCCCTCTCTCCTAATCTTCCAGCAATTGAACAATTAGAACCGGGGGAAACCACAGATCAAGAGGGAGACTCACCTCTCCCTGACATCCTTCCTGAGCCCTCCCTCACTCATGAGGCTTTGGGTCAACTTTTCAAAAGAATGCAAAAGTCCCTAAAGATCACGGAGCCATCTACGCCAAGCACATCTGACTTGATGTTTGCCAGCAAAAGAGACGACTCCACCTCTTGATTCTTCGTTCATGAGCATATCCGTGACATTCTCAAACAATGGGAACTACCGGACAGAAGATTCTCCATGTCCCAGAACTTCGGGAATACTTACCCATTGCCTCCGTATGACTCTGTGCTATGGGACGGCATTCCCAAGGTAGATACACCCATTGTAAAAGCATCCAAACAATCATCTCTAGTCTGAGGAATTAGCTTTTCTCAGAGATCCAATGGACAAAAGAGAAGAGTCTTCTTGAAAGAAGATCTATTTATTGGGAGGGGCGGTCATCTATAGCTATCAGAATAATGTAAGAGTCCTCTGCACTCGTACCAAGTGTGGGTGCTCACTCCTCCAAATAATCCAACCCTTAATGGATTTAGCATAGGGAATAACAAAATAGTAAGGGTGGCACTCCAAACAGTAATTTTATTAATATAGACCAAACAAAACTCACAACGTTTCGGGGGTAGTGCCCCCTTCCTCAGGTAAAGTTACTTCAACAGTGTTACACATCTAAATAGGTGAACCACTACTAAGGACCACCCTCTGGGGCTAGTTCTCCCTTCTGATTGGTTCAACCAAAAAGTGCTTTAGTACAATATTATAATATTGTAACACTGTCTATAATTGTATAAGATTATATTTTAGTTTTTTATGCATTTATGTACACATATTATATGCACTATAGCACTTTTTGGTTGAAACAATCAGAAGGGAGAACTAGCCCCAGAGGGCGGTCCTTAGTAGTGGTCACCTATTAGATGTGAACACTGTTGAAGTAACCACCTGAGGAAGGGGGACTTACCCCCGAAACTTTGTGAGATGTTGTTTGGTCTATATTAATAAAATTACTGTTTGGAGTGCCACCCTTACTATTTTGTTATTCCCGCATCTATAGCTATCACCAGCTTGGCTAGAGCCAATAAGATCTGGCTCCAAGAGTTGGAAGAAGGTATCAAAAATGGAGTTCCCAGAGACATCCTTGCTACCATGATGAAAGATATTAAACTATCTAACGAATTCATATCAGAAGCTTCAATAGATTCAATCAGACTCGCTGCCAAAGCCATGGGAGCTTCTGTCGTAGCTAGGAGGGCGATCTGGCTCCGACAATGGAAAGCGGATGCCCAATCCAAACAGGGGCTAGCATCCATTCCATTTGAGGGCAATATGCTTTTTGGAAGCAAACTGAAGGAATTGATTGAGAAAAACTCCGCCAAACGGAGCCCCCCCTTCCGCCAGACAACAAAATGTATTTCCATCATCCTCTGCCAACCTCAGGGACGCAAGGCAATACCAACCGGGAAGACCATTCGCCCAAAGAGCGACATGGAACCCTAACACAAGCCAGTCCTTTCGACGAAGAGGTGCTAAACCCAGATCACGACAATTATGAAGGTCAAGGAGCCCACCTGTCAAAGGTAGGGGGCAGGCTATCCCTCTTCCACAGGGCTTGGGCTCGAATTACTACCGACTCTTTGGTCCTTTGAATTATAGATCAAGGATATCGCCTCCAGTTTCGATCTTCCCCTCCAGCAAACGGATTCCTTTGTTCCACCACTCCCAAACCTCGCCAGGTCCAAGACAGCCTCCGGTCGGTCTTTTCTTCACTGATGGAAAAAGACATCATAGAACAAGTCCCTGCTTTGGAGATAAGGGGATTTACTCTCCTTTATTTCTAAAGAGAAAGACATCCGGAGAATTCCGTCCCATACTGAACTTAAAATTCCTCAATCAATTCTTACAGGTAAAGAAGTTCAAGATGGAGACCCTGAAATCAGTCACGGTTCAACTATCTCAGGGAGAATGGATGTCGAAGGTGGACATTCAGGATGCCTATCTCCATATTCTCATCCACGAGAGCCACAGGAAATACCTCAGATTCTGTGTTTGGAGAAAACCCTTGGAGCCGTGGCCAGTCCAAAAGGGAGGGCTTTGAATTGGAAGTGAGAGTTCCAAAGTCCTCAGCCCCACGGTTGCCCATCTCAGGCTCCAGGGTATCCAGATATTGTCTTACCTGGATGATATGTTGATCAAGGCAAAAAAATCATCAAACCCTAAACGCTCATACTCTGATTACACTTCAGTGTCTGAGGAAACTAGGTTGGATCCCGAACCTAAAAAAAAGTCTTGCCTTCGCCCATCCCAGAATATCCTCTTTCTGGGGAACAACATAGACACTCGGAACATGACAGTGTCCCTTCCACAAACCAAGAGGGAAGATCTCATCAAGGAAATAATGAAGTTCGTGGCACTCCCGGCGTCAACAGCATGGATGTGCCAGCATATCATAGGGAAACTTACGGCAACTCTAGAGGCAGTGAAATGGGCCATGACTCATATCAGACCTCTCCAGATGACTTTCCTAGCACAATTTGTCCCTCAGGGGAACCCAAACCAACTGATCTGCCTTCAATCTTCTGTGAGGACAGCTCTAAAATGGTGGACAAAAGCCGACCATTTCCGACCAATCCATCTGATCTCATCTCAGTGGGACACTATCACGACAGATGCCAGCCCCTCGGGTTGAGGAGCCACTTACCAAGACAAAATAGCCCAGGGGTCCTGGAGTCAGTCAAACCCACCAGCATCCCAAAACCAAAGGGAATTGAAGGCTGTCCTGCATACACTTTTTCATTTCCAGCCATTCATAGAAGGGAAAGCAATCTGATCAGACAACTCAACGACCGTAGCGTATATCAAAAACATAGGGGGGACTCGGAGCCCCAAATTGTGGGAAATAGCACAGAAAATCTTATCCTGGTCGGAGAACCACCTGTCAGATTTAAGCTCGTCCCATATTCCTGGCGTAACCAACAGTCAGGCAGACTTCCTCAGCAGGAATGTACTACTTCAGGGAGAATGGAAACTAAATCCACGGATCTTCAACCAGACCTGGGGATCCCCATGCATAGACCTGATGGCCACCAGATACAACACCCAGCTGGAGAGATTCTGCACACGATACCCAGACAACAGGGCATTCAAGACAGATGCCTTCTCGATAAAATGGTCTTTTCCACTGATGTACGTGTTTCCTCCAATAGCCATGATTCCCAAAGTGCTAAAGAAAATCAGAGAGGACAGAGCGAAAGTGATAGCCATTCTTCCTTGGTGGCCAAGAAGGGCATGGTTCTCTTCGGCTCTTCAGCTTTGCCTAGCCCCTCCTATCAAGCTTCCGATGATGAGACCTTCTACTTCAGGGACCAGTGGCCCTTCAACATCCAGAACATCTTCAATTGACGGCATGGTTATTGAGACCTCCAGCATGAAAAACAGAGGCCTCTCCGAGCCTACAATAACTACCTTAATGGCGGCCAGGAAAACCTCCACCTCTAAAAATTACTATAAAACCTGGGAAACATTCTGCAAATGGTGTAAAACAACAAATAGAAATCCTATGTTCCCATCCGTGGAGTCAGTCACTGAGTTTCTTTAAGCAGGCCTAGATGTGAAACTCAGCATGGCCACATTGAAATCACAGGTTTCGGCCATCTCAGCCATCACTACTTCTCTTGCATCAGATCCTCTAATTATCCGTTTTTTCAGGGGAGTATCTCACCAAGGTCCCGGATTACCTACAAGGTCCTCCATTCGAGCCTCTTGACCAATGTGACATTAAACACCTTACTCTCAAAGCTACCTTCCTGGTAGCCATTACATCAGCTAGGAGAGTAGCCGAAATTAAAGCGCTGAGGGCCTCTGAACCTTTTACTTGTTCCTGCCAGATCGAGTAATACTGAGACCAGATGACACCTTCCTTCCCAAGGTAGTGTCGGATTCACTGCCGTGCTACGGACCAAGAAAAGAAAATTCCGGTAAAAATTGATAGAATTTTGGTTTTTAACAATGCACTCAACAGCCATAGCTTTATGGCAACCACCGGACAAGATTTACCAACAGCTACAAATGCTTTTTTTATTTTATTTTTTTTTATTTGACTGAGCAGCAAACATTGTAGGGAATACAAAACAAAAAAAAATGCAAATACAAAACAAAAAACAAAAATGTAAATGGCAGTTTTCTACTGAACAGAATAAAGAAGCAACACGCAACAATAAAGCAATGTGCATAAAAAAATAAATCATATTAAAAGATAAAAATAAACTGGATGTTTTGAATAAAATTAACATAATTCCAGTTGCTATCTTTGATGATATAGTCCTCCATTCTTTATATCGGTCCTGTTTATTTTTTTAACTTTACTTAGTGAGTATATCTGTTGTACTCTGTTAGTTCAACTGGACTTAAAGTTTATTTCTTGAAGACTTTTCACTAGTAATCCGACTGGCTAAGTCCAGTTGAACTAAATGAATATAACCGATATACCATAACCTGGATGAATGAGAACCTCCACAAGCATTTACTTAGTGAGTTTACAGGAATGTGGAGTCATCTTACTGGCTCATATACAATTAATGAAACCTAAAAAGGGAGCAATTTACAAGATGGATACCTGTTCACTGATGCCTGTTCCCCCATAAACACAGACAACTCGCAGTCCAAGGGTTTTTGAGAATTTTTTGCATTCTTTTGTGATCTGTAAAGCCAACTCTCTTGTAGGAGTCATGATAACAGCTGAAAATAAGTCACATATTTAAAGAAATAGGACACTAAGTGCGAAATAACATGATATTTAGTGTGAAATTAAGGCAAGGTATACATGAAGCTTTAATGACAAAAAGCTCATCACATTTAGCCATGTAGGAAACATGAACTAGCTGATATAGGAGTTGGCAGGCCAGTGTGTAAACCTACTAAGACATCAACACCAACATAAATACAGATATTTTAAAGATCTGCACAGTCCATATTGTTCTATACCAATGTACAATGCTTATTGTTTGCAATGGTACAAGGGGCTCATACCCAAGTTGTACTGTAGAAAATTTGCTGGTGAGTGCCTTGCTCAAAACTTATGTGGCCTCATTATTAGGTGCATTTTAAATAGACTTTCATTTTAAAAACATGTGAGGCAGTAGCCAAACTAGCCTGACCCAAGTTTTGTAAAAACAAATCCCTTTCAAAAATTCTTTACATAAAGTCTTTTTTTGGATAGTTTCACAATTTATTTTTATAGAAGACATGAACATTAGTAACTTTTTTAAAGGGCATTTCAGGGTTTGGGCGTTGGTAAAGGTAAGTATAGGCTTTTGTTCAGTGTGTGGTCATACCCTTTAAAGGATAAGTATGCCGTAAAACAATGTTAAGTTGGAAGCTGCAGCTTTCAAAAAACTAATGGCTTTCTTTTTACTAGGACCCTCCAGAGCCTACCTTTGTTGCTTTAAGTTTGCAGACATCTTGCATCTGTTTATGTGACCGTGTAGCTCCGCCCCTCCGAGATTCTCTGGTTCCAAGATCTTCAGTAGTCACAAAAGGTACTTCTCTTGCTTCTCAGCTTAAGCGCGGTGAGACGTCAAATGCACACATGTACGTACACACGCAGACGTTGCAGCGTGTGCGCAGCGCATGCGCACACTAGGAAACAGCAGAATTACCTTGTGTGAATACTGAAGATCTGGGAACCGGGAAATCTCAGAGGGGCGGAGCTACACATTCACATAAACAAATACAAGATGTCCACAAACTTAAAGCAACAACAAGGTAGGCTCTGGAGGGCCCTAGGAAAAAAAACTGTTTCTTGAAATCTGCAGCTTCTAAACTTTTACTGAATCCCTTAAAGAACAGATGATTAGTGCACATAAAAAAAAAGCATAACATGACTTTCATACCTATTGGCCCCTCTCCTTCCTCCAGAGGTCTTTGGTCCATAATATGCCTAAACATGGGTAAGAGAAATGCAATGGTTTTTCCACTTCCAGTTTTGGCAATGCCTATTAGGTCACGACCTGACATGATGGCAGGAATGGCCTGAGCCTGAATTGGTGTTGGCTTCTCATATGCTTGTCTAAATTAAATGAAAAGGACAGAACATCATATATGGTTAATAAAGTATATTGGAAAGTATAGGAGAACTAGAACGTTACTAATGTATTTTTATAGTTGATTGAAAAATTTTTACACACCATACAACGTGTTCATCACTGCCAAAATGCACCAACTTTAAAGCTATCTATGAAAGGGAAAAACAATACCAACTATGATTTATCTATAAAATAGGATATTTTAAATAAATTCAATACAAGCCAGCTTGTTCCCCCGATCCCCCATTGGTACTTATCCTCCCAATACTTTCCAGGAAGTGATTAAAACATGGAAAATGGGACTTTATGCTTGTATTCCATAGTATCAATAGTATACTTTTTTTAACAATAAAATCATATTCAGTGACAAAATTGGTGCTTTCAAAACAGCTGTAAAAGTCCCCAAGGGAATTTTTAAAGGGCAATTATCCCACACAGGTCACCCACTCGCCTGTACAATTACAACTCTCCCTACCTAACAGCAGAACAGCTCTCCATTATGGAAACTAAACCCATTTTGGTTGAAACTTTTCCCTACCCCAGACTTTAACCCAGGGAGGATTAGGGAAACAATCTGATAACCAAATAATACAAGAACTCTGTGCTGCCGAAAGAACTTATTTAACTAACCCAGCACAGGGAAACAAGTCCCTTTGGCAACAGGTGCAAACTCAATACAACAACTGTCTTACGGAACGCAAAAATAGTAAACACTTTTTCCTACAACACAAATACATTGAGCACAGTGACATAATGGCCAAGTGGCTTGCCCATTTCCTCAACTCAGCAAACTACGATAACTATTAGGAATGGAATAATCAAAGACACCCCAAATATATTAGACAAATCCCTATACACCTCCAAATTAACACACACAGAATATCTAAAACTCCACTAACACAGCTATCCCAAACAGAAGAAGATCAGACAGGATTTATGCCTTCTAAATCAACATCTATAAATCTAGTGGTAGAAGATTCATGCTACTTCCCAAACTATTGTATGCGTTACAACACTCCTTGATCAATATCCCCCCCGCCCCAATTTTTTGCGGATATAAACAGCACACTGATTTCCTTCCTCTGGGGATCTGGTAGATCCAGAGTAAAGCTAGGTACACACAGTACAGATTTCTGAAAGATGACAGACAGGATCTGCCATCTTTCAAAGATCTGCATACACACAGTCCCAAGCGTTCTCCCTATAAAAATCATAGGAAGAACACTCGGGACTGTGTGTTTCCCAATTGTTCGGGAAACGAAGGTACACACATAACGATAAAGCCCCGATACCGTCGGATCCTGTGTGTGTACCCAGCTTAAAGCTCAAAACCTCAGTCCCCCAAACCTGAAGCAGGACTCGCTCTACCAGATTTCCAATTGTATTATTTGACAGGACAATTCAAATACTTCTATCACTGGTTAAGACCCCCTGAATCAGACAGTATAGATAGGGAGGACCTCTCAAAATATAACAGGAACAGGCATAGTCCTACATGTCCAAAATCTGGAAACACAAACTACTTAAATTTGACGAGATACTAAGCATGACTCCTATAGATTTTGGGAGACAAGAAGAATATGAGCTTTTCACCAAATTATTAAGGATCAACAATTTAAAACCTTTCAAGAGCTTCAACTCAAATAGGATTTAAAAGCTCACCACTATTTTCATTACCTACAGTTGAGGCACTTGTGTACAATCCGAATTTCAATAACAATTGAAGCACCTCTAAAATTTACACTCAAGCAATAAATTTATTTCCAAACCTATTCAATCCTTATCCAAAAACAAATCGACCCCATATATATACTGCCCTATTAAATGCCTGGAAAATAAATATCCCTCAATTACAAATGAAGAATGGGAAAATATGGCCGCTTCACATACTCTAGTCTCCACTGCTGCAAAGAACAGGTTCATGCAATTCTTTATACTGCAACAAGCATACCTTTCCCCTAAAATAATCAAACATATAACAAAGGGACAAGACGGCACATGCCCCAAATGTCCGACCTGATAATGATTTCTGGCATCTCCTGTGGGAATGCCCGTAAATAGATTCTGGCGTTGCGTAACAAAATGTCCTATCAGACCTAATACAAACAACAGTGCCGATGAACCCCAAACTGTGCATATTTATATGGGACAAAGCTGCCCAGGGAAATTTAAAAAAATATGGCTCAATATATTACGTTCTTGCACTACTATGCAATATCCATACAAAATAGTCTGTGGAGAAATATCAGTCACTGCAGCAACCCACATGAAACAAAAAGGTACTATTATCAAAAGTAGTAAATACTACTCAGGACTTGCAGTAGTGCAAGCTCCCCTTCTGCAGTGCACAGTCCTCCTGCTGGCCTGTAGGAAGGATTGTTGCATAAAGTTTGATACTTTTTAATTGGTGTTCAACGCAGTTTGCCTCCTCTTAGGGATTTGCTTTCAACAGGACTCTTGCCCTGTGTGTTGTGGGAAAGGAAGCAAGTAGGAATTTGGACTCTGGCATAGCAGTAGATGGAATATACTTGATTTTGCTAAGGCTTTTGATACAGTCTCCCATAAGCGTCATGTATAAGTTAAGGTCTGCTGGGCTGGTAATTTGTACATGGATAGAAAATTGGTTGATGGATAGGATGCAGAGAGTAGTTGTTAATGGGTCTGTTTATTAATGATTTAGAAGTGGGTATTGTCAGCAAGGTCTCAGTGTTCGCAGATGACAACTTTGTCGATCATTAAAAGCTACAAATGGTGTGAAATAGTTGCAAGTGGATCTAGATAGATGGCAGATGAGATTCAATGTTGATAAAGGTGATGCTTATACTATAAATAAATCTGTGTTAAAGGAACAGTTCAGTGGAAATTATCAATATTTGTTATTTGTTAGTTTGTGCAATGCCTTCTTGGTTGTTCTACATATTCTCTCCCATCAGTTGATTTCATACCTTTTGCTGTTCCCTGCTGTTGACATTAGTGAGCTGACTTTTCAGGTTCTAACGGTCCTTCTTCCCAGGATGCACTACTTCCTTGGAATGTTCCTAACAGTTATTTCTACGGATTGGCTGTTGGATGGGTCAAAGATGCTTAGATCTCTACTGAGCAACTAAATCAACACAGGTGCTGGGTAAAGGGCAAGACAATAACTCTCTACTAGGGGTCCAGCAAACAGGAAGTCAGTATTTCGGTTGCATTCATTTATACACAGACAAAATGCTGAATTGGCAGATTAAGGTCATTGGGATGAAAAAATACTGCTTTTTTAAGTGAATCTGTTTGAAAAGGATCTTTGAGTTTTGGTGGTTAACAAATATATATGTAGCAAGCAGTGCCAACAAAATATTGTCTTGTTTTGTAAGCTAGTGTTGAACCCTAAAATTAATTTTAAAAAAAAATGTAAAAATTAAAATATGCCACTAAAATCTCCCTTAACGTATCGCACGCGCAGCGCACAGTAGCGCGCACTAGTGTGGCCACATCAATTGCCCATCCTCTTTTAAAAGCAAGACCACGCTTAAAAGTGCATCAGTGTGGCCTAGCCTTTAAGCCCCACAATTAACTTACGGTACTTTCTGGCAACCCTGCAGTTTTTCAGCACTGCATAATGTGTTTAGTGCTGTATAGATCTATATGTAAAAAAAAAAAAAAAAGCTTTCTAAATTTTAAGCAAATTAAATAATTCTCCAACTCCATAATAAATGGATTTTGGTTCCAAGGACATGCAATATTAAAAAATGTAAAAATTAAAATATTAAAGTACATATTTTGCTATAATTTGAATGAAAGAAAACTTACTTTTTAAGGGCGTTCAAAATCTTCATAGATATACCACACTGAACCCAAGATTTGATTGGCTTTGGACAGTTTTTTCCTTTCACAGTGATGCCCTCCATTTCAAGCCTGTAAGTACTCACCTCTAGAAAAAGAAAAAATGAGTAAATAATATATTTGTCTAATTAACGGCTGTTTTAACTGGGATTTTTTTTTTTTTTAAATGTCCATTATTGGAAACTAATTCTTTCCAACCAATGTTTCTTTATATACTGAATATGAAGCATTAAACATTTCAGCTGTCCACCAAGTTCCCAACTATCGAACACTTTCGCTGTGTGCAGTTTTGCTGTAACTGAAAGGGTGACAGTTGGTACTGTACCGGTACTGGTTGATAGCAATTATCTAAGCATGCCTAACTTAACAAAAAATCAGGTCAGGAAGATTTGCTGCTTATAAAAGTACTGCCTTGTAAAAGTATTAACATGCCCTTGGCTTTTTACCTATTTTATTACATTCCAACCTGTAATTTAAGGTTTCTTAATCATACTTGATCTGTCAGTATAAACACACCTTTTCTCAAAAAAACCCAGAGGCTTCAACACAAAGCAAGAGGCATCACACCATGAACCCTGAAGAAATTGCAGAGTTCCACAGCAGACACTGGAGTATCTGTCCATTGGATGACAATAAGCCATACAACCCAATAGAGCTGAACTTTACGGAAGAGAAGCCGGAGAAAAGAAATTACTTCACGTTAAAAAGAAGGCACATCTTGAGTTTGCAAAAGGCATGTGGGCGACACCCCAAATGTATGGAGGAAAGTTCTCTTGCCAAAATTTTACTTTTTGGCCACCAAGGAAAATGCTATGTCTGGCACAAACCTAACACCATCACCCCAGTGAAACATGGTGGTGGGCAGCATCTTGCTGTGGGGGCATTTTTTAGCAGCAGGGACTGGGAAACTGTTCTGACCCTAGGGAAAGATGGATGATGCTAAATACAGGGATATTCTTAAACAAAACCTGTGTCAGTGTGCCTACAATTTGAGACTGGGAGGTTCACCTTCCAGCAGGACAATGACCAAAAGCAATGCTAAAGTAACATTCTAGTGGTTTAAGGGGACACATTTACAGTGGTTTGCTAAAGTATTCGGCCCCCTTGAAGTTTTCCACATTTTGTCACATTACTGCCACAAACATGTATCAATTTTATTGGAATTCCACGTGAAAGGCCAAAAGTGGTGTACATGTGAGAAGTGGAACGAAAATCATACACGATTCCAAACATTTTTAACAAATCAATACCTGCAAAGTGGGGTGTGCGTAATTAATCAGCCCCCTTTGGTCTGAGTGCAGTCAGTTTCCCATAGACATTGCCTGATCAGTGCTAATGACTAAATAGAGTGCACCTGTGTGTAATCTAATGTCAGTACAAATACAGCTGCTCTGTGACGGCCTCGGAGGTTGTCTTGGGAGCAAGACAAGAGAATCTTGGGAGCAACAACACCATGAAGTCCAAAGAACACACCAGACAGGTCAGGGATAAAGTTATTGAGAAATTTAAAGCAGGCTTAGGCTACAAAAAGATTTCCAAAGCCTTGAACATCCCACGGAGCACTTTTCAAGCGATCATTCAGAAATGGAAGGAGTATGGCACAACTGTAAACCTACCAAGACAAGGCCGTCCACCAAAACCCACAGGCCGAACAAGGAGAGCACTGATCAGAAATGCAGTCAAGAGGCTTATGGTGACTCTGGATGAGCTGCAGATCTACAGCTCAGGTGCGGGAATCTGTCTATAGGACAACTATTAGTCGTGCACTGCACAAAGTTGCCCTTTATGGAAGAGTGGCAAGAAGAAAGCCATTGTTAACAGAAAAGTAAGAGAAGTCATGTGGGGGACTCAGCAAACATGTGGAAGAAGGTGCTCTGGGTCAGATGAGACCAAAATGGAACTTTTTGGCCAAAATGCAAAACGCTATGTGTGGCGAAAAACTAACACTGCACATCATTCAGAACACACCATCCCCATTGTCAAATATGGTGGTGGCAGCATCATGATCTGGGGGTGCTTCTCTTTAGCAGGGACAGGGAAGCTGGTCAGAGTTGATGGGAAGATGGATGGAGCCAAATACAGGGCAATCTTGGAAGAAAGCTGGGGATGGACGTACCGTATATACTCGAGTATAAGCCGAGGTTTTTAGGTTTAAAAATCAACCTAAAAACCTTGACTCGGCTTATACTCGAGTCAATAGAAAAAACTTACCTTGATTCCAGTTGCAGCCGCGATTCACGAAGGAATGCCGGCAGTTCCCAGTACGCCGGCGGGATGACGTCATCGCGCAGCCCCGAAGAACTACTGGGAATTGCACAGAGCGAGCGGCAGCCGGAGAAGAGCTGAAGACTGGCGGAGAGCTGAAGACTGAAGGATGAAGACTGGACAGATGAAGACTGGAGAGATGAAGACTGAAGAGATGAAGACTGAAGACTGGAGAGATGAAGACTGAAGACTGGCCAGGTACGGTAAGTGAACTGGGGGGGCTCTAGGGTGGCCATACAGTAGCACACTGGGGGGTGGCCATACAGTAGCACACTGGGGGGGCTCTAGGGTGGCCATACAGTAGCACCCAATACCTTTCTACTATAGGTGTTTGGAAACTACAACTCCCAGCAACGAAAGCATGCTGGGAGTTGTAGTTTCCAAACATCTACAGTGGAATGGTATTAGGCAACTATCTACCCTCGGCTTATACTCGAGTCAATCATGGGTTACCCATTTTGGAGGCAAAAATGGGTACCTCGGCTTATACTCGAGTCGGCTTATACTCGAGTATATACGGTATGTCTTTATTCAACCTTAATTACTATGTTACTATATAAAACCTCTTGGAGTCCGCAAAAGACTGGAGACTGAGGCAGAGGTTCACCTTCCAACAGGACAACGACCCTAAACATAAAGCCAGGGCAACAGTGGAATGGTTTAAAACCATATTCATGTGTTAGAATGGCCCAGTCAAAGTCCAATCGAGAATCTGTGGCAAGATCTGAAAACTGCTGTTCACAAACACTGTCCATCTAATCTGACTGAGCTGGAGCTGTTTTGCAAAGAAGAATGGGCAAGGATTTCAGTCTAGATGTGCAAAGCTGGTAGAGACATACCCTAAAAGACTGGCAGCTGTAATAGCAGCAAAAGGTGGTTCTACAAAAGTATTGAACAACGCCGCAGCTAAGCTTGGTAAATACGCCCACTAACCCAAGGAACAGGCCTTCCCGCCATCTCCTCCACCTAGTCACATGGCTGACTTCGGAGCAGCGCAGTCTTCCCCCACGCTGCATCCAGCAGCAGGAACTAAGCCTAGCAGAACAGACAGACATCCAAATTTTAACGGCCATTCAAGACTCCAAAGCCTCCTTGACAGTACTCAAGAGGAAGTCAGGGTAGATGTGAGCCTCCTTCGCCACGATGTGCAAAATATAAAGCAGAGAGTCAGGGAAAGAGGGTCGAGTCTCAGGAGGTAGTGGATACGCTGCGGCCTCTGCCGGGAGAACTCGCCTCACTCCGGCAACAACTGCAAGCTCAACAGGCACGTGCAGAGGACCTGGAGGTCAGGTCCCGTCGACAAAATGTAAGGCTGATCGGAATCCCAGAGGGCAGTAGGGGAAAGACCCGGAGGCATTCCTAGACGCTTGGCTAAAAAGAGTCCTTCAGGGCCAGCAGCTTCTCCCCCGTATCCACCCTCGAAAGGGCGCAACGAATCTTGACAAGATCACTCCCACCCGGATCCAGACGCAGACCGATGATAATGCGACTAAATAATGCCAAAGATTAGGACACCATCCTACAACTAGCTAGGCAAAAGAAGGATGTACAAATGGGTAACTCCACCATCATGTTCTTCCCAGATTATTCTCTGGAATTGCAGAAGAGGAGGGCAACCTTCTTAGGAGTCAAGCAAAGACTCCATGCCCTCAACTTACTTTATTCAATATTGTACCCGGCACGCCTTCATGTCCAACAAAACGGATCCACAAAGTATTTTGACTCCCCAACGGAAGCAACAGACTGGATGGACACCCATTTAGGCCCTCACGCTTAACTGATCTCAACGCACTTTCTTCTGGAGGGAAGGTAAACTTTCCTACCCTGACACCTGGGCATGGATAGACGCATGGAGAACAAGACACCCCAACATAAGTGAATACACGTCACTCCCCAACCCACAATTCGTTATCTAGAATAGACTATATTTTCATCTCCAAGAAGACCGCTCCCCTATTGGCTGACATATCCCACCTACCGCGCCGAGTATCGGACCACTCCCCAATACTAGCCCAGATCAAGCTATCCAACACGACACCATCCACCAGACTATGGAAATTCAACCCATTCTGGTTCTTTCGGTTCCCAACCCCAAACTTAATCCCAAACCAGCTGTAAGAATTTCTAATGTTCAATAATCCCACTGATAACCCGAAACTAATATGGGAGACTCTCAAAGCCTACCTCAGAGGCCGCCTACACTCAACCATTTCTCATATTAAACATACCTCACGACAGCACGAAGACTCCTTAGCTAGGCAGCTCATGCAGGCCGAAAGTAACTATATCTCAACCATCACATGACACTCAAATAGCTTGGCTACAACACCAGCGGCTATATAATAATCTCCAAATTGAAAAATCTAATAGCAAACAATTTTTTTTTTGAGAATGGTGGCCCGTCCGCCAAGCTGCTGACTTTCCTCCTTAAAGGGCAAGTCCAGCCCTAAAATGAAAACTTACAAACAGGCAAATCACACCCCAAAACCCTTAATGGTAATAGTTTGAAATCTGAAATATATAAGTCTAACCTGAAATCCTGCACAATGTCCTGTTTCCCCTGTTTCTGCTTCCTGGTTCTTCCAGTTAGTAACTGTCGGTTATAGATCTGACTGTTGACATCACAGCCAATGACTGAATGCTAATCCCCAAGCGGTCTCTTCTGAGCATGCCCAGGCTCAGTACAGGTTTCTAAATTGCTCAGTTTCCATTAGGGCATCCAGAAGCATAACCGGCATACAGTAATGAATTCATAGGACAAAGTATGATATATCAACATTTTAAAAAGAGACCATTATTTCTAAAAGATTTTCTTATGAGGGTGGAGTTGTCCTTTAAGGACCACACACAAACACAATCTTCAACATTCTCACCCCACAACACTAGTCCATACCACTCCGCAAATACTCGCAGCCTTTACAGACTACTATAGTGACATATACACCTCACACTTGACACCCCACAGTGGAAATGCTGGTGTATTCCTAAACCATCTCCAATTTCCTACCCTATCACTACCCCAAAAATAATTGCTGGACACACCTCTCACACACGAGGAGTTAATCTCGGCTATAGCAGAGATGCCCAATTGGAAAACCCCAGGCCCGGATGGTCTTCCGATAGAACTATACAAAAGATACGCTGAACAGCTATTTCCCCATCTGCTTGAGATAAACCCCGACTTGTATAGATCTAACTCCCTACCAGAATCACTATACAAAGCAACAATAGTCATGATACCCAAACCCAACAAGGACTCTCAAGACTGCAGCTCCTACAGACCAATCTCCCTACTCACAGCAGACTACAAAATTTTGGCAAAAGTCCTCGTACAAAGACTCAAACAGGTTATCTCGATCATCCATCCTGACCAGATTATTAACATACGCCGCACCCTAGTCCAGACACAAGTTAGCCACGACAACGTAGGAGAACGTATAATCCTTTCCCTAGATGCCCACAAGGCATTCGATTCCCTCGAATGGCCCTTCCTGTGGGAAACTCTTAAATGCTTCGGGATAGGCCCAAGTTTTATCAAGTGGATCCAACTCCTTTTACTCCAGTCCAGTAGTACAAATCTTGGTCAACGGTTCACTCTCAAACTCTTTTCCACTCCAGAGGGACAGGTGAGAGGGCTGCCCACTTTCCCCCTATCTTTTTTCACTGGCAATTGAACCCCTCGCTATAGCGCTCCGAGCCAACAAAGATACAAGGTTTCCGAATAGGACAACAGGAAGAACGCATAGGACTCTATACAGACGACCTAATTATATACTTGGGCAACCCCAGTCACTCCCTGGTTGAGACGTTTGAGCTTGTTAACAAATTGGCAACTACTCAGGTCTCCAAATCAACTGGGACAAGTCAGCCCTACAGCCACTAGACATTTTCCCCACCCACAGACTTCCTAGCTCTATCCCTATACCCCTAGTAACCCACTTTAAATACCTTGGTATCAAATTACCAAGTCTCCTCAACAGTTCTATTCACTTAATATTTCCCATCTTCTAACCTACACCCAACAAAAAACACAGACATGGAAAAAAGTTCCCCTTAATTTATGGGACAGAATCCAGATGATCAAAATCTTTTTATTACTAAAAATTCTATACACAATCCAACATAGCTTGACCTACATCCCCAAATCATTCTTTACGAAAATCAATAGCCATATATTATTATTCATCTGGAACAATCAAAAACAACCACACTGCAGGCTCCCTGGCATATGGGCAGGCTAACTCTCCCGAATCTACAGTTATACTACTGGGCGGCGCAACTAAAACACCTACAATGCTGGGTTAACCCCTCTACACCCCCCAACACATCAGATCTAATGACCTCCTACCTCAAGGGACCCTTCATGGCCTACCTAGAAGCACCTAAAATGCACATGATAGGACCAGCCACTCCACTACATAACCAATCAAAGAAGTTATGGCACCTCACCAATGCCCTCCTTCACAAGAGATCATTTTGACCATACCCCCATCTGGAACAACAAATTGCTCCCTGGGCTATTTTCCCTCCATGGGCAAACACATTGGAGAGACTGGGGCATCCTCACATTAGGCGAACTAATACGAAATAACCAAAAGATCCCTTTCTCTGACCTACAGACCACGCACAACCTCCCAAACACAGCCTACTTCCGATACATGCAGATACACCATGAGTTAAGAGTTTCGCTCCCAACCACATAACACAATCTCCAAACACCCCATCATAGGTGTAATATGCACCCAAGGAGGGAGAGGGATAATCTCAAAGCTGTACACACATCTCCTCTCAACCAGATCGATACCAACAACTGATTCAGTTAAACTTAAATGGGCTCAACTCCTGGGATCTCCCAGAGGACCAATGGCCAGACTTATACAACGCACATACCACAGCATCACCAGCAGTAAACAAACTAATCCAAACATATTGCACCAAGCCTACTACACACCCAAACGCCTTAAACATATCAGCAACACAAACACCCCAAAGTGTCTGAAACGCCAGTATGCGGATGCTGACTTTGTGCATCTACTATGGGACTGCCCTAAGGTAACCCTATTCTGGACAAAAGTTATCCAACTACTAAACACGGATAACCCCCCACTACATTCAAATATCGCCCTCGAAAGGTTTGTTCGGTCTGGTGGAGGAGGATATATGGGCTTCCGCGGAATTGGCTCTCCTGCAGGCCACTTTATTTTATGCGAGGGAACAAATCCTACGCTGGATGTCGACCAAGGTCCCCAAGTTTAAAACATGTCTCAGGCTCATAAACAACAATCTACCCTATTTAAAAATTATGTACAGACATAGATGCTGCCCAAGAAAATTTCACAAAATCTGGGACCCATGGATTGAATCCCCAGACACGGTAGATCAGCAACTTATAACCTTAAACGTTGAGAGGACTAAATTCTTAATTCACAAAACACCACGGCTCCTGGGGCGGGCGGACGGGGACCGAGATGAACTCGCAGAAGATGAATAGATATAAAACCAATCAGTACACTACTGGCTGCTCGATGTTACGTTGTATATAGTTAACTACCTATATCTGCAAAACCAACTTTGTACCAAGTAACACTTAAGAACTCAAAGTATGATAACACTTGATACTGATTGTATTTGTATGCATTAAACAATTTGTACTGGCAACATTAATAAAATGTGTTTAAAAAAAATGTTTGGAATCGTATGATTTTCGTTCCACTTCTCACGTGTACACCACTTTGTATTGGTCTTTTACGTGGAATGCCAATAAAATTGATTCATGTTTGTGGCAGTAATGTGACAAAATGTGGAAAACTTCAAGGGGGCCGAATACTTTTGCAAACCACTGTAAATGTGTTGTGTGAAAATGGCCTTGTCAAAGTCCAGACCTGAATCCAATTAAAGGGTATCTCCACAGGGGGGGGGCATCTAGTTTTATTAAAGAACGAGACTGATCGCTCCTCCACCGCGTAGTCTGAAAGGGCCCGACGGACTGAATTCTATGTACATGCGCGATTCACGTAGAAGACAAATTCCGTCGGGACCTGTCAGACTAAGCAGTGGAGGATCGGTCGGGTAAGCAGCTTACCTGCTCTCCTGGCTCCTGCAGGTTTTATTGAAAAATGGGAGGTAAGACACAGCACCTTTAACCCCCAGTTCTTCAATAAAACTAAATGCCCAAACTTTTTTTTTCCAGTGGAGATACCCTTTAAGAATCTGTAGTCAGACTTGAATATTGCGGTTAACAAGCAAAAAACATCCAACATGAAGTAGCTGGAGTAGTTTTGCCTTGAGGAAAGAGCATATATCCCAGGAGCAAGATGTAACTGCTGCATAAGTTGGCTGTACAAAGTACTTTAAGGGTGTGAATAGTTATGCATGCTGAAGTTTTCTGTTATTTTGTCCTATTTGTGGTTTGGTTCACAATACGAAAAAAAAATTACAGCTTGTAAAAAGTTGTAGACATGTTCTTTAAATGAACTCTCAAACAATCTGTTTTAATTCCAGGTTGTGAGGCAACAAAACCTGAAAAAAAAACACTTTTGCAAGGCACTGCATGTATTTATTAATAGATGTATAAATTAAGAAGTATTTACATTATTATTATATTTAGCATAGATTAAGTACTGATTATATGTATTTATTAGTAGATTAAGTATAGCTGCCTTTTAAAGGACAACTCCACCCTCATAAGAACATCTTTTAGAAAGAATGGCCTCTTTAAAATATGTTGATACATCATAGTTTGTCCTATGAATTCATTACTGTATGCCTGCTATGCCTCATGGAAACTGAGCAATTTAGAAACCTGTACTGAGCATTTACTGAGCCTGGGCATGCTCAGAAGAGGCAGCTAGTGGATTAGCATTCATTCATTGGCTGTGATGTCAACTGTCAAATCCATAACTGACAGTTGCTAACTGGATGAACCAGGAAGCAGAAACAGGGGAAACTGGACATTGTGCAGGATTTCAGGTTAGGTTATATATTTCAGATTTCAAACTATTACAGTTTAGGGTTTTGGGGGGTGATTTACCTGTATAACTTTTCATTTTAGGGCTGGACTTGCCCTTTAACCTTGAAACAAACAACTATACACTGGCTGAAATCTATTGTTTGGTAAATTGAGCAAAATTGGTTAGGCCTAGTACACATGTATGATTTTAGCTACGATCCACGGCGAATGATCGCGGCGAACTGCCATTTTGGGCAATTATCGTTCTCTAATCCGCCATGGCAAATTAACAACCCCTCAACCGAACACATACACACGCGCTATTATTGCCCAAAATGGTCGTTGGTCGTAGGAATCAGTCGTGGTCAGGGGTTTGCGGCCAAAATATTGTGTGTACGAGCCTTTAGGTGAAGAAGCAGAAGAGGACCAGTTCACAACTATGATTGTAGATGTGTTGCAAGTGTAAGCACGTGCGAGCGCTGAAACCTTTAAAGAACAATTATGGCCCCCGTGAGTCTCGCCCCCTCTCCTATTGATAGTACCCAGGGTTAGGACCTAAACCACTAGGTACTAACCCCTGGCTCTTACCTCAATGCTGCAAACGAACCCTCCAAAGACAGCTTCTGGAAGACGGCTCTGGACATGCCTCTTTTCCCTTATTGGTAGTCAACCAATGGGAAGACACTCTGTAAGGAGCATGTCTTTCCATTGATTAGCTCTGCCATAGCCAGGGCTCATTTTTAGCGATAAGATAAGACCTAGGAGTGAGGACTTAGGTCCTCGCCCTGGGTACTACAGAAGGGAACTTTGAAGGTTATAATTGCTCTTTAAGAGGAGGAAGGAAACATTGCACAAAATGGCAGGAAACATTTACTGCATCATGCAGCTGTGATTTTTTGATCCACAGTGTTAGGGGGGTGAAGAAGGTAAATATACATTTCGCTCTGGAGATGAACATGCACACAGGGTTCTTCATTAAAGGAGACCTAAACCCAAATTGTTACACCCCAGAATCTGAGCATATACCCTCTAAAAACACCAATTAACTGTAAAATAGCAATACAGTAAATAGCTGCCTTCTAATTCAAGGTTGTTCTGAGGTTTTACTTGTCCTTTAAGGCCACAGCTATATCATTTAAGCATTGAAAGCAAGGTTACTGTGTTTTCAGTTCCCATCATGTTTTTTTTTTTTTAATTATAAAATCGGCACTCTGCATATGATGTGCACTATTCACAGTGATATCTAGACAGTTTGTCAAAATGGGCTGCAAAGTTTCAGATGGCTTTGATTATCCTTCAATAGAGAAGAAAGGGACCACTACATGCTCAGTAACACAATTTTAGGAATTTGATAAATATAATGTTTAGTTTAAATTTACCTTCTGGTGTCATTTTTGCCAATTCTGGAACCTCAACATAGAAGTTTTTTCTGTAGGATTCATACTCAATCTTCCCATGATCCACTGGCTCTAACAATTTGCGTTGCTTTGTCTGAAAGCCAGTGAGAGCTGTCTGAAGGTCTACTTCCTCCTCCTCAGATGAATACTGACCACAACAAAAAAAGGACATTTTGAGGACAATGCATCACCAATGTATCAGATTTCTTTAAAGGGCATTTCCACCCCCAAAACTATAAGTTAACCCACTACTGTCCCACTCTGTAGTGTAATATAATCCTTACCTTACATCCGAGCACCAAATCGTTCTCCTGTAATCCCAACCCCACCCAGCACCAAATAGTTCTCCTGTAATCCCCTCCCCCGCCAAAGTCCCAAAAACTGACCACCAGGAGGATAGCAGAGTCCATATAGGACTCTGCCTCCTGTCTCTCCTCCGGGAGAAGTTTGGCATGCGCACTACAGGCCTTCCCCCCCCCCTCCCGTTTTACAATCCCTTTCCCTACCATAAAACCCCTTTGCCATATAGTAGTGTTCCTGTCCCCAGCCGCTATTAAAGTTTTTTAAGAAAGTCCCCCGAACTCTACTTCCCTTACCTCCCTCGGCATTCTAAGCAGCCAGCAGCCGTGTCTGTTATTGGCTGCCTCTCAGCCAATCAGGGATGCGGCTACCGGTCTGGCCCCCTGCTTGCAGTTTCATGCAAGCAAAAGGCCGGGCAGTGCGGTGGAGGAGAGAGGTAAGTAACTATTGGGACTTTATGAAAAATCTTTTACAGTGGTTAGGGCTGGGGGAAGGAACACTACTATATAGCAAAAAAAAAATTCAATATTATTCCATGTTGGACACAGTATTCAATGATTCAGTGTTTTTTTGTAAATACATAATCAGGTAGTTTATAAAATCTTTAAAAGTATCTTGCTTGCTCTTGGGGGTATGGGTAGGGTAAGGGTTAAAACAAAAAGTAGAAAATAAATAGGTAAAGATCAAGATCTCTGTAAAAAAAAAAAAAAAAAAAAAGGGAATTTTTATATACTTACATAAAATTCTTTTCTCTCAAGCCGAAGGGGGACCCAGGCACAATGGGGTTAAGATCCTACCCCAAGAAGTGGACACTTTAAAGGGCAACTGTGGTCTCCAACCAAGTTAGGGTTAAATGAAAGTCTGCAGTCGACAATCACATCTCTGGCTGGAGCCTGTGTGAAATTACATTGGGGCGAATGTTCAAATTTCCGGTTTCCAGTAGGTTGTGTGACATCACCAAACCTCTGCCCCGCCCGTCCTCCCCGGGGGGGGCGCATGCTCATCTAAGACTTAAAGGGCAAGTCCAGACCCAAAATGAAAATTAACATACAGGTAAAATCACCCCCCCCAAAACCCTAAATGGTAATAGTTTGAAATCTGAAATATATAAGTCTAACCTGAAATCCTGCACAATGTCCTGTTGCCCCGGTTTCTGCTTCCTGGTTCTTCCAGTTAGCAACTATCAGTTATGGATTTGACAGTTGACAGGATATAAACATATTTTAAAAAGGGGATGCTTTCTAAAAGGTGTACTTTGAGGGTGGAGTTACCCTTTAATGCTGGGGAAATCAGGAAGTACCTGGGGGGGAAAATGACAGTTGAGAAGGGGAGTCTATATGCAGGCAAAGGCTGGTCACATGACTACTAGCTAGTCACATGGCTGAAAACAGATCGTGATTAAGCAGGAAGTAATATAGCTGAACCTTTCCAGCAATAACTTCTCACCAATTTTACCTAGAGATGTGATTTAGGTATTATTTTGAAGGCTTTTTATAAAATCCTTACTAGTTTGGAAGAATTAGAGACCACAATTACCCTTTAAACGCTTAAGAAATGAGGCTCCGGCACCTAAGGAGTGCCGGGGTCCCCCTTTGGCTTCAGAGAAAAGCATTTTACGCAAGTATAAAATTTCTCTTTTTTATTTCAGCCTCAGGGGGACCCAGGCACAATGGTGAAGTCCCAAAGACTCAATAGGGAGGGAAATACTACCCCACCGCAGCATGCAACACAGAAAGTCCCAATGGCACTTCTGCGGAGGCAAAGATATGGAGTCTATGAAATTTTATTAATGTCGTAATGGACGACCAAGTTGCTGCTCGGCATATCTAATCCACAGAGGTTCCTTTACAAGCAGCCCATGAAGCTCCCATGGCCATGGTTGAATGGGCTGCAACCCGCCTGGTAGGAGAAGCCCCAGCAAGGTGGTAACAGCGTATGATAGCCGATCTTATCTATCTTGCCAGAGTCTGGGGCGAAGCTCTGGACCCGTGATGCGGCCCTGCCAGGAGAACAAAGAGCTTGAGAAGATCTGAAAGCCTTAGTCCTGGCAACAAACACGAAGAGCCCTAACCCCATCCAAACCGTGAAGCCGTCTTTCCTTGAGAGAGGAAGGACGAGTATAAAATGAAGGGACAATGATATCGTGGATAAGGTGCAAGCATGCCACCACCTTTGGCAGGAACCCAAAATGCGGCCGTAGAATTGCTCGGTCATGTAAAGCGTAAGCAGGCCGGGTCCTACTGAGAGAGCCGCCAGCTCGGATGTTCTGCATTTTGAGGAAATAACCAATAGAAAGATGGTTTTCTACAATAATGTCAAGGAAATTGACTCTAGGGGCTCAAAGGGTGAGACCTAAGGGCCCTGAGAACCAATGTTAGGTGCCTTCCGTCTTTACTTTCTTCAGTAACCTGGGAATCATGGCGATTGGTGGAAAGGCATAGGCTAGGGAGAAACTCCACTGAAGCACCAGGGCATCCACCTCGCCTGCCATGTGATTTCTGGTTTCGGCACAAAAGGCCGGTACTTTGCGGTTGTTCCGGGATGTCATGATGTCCATGTCTGGAATGCCCCATCGTTGCACCAGTTGGTCAAAGACCTCTGGGTGCAGGGCCCATTCACCCGGGTCCAGGACATGGCGGCTGAAAAAATTGGCCTGTACGTTCTGGATCCCCAGGATATAGATCACAGAGTAAGTCTCTGCCCAGAATTGGATCTTCTGAGTTTCGGCCATGGCAGAGTCGCTGCGGGTTCCCCCTTGGTGGTTTAGGTATGCCACCGCTGTGACGCACTTAACTGTCAGGTGGTCCAAAAATTCAGGGCATTGCGAATGGCACGAAGCTCCAGAATGTTGATGGGCAGAGTGCTTTACTGTTGGGACCACTGCCCCTGAGCTTGGCCCGCCTCCGATAGAGCTCCCCAGTCCAGAAGACTAGCGTCTGTCGTGACATTTTTGGACATAGCAGTTTAGTGCTTTTAAGTCCAGCACTGGTCTGCACAGTCCCTCTTTCTTGGGCACCAGAAAAAGGGTTGAATAAAAATACTGGTATCTCTAAAGAGGGGGGACTGGAGATATTACTTCCGCTGCCAGAAGGGAAAGGATTGCTTGATCTAGTGCTTTCTGTTTTGATCTTGCTCCCAAACCTCTGAGGGTTCCTCTACCAGAGGACCATGAGCCCCTAGAGCTGTCTGGGAGGTGCTGAGTCAGAGGACGAGTCCTGCCGTGGCCTGTGAGCCCAAAAGGAGCAAAAGGACTGAGACCTACGAAAAGTAGGGGGGGGGGGGGGGGGATCTCCTTAACCTGCTCTGTGGCAGTATAGTGCTCCCCTTATGGTCGCCTTGATATGGGCGTTGTTATATATGGACTGAGGGAAATCATCAGCTACTGCCTCTGGGTTTATCTCTCCTTCCTCGTAGAACTCCTCCTCCTCTGATAAGTTAGCAGCATCTGCCTAAGAGGTGGAAGGTATGGGCTCTGGAATGGTCTTATCATTTCTCGACTTAATATCTGAGCCCTGTTGGGCCATTTGGTATAGGGAAGCAGAGAGAGACATCTAATAATCTAGCCCAAGCAGGTTCAGTCTCCTAGGGTGGAAGCATGGGAGCTGCCTGTGCCGCAGACCCCGTATTTTAATTCCTTTTTTGCCCACTCAGGCTCCTGGTCCTGTATAGGACCTAGTTCATGAGATGGGTCATGGGCCTTACTGCAGGAACCACACAGTGGATCAGGGTAACTGGCTGGCAACTTGGTTTTCCTTCTGCTGTAGCTGTATACAAGATGGCTGCCGCATTACAGCCAGCCAGTCTAGCTGCGTGGGTTAACAGGTGCATGGTGGCATATTACCCTTGCAGGAGAGGGTAGAGCATCCAGACGCCTTGCTGGCAAGCAGTGTGGGGTTATGCACCCTCTACGCGGTTTCCGAAGAAACGGAGATGCGCTAGCAATTCTACTCCTGAGCAGACACAAACTGGAGGAGGCTTCCAGGGCCCAGGTACTTATAGCCAGGGGGTGGGACCGGAGCCTCGTTTCTTAAGAGAGTGTCCGCTCCTTGGGGAAGGAACTTAACCCCACTGAGCATGGGTCCCCCTGAGGCTGAAAGAGAAATCAGTTTAAAAAGGACACTTCCATATATTAAAATTCTCACCACTGAGGTAGTTCCTACATGTTTCGCCATTTTAATCCTTACAGCTTGGCAACCTTATTCCTGTGTGCAGAGGTTTTTGGGAGCTATACAGACCAAGCAACATCGAAACAGCACAGAGTATTACTGCATTACCCCTAGTGGTGGATAGGCACAAGTGAGTGTTTTAAGAATATTAATATATGAAAGTGTCATTTTAAACCGATTTTTTACAGAGATCTTGATCTTAACCAATTAATTTTTTACTTTTTTGTTTTAAGCCTTCTCCTACCCATACCCCCAAGCGCAAGCAAGATACTTTTAAAGATTTTATAAACAGTGGACAATTTGCAGTGCAGCCACCCTACTCAAGTACATTCCCTACCACACCAGAACACAGAAATAACCCCTTCTACTAGTATTTTTACCATAATTAGGTAGCCTTCAAGCTATAGATAGAATAGTTTCATAGATATAGAAAATAAACGGGTTTATGTCATCATTCCTTCGTGTGGTTGAGTTTTACTGCTTTTTTCCCCCAAAAGAGACCGTAATTTTTTCAGTATATCAGGATAAAAATATTTCAGTATATCAGGAAGAAAATATTTCAAACGGTAAGGAATTTAGTTACTGCCCTAAAGCTTAGCTTGCTCACAGCCATTCATCTCAATTTAAAAGGCAACACAGACTATAATTGCAGCACAATTTGAAAAGGAAACAAATAGATAAAAGTTATTCACCTCCATGGCATCTTGGTCATTTTCCATGAGCTCTCCTTTCTTTTTTGTTGTTTCTACAGCAACTTTTTTAGTGGTCATTACAGTAACTACTTTGGTAACAGTTGGACCAGTTTTCTGCATGAAAAATTGCAAAATTAAAAAAAAAAGGTTTTTTTAATTGTAGGGGGGTATTTTACAATACAATTAACATTTAGGGAGGGAGTGGATATCCGGTTACTACTTTTTTTATACTGTTCAACAATTTTTTCAAAATAACGCTATCCATATATTATAGAAATATTAGATCGATTATACTAGCAGCTTTACCGCCCAACATATCTCCCAACGACAAAGCAGTTAAAAGTTTCTTTAAATATACAAATGTTTGAAATTTGTTTAACAATTGTGATTATACAATTGTAGATGTACAGCTGCAGTTCTTTATTACCCAGTACAGACAAAAATGAAAGGTGTACAAACGCGACGTTTCAGGATACATTCCCTTTTTCAAGCTCCACCATCAGTGGTAACATGAACACAAACATTTCATTGTTGCAATTGAATAGGTTCACACAGGAAATTGTTACAAGCTGATTAAACAAAGTAAGTTGATCAAACAAAGTATTACAGTGCCCTCCTGTGGTATACTGGGAAAATAGATACAAAAAACACAGTTTATTCGTTTAGGGGCTAGCGATCCCAGTGTTTCTATCTATCACACTTCTATTTAATTCTATGTATATAACAAACCAAAAACAAAGGGGAGATTAATAATAAAAGAAATACAACAAAACAAAACGTTCTTGGGAACAGCAATTCACAGTCTGGTTAATCATTTATGGTGTTTTTATATCGGAATATTCAGTTTAAGGTTAGTAAAACTGTTAGGTAGCAATATTTAAAAATCAGTGGTTGGTGTTTGTGGTTATATCATCCATAATTACA
Source organism: Hymenochirus boettgeri (assembly GCA_019447015.1). Classification (NCBI taxonomy): domain Eukaryota; kingdom Metazoa; phylum Chordata; class Amphibia; order Anura; family Pipidae; genus Hymenochirus; species Hymenochirus boettgeri. The sequence continues at coordinate 55,102,133 of CM033471.1, read as the reverse complement.
TAAATCCATGGCCCCCAGGTCAGATCAAATTGTTTAAATGATACCTTTAGTCTGCCCAGCACCCCATCATTTTCACACATCCACCATATTTTATTTATAAGATGGGCAATGGGGGGGCAGGTTGCTTCCAAGTTTGGGCCACAAGGGTTCTTTGCTGCTGCACATATTCTGTGCAGTAATTTATTTGCTGGAAGAGAAAGTGAAGTGTTCGGTCTATCAAAAAGCACTACCCAACGTGTGAGAGCAATTTGCTTATATAGAGCTTTGGATACCAGAGATTCACAACATCCCCATATCTTCTGTACAGTCCCACCAGCAATGTTTGAGATCTGCCTGTGTCTGACACCCTCTATAACACATGGGAGAAGCTCCAGGGAAAATTTTAGCTGTTCGGGTTGGGGAATGATACCAATGGTGAAGGATTGTGGGTTGCTATGAGTAAATAAAGTATCGTCCGCAAACAATGACACTTTGTATTCCTGTGAGCCTATCATTATCCCACTTACTTATGCGTCTGCTCTAACATGGAGGGCCACACTGGGTAGGGTTGTGAAGACCCGTGAGTGCCCTGCTTCTCGGAATGGTTGATCTATTGTTTAATTTTTCAGGTCAGCACCCAGGCTGAGAGGTCATGCGTAGGAGTGCAAGCATTCAAGGGAGGAATTATATAATTAAATTTTTTATTTTTTTTTTTATCGGCTGTGTGTGCGTGTAAAAAAAAAACACTACAAACAGCTTTACACACATTCACAAAGATTTTTATGTGCGCACTACTTTAACATGCATGAATAGGCCTGTCAATTTTGTTTGCGCACACCAGGGTACAGCTTAGATGGAACACTGCTTTATATTACCTAAAAAAATGTCACATTCATTATTAAATCATGAGTGTGGTATCTGGCAATCCTAGCCCTTTAAGTATAATAATCTTTATAATACATAAGTGTGATATTTTATAATGGGAGCTGCAGTGGTATCTATCCTTATAAAAATCACTCAGCTATGTCACTAAGTGACTCATTTCTTATATCCCACTACTCCGCCCATTCCAGTGTTCATGCCTGAACAATGACTTAGCATTTTTTGCAGTGTTTATCTAACTCACTAACAGGACCTGCTGAAGCTGCTCTGTCACTTCATAACCAATGTCTCTCTCCTCCTCCATAAAGATTTGTTTAACTCCATAGATGCTGGGCTGGAATGTTCCTTTCTACTGGGTTTAAGTTACAGAAGGTAGCTTGGGGGGATTAAAGGTGGCAACAGGGACAAGGCTAACATTTAAAATGTGAATGGGGTGAAGGAATCCGATACTTATGTATTATAAGAAATAATGCGCCCCTTCACATTATAATATAAGGACATTATGCCACCTCGGAGTTCCCTTCCCTGTAAAAAAGCACTCGGCCTATGGCCTTGTGCTTCTATATGGTCAGGGAACTTCTTGGTGGCGTAATATCCTTATATTATACTGTAAGGGGCGCATTATCCCTTATATAAACAGATATGTACAACAGCAATTCTTACAAAATAAAAAGCTTTCAGAAGTTATGGGGCCATAAAAGCCATGTAAAAAGAGACAAAAATAAATAAAATAAATATATGCTAATCACAACTATAAAGAGTTAGTCCAGTCTCAGTTACCTTTTCACTTCCACCTTTCATACTCCCCATGTTAAATTTCTTGACTTCTTCCTTTACTTCTTCCATGTACGCATCTAGAGGGTCTAACTCATCCTCTTCAGTTTCCCCTTCCTTCTCTCCTTCAGTAGGTTCCTCTTCATCATCTCCAAAACAAAAACATACTTTCACATCAACAGATCTAAACAGAGAATACAGCATGTGGAAGTATATATTTGATAGGGTTTCTATATTCTCCCTACTCCTAACACTTCATTTTTGAAATCTGAGCTGTAGATTCTGAGAAATCTAATGGTGGCCATAGATGCAGTGATACAATCGCCCGATCGTGGGTGAAAATATCAATTGGACAAAAGTTTTTCCCATTCCCGTAACGAAACCAGAGGTGACACGATTTCACCGACAGGCACCATACACGGATTAAAAATGGCTGATAAGTTACACCTTATTAGTATTTTCATTCATGTTATGCAGAAATTAACATAAGTAATTTTTTAACCAGGTACTTACCATCATCATCTTCTAAACTCCATTTCTTTCCCTGTCTCATTTCTTCTATCTCTTTTCTCAGCTCTCCAATGCTTTCTACAACTTTTCTGCGTTGTTCTTCTCTCCATTTTTCTACTCTCTCTTTACGTTTTCGCATTTCCTCTTCTAGTTTATTTTGATCAAAATTCTGAGAAGAAAATTTAAGACTCTTTAGGAACGCCACATCTTAGCCAAGTCATAAAATGGCTAACCCTTAAAATGTTTTACACAAACAAATTTATTGTTTATGCAAGATTTTTGAGCATGAAATGCTAGTGTACTTATTTTTGCATTGATAAGCAAAAAATGCATCAGCCAGAAGGATAAATATAATAAATAGCTTATAAATATATTCACAAAAGAACCCAATAGCTTACAGTTATTTATTGGAGATAAAGCACATGTTTTAGACCTGTTAGGTCCTTCATTCATTACACCTGATGAAAAGACCTCACATGTCCGAATCTTGTTGTGCTGTATCTTCAATAAATCACTACAAGCACTGCTATTGGGTTCTTGTGTGAATATATTTGTATAGATTTATCAAGCTTGGAGGAGTTGGCAATACCCTCTACACACAAATGAGCCTTTAGTGGAATCAAAGACTGCCTGTTTACCTGTGATTGTATGGATGAGACAAAACAGGGTTAGAATAATTAAAAGATTAATGGCAGCTTAATGTTGCAAGCTATAAAGTTTTTGCAACTGAATAAAAATATATAAGGGATATAATACCGATGTGTCGTGCAAGGCATGGAAATGCAGTTATACACAGTGCCACGGTATAAGGGCTCATTAACACTAGAAACTGACAAACGCACAGCATGTGTTTGTCAGATTGTATCCATTTTTTGCATACATTTGTATGCTTCTTTTAACAATGTGTATTCCATAGATTTCTATAGAAAATGCAAGAAAAAAAATGGACAAATGCTGCATGCAGTGCATTTTTAAACGGACTGGAACGGAACGGATTATAACGCAGCAGGTGAAAGATATTATGAAATCCTATGGGATTTTACTGTCTGTCCATTTTTTTAAACGCACCTGCGTTTGAAAAATGGATACAAACTGATGTAGTGTGAACGAGCCCCAAGATAGCAAAGTGGAATAAGATGCAAGAATATAAATGTGTACTTGTTCATTAATTTATGAACTATACAAGTTGTTCAGGTAAATGTCAGAAACATTTCCCAACATTTATTTAGTTCAGCTTAATTTCACTTAGTTGATATATAATGACCTGAAGGACTGAAAACCTTTATAAACAAACCTAAACACAAACAGGAAGGTAGCAATTCAGCAACTGTAATTGCATTTGCATTCTTAGTGTCAGTTTATAAAAAAAAAAAAAAAAAAAAAGAGCCCATATGCCATGCATAGGTGATAAAGAGAAGGTGTAGTCCTACGATTCCGATGAGAATTATTTGCAAATGTGCAATGTTAAATGGGCTGCACAATCAGTATTTTGCAAACATTTTATACACCTGATAAACAGACTACTGATAGGTTATAAATGTAAACAAAGAATAGGGAAACAAAGTCTCCCAAGAAACCCTATAAACAGCACTCACACTTTGGGCCAAATCTATAAAAATTACTTTGTCATATAAACCAACCTAGTATACACAAGATAAAAGGGAAGGAAAGGTAACCCCACCACTGCTAATAACACCAAATACTGCTATAAAAACATAAGGCTGGGCGTCCCCAGCCAACGTGCATTGAGATGATCCAGAATACAGAGATATCGTCCACCACCATTGCGTATAGACACAAAGTACTGGGGGAACTACTGCTGAACTAACAGGGTTATTCAATAAAAGTTCTTATCGTTTAAAATGGTGCTAACTTTGCACCAACCAATCAGATCCTATTTAACATTTGAAAGCTAACATCTGATTGGTTGGGGCAAAATTAGTACCATTTTAAACGATAAGAACTTTTATTGAATAACCCTGTATGTCATTAAACCGATCAAAAACGAAATAGGTAGGGTCTTACCGGGACTTCCACAGCGAGATTGCACTCACGTGACTGAATTAGCTGTGCCTTTCTTCACCCCGACTTCGAAAGTTCCATGCACAGATCCAGTTCACACTAAATCCGGAATTCTCCTCTCAGCGTCTAATGTCCAGGCTACCATGCTGATATAGGTATTGATCAAGAAAAACAGGCCTCAGTCCTCCCTAACATAAGGCAACAGGCCATTGTGTTGGCTTGCCGACTTATTTTACATCATTTCCCCCTTAATTATAATCAAGGAGAATTTACAGCCCAGAAAATAATGAAACAGATTGGCTTATCTTCATTTTTTTTATACTCACACTAACATCCTTCTCTTTTTCTTCATCTTCTTTTTCTTTTTTCTTCTCTTTAGATGCCTCTAAACCATCTGTCTTCTCTTTGGATTTTGATCTGTACAATTGACATTTTTTTTTACTATAATTAAAATGGTGGAATCATAAGATTTTTTTTCCTGTTAGTACTTGTAAAAGAAAAACCTGAAATTAGTTTCAAATACTGTGAAAAATGTAAAACTAATTTGTTCACACTTTATTACAAAAATATTTTTCAAATTACAAGCCACTCAGGCAAATCTAGGGGAAAATATATATATTATGAAACCATCTACTAAGTCAAGGTGTGTTTTTATGTTCCAGACATTTTTGGTAAGACTTGGTAACATACATTTTACATAAAAAAGGAGGTCTTGTGACTTACCGTAAAATCTTTTTCCCTGAAGCCAAAGGGGGACCCAGGCATAGCAGGGGTTAAGCATTCCACCCCCAGGAGCGGACACTTGAAGAAACAGATGGTGGCTCAGGTGCTCCTCCCCCATTACCTTATACTCTGCAGCACTGGAAGCCTGCCCCAGTTTTGCCTCAAAGAGAGAGAACGAAAGGAGTACTAATAATGCATACCTATAACACTGGCTTATAACGGACTTATGCTAACTTGGGAAGGTAGTGCCTGGGTCCCCCTTCGGCTTCAGAGAAAACAGGAAATCAAATCATACTCACCGAGATTTCTGTTTCCCAGTCACTATAATGGCAGCAGTCACCAAAATGGGTTAATCCCCCATAGGTCCTATGGACAGGAAGTTAAAAAGCATTAAGGTATAAAGGTACCCTCCCGCAACTATACCTTGTCTTCTTTCCAAGCTTAACATGCTCAACTCAATTAAATAAGAAAATTTAGGGAAGGTCATTTTGGTGACTGCTGCCATGATAGTGCCTGGGAAACAAATCTCGGTGAGTATGATTTGATTTCCTGTTTTCCCCAGGTCACCATGGCAGCATGTCCCCAAAATTAGATATACCAAAGCTTAATAATTAACGGGCAAGATATATGTTCAACACACACAATTTATTTTATGGCGGCCAACACAGACTGCAGGACTTTATGTCCAAATTTTGCGTCCCCTGAGGCCATAACGTCCAGCTTGTAGTGCCGTACAAAGGTTTTTATGGAGGACCACTTTGCCGTTTTACATACGAGGTCCTTCAATGCTCTTGCTTCCATTGCCCAGGAACAGGCTAATGCTCTGGTAGAATGTGCCTTTAAACCCTCAGGGATCTTTATGCCTCTTATCCGATATGCTTTTCTGATGCAGGTCACGATCCAGCTGCCGATTGTTTTCTTACTTGGAGCTTGACCCTTCCTATAGCCACCAGGCACAACAAAAGGTGATCAGACTTTCTGATCTTTTTTGTTCTGCTTATATAAATATTTAGAGCTCTCACTACGTCTAAAGAGTGCCACTTCTTTTCCAATTCGGACTTAGGCTTGGGATAAAACGAGGGTAAAACCACGTCCAGATCTTAATGAAATTCTGCTAAGACTTTAGGTAAAAACTGAAACGCTGGTCTCAGCCTAACCCTATCAAAGAACTGAATATGAGGTTCCTTTACCGACAATGCTCCAATTTCGCCTACTCTGCATGCTGAGGTAATTGCTACCAGAAAAATGACTTTAATTGTAAGAAGCCTAAGGATATCTTCTCTAATGGCTCAAATGGTTTTTCTGTCAGTACCTGTAGCACAAGCGGAAGATTCCACGGTGGAGGCTTCGAAAAGGATCTTGGATTAATCCTTATCATTGCTGCAAAGAATCTCTTTACTATTGGTTCTAACACCCAATCTTTCCCCATGATTGCTGAAAGGGCTGAGATTTGACCTTTTAAAGTACTACTACTTAGGTTCTTTTTAAATCCAGTAAACAAGAAGCTTACAACATTAGCTACGGTTGCTTGTAGCGGCCTCAGGCCCTGTTGGTATGAGAAGTCTGCGAAATGTTTCCATATCTTATAGTACTTCCTGGATGTTGATAACTTTCTTGATTTTAGCAGAAAGTCGATCATTTCCTCCTGGCATCCTATGCTTTAGTCGATCCCTCTCAACCTCCAAGCCATCAATTTGAGATTGGAGTAGTCCTGATATAATATCGGACCCTGGGACAAGAGATGCGGTAGGTATTTCAATTGTACTGGCGGCTCGGCTGTCAGGGATAGCAACAGTGGGTACCAAGGCCTTCTCGGCCAATTTGGTAATATTGCGATAACATTCGCTCTCCGATTCTGAATTTTCTGCATAACTCTCCATATCAATGGTATTGGGGGAAATACATATAGAATTCCCGAACTCCAATCCTGCTGAAGAGCGTCCACTGCTAAGGCCTCTGGACACGGAACACGGCTGTAGAACTGCTGACATTTTTTGTTTTGATGGTTTGCCATAAGATCTACTGTTGGCTGCCCCCATCTTTTTGTCAGATCCTTGAATACTTGAGGATGTAGGCTCCATTCCCCTGGATGTACTTCTTGACGGCTCAAATAATCTGCCTGAATATTTTCTGTTCCCGCCAGGTGTAGGGCTGATAAGTGTACCAGATTTTTCTCTGCCCATAAAATGATCCCCCTCACTTTGCTTCTTATACCTCCCTGCTTCCGTATATGTCACTGTGGTCATATTGTCGCTTCTGATTAGCACGTGTTGGTTTTTTTAGAGCACCTTAGAATTTTTCCAGAGCCATTCTTACTGCTCTTAATTCCAGCAGATTTGCAGACTCTCCTTTTCTCTGCCACCTTCCTTGAGCGAAGCAGTCCTGAAAGAGGGCTCCCCATCCAGTTGCGGATGCATCTGTCGTTATCGAGAGGAAGCTTGGTTGTTCCAATAGAAACCCCTTGTCCAAATTCCTTTGCTCGCACCACCATTCCAGATCTTTCTGTATTGACGCTGGCACAAACAGTATTTTGTTTATATTTTGGTGAGGTATTCTGACTCTGGACAGAAGAAAGTGCTGCAGTAATCTCATGTGCCATCTTGACCACCTTGTAAGAAAAACTGTTGCCGCCATTAGACCTAACACCTTCATTATGGAGCGTACAGACGCTCGGGGATTTTTATCAGATGTTGAACGGCCTGTATTATTTTGGAGTTGTCTTTCCTTCGGTAATTTTACCTCGTTCAAATGGGTTCGAAACAATGTCCCTAGGTAAACGATTTCCTGGCTCGGTTCGAGATTGCTTTTTTCTCGATTGATGAGCCATCCGTGGTCCTGAAGAATTGTGGTTACCAACTTGGTTTGTTGTTCTGCTAAGGATTTTGACTTGGCTACTATCAGTATATCGTCCAAGTAATGGTAGATCTGTATGCCTTTCTTTCTGATTTCTGCGACTAATGTTATGAGAGTCTTGGTAAATATTCTCGGAGACTGTGATAGCCCGAATGGCAGACTTGAAAACTGGTAGTGGTCCTTTTCTACCATTAAGCGCAGATATTTTCTGTGGCTGTGATGAATTGGGACATGCAAGTAGGCATCCTTCAGATCAATACTGACCAGCCATGAATGTCTTTTCGCAGCTTGAATGATGGAGGCCAGAGACTCCATTTTGAATTTCTGATTGTAGACGTAATAATTCAGGTTTCTGAGATCCAGCACTGGTCTCATTGATCCTGAAGCTTTTCTTACTAGAAATAGGTTTGAAAAGAAGCCCTTTCGATGTTGTTACTGGCACAGGCTCGATGGCTTCTTTTTGTACAAGCTGAGAGACATAATCTCATTAGTTTCAATCCTTCCTGGGTTGCTGGGGGCCTGAATGGGAGGAATCAATGTTTTTTCGGTAGTTCTCGAAACCGTATTCTGTAGCCCTTCCGAATTATACTCCGCACCCAGGAATCCGAAATAGTCAATCTTCCTCCTACTTTCTCCATCTGGACCAGCGTACCCCTATTGCTGGGAGGACTGCGTTCCAAAAGTACCCTTTTTTGGGGCACCTGAAGACTGTCTTCCAGGCGGCTGGTCTGTTCTGTTCCTTCCCAGGCCTATAAAAAAAAGGACCTCTCTCTGTTAAATGTCGACTCAAATCTTGGCTTCTTGCTTCTGCGGTCCTGCGGCAGAAAGGCGATCTTTCCACCTGACGCCTTACTAATAATAGAATCCAGCTACTTGCCGAATAACATATCTCCATCATATGGGAGAAAACATAAATTTGTCTTTGAGCTTGTATCTGCAAACCATGACTTAAGCCACAGTGCTCTTCGAGCCCCCACTGACAAGGCCATTGACTTGGCTGATTGGCGTACCAGGTCTACTGAGGCTTCTGCGAAAAAGTCCGTCGCCATTTTGATCTCAGATAGCATTTCCACCAGCTTTGGACGTTTGACATTTGACCCAATAGCCTCTTCCATTTTCTGACCCATAATTTCATTGCCCTGGATACCGAGGTCATAGCCATGGCCAGCCTACATGATGCCCCTGCAGCCCAATAAGCTTTCTTTAATGAGAACTCCATTCTATTTTCCATGGGGTCCTCGAAGCTAATCTTGACACTGCTGCGTCCACCAGAATTTTGCATCTTCCTCCTCAAAAGGATATTTTTTTAGAAATCTTCCCGTTACTGCAAATTTTTTATCTGTTTTTTTCCACTCCATTATGCCTCGCATGGAAAAGTAGCCGACTTCCTTTTTATTGAGGGAAACAGCTTATCTGCAGTCGAAGATTTTGGAGTTTCTACAGTAAGCGATAGAGAGCTTCTTACAGCCTTTATCAGTGGCTCAATAACTGAGGTGTCAAAGTTCGTCTCAATCTCTAATTCCTCCTCTTCCGAAAGATATGACGGCTCCTCCGATCATCCTCGGAGTATAGACAGTCTGAATTTACTGATCTGGATTCCTGACTGTGTTCTTTTCTTTGAATTGGAAGCTTCCATTCCTTTTTCTACTGCTTGCTGAATGCAGCGCATCAAGGTATCGAATGATTTGTTCTTGGACGTGGAAGGCTTGACAGTAGACTCTTCCTCGTCTATAGCTTTACTGCTGTCAGACTTCTGTACAGGCTCTTGAGTAGAGAGGCTGCAGGACACAAAGTGAATACAGCCATAAATGGCTGTGCTAGCACACACCCCCAGCTCACCTAGATCCCTTGGGGTGACTCTTGGCAGAGCTACCAGACTCCATGGCTTAAACTGCAATAGGAGGCTGAAAGAAAAAGACAGGCAAAAAACCTATACTTTAGAATTGCCTTAACACCTCCTCCACAGCCCCTCTTTTTTACCTGCCTAGCAGGTATCCAACCTTCACAGACGCAAAACCGGCTCCTGGCAAAGTGGGAGAGGGGACACAGCTGACACACACTGCTTCCCTGGACTCAGCGCTGCAGCTTCGCGCCAAACAGCCAGGGAAGCTTTCTATCCGGCTAGCTCCTCCCCGCCACCTCTCCGGACCGGATCATTGGAGGTTCCGGCGGCGGGAGGGGCAGGGAGAGAGAGAAGCGCCTAAGAATGTTCCAACAGGAGCGTACATGCCGCACTGGCTGATGACGTCACGCCGCGGGCGCCATCTTGGATGGGGAACGCATGCACCCGATCGTGCAAGACTGCCCCAGGCCCAGTCACCTTGGGCTTCTTTCCCCACAGGCTGCTCCTGAAGAGGAGGCAACACGGGGGAGCATCAGGCCTGCCAGAGAGTGGGGAGAGACACAGGCCTGGAAACATCCGCGATGGACGGTGAGCTGGTGATGATACTCCCTATGGTGTCCATGGACAGGAAGGAAAAAAGACAAGGTATAGTTGGGGGAGGGTACCTTTATACCTTAATGCTTTTTAACTTCCTGTCTATAGGACCTATGGGGGATTAACCCATTTTGGGGACATGCTGCCATGGTGACCTGGGGAAAAAGATTTTACGGTAACAAAATCTCCTTTTCTCTTTCAGCCTTGGAGGACCCAAGTACAGCAGAGAACATCCTAAAGTCCAGAACAGTAAAGGGTGGGCAGACGAATCAGTCCTCTGCAGCTTGCAACACCAGCTGACCCAGGGTCGCCTTTGCAAACACATTCAATCTATAGAATTTGATGGATGTATGAATGGATGACCAGGTAGCTGCTCAGCAAATCTGATCCACAGTGGACCCACAATGAGCTGCCCATGAAGCACCTTGCGCTCTGGCAGCAACCCGCAAAGCAGGAGCAGCCCCAACTTCAGAATAACACCGCAGAATGGCATTACAATTTCATCGAGCTAGGGTCTGAGGGGATGCTCTGGAGCATACATACTGATGAGTTCTTTGAGGATACCTTTTATTATTCCTGGTATATTAGGGCATTGTCTGATTTGGGATGCCAGTGGTTCAGCCGCCAGCGCGAACAAAAATGGCGAGAGGGGGCACCCATGTCTTGTGCCTCTGGTCATACTAAAGCCAGCGGATGTCCAGTCATTTGCTAAAATTTGTGCTTTGGGTTTTGTGTATAGAAGGCGGACCAATTTGATATAATTAGGGCAAAAGCCAAATCTGTGGAGGACTGACCATAGGTACTGCCACTCCACAGAATCGAAGGCCCTGGCGGTGTCAAGTGACCATGCACCGGTTGCCTACATTATCATGTTGTGCTGATAGATTCATGTACAGCCTACGGGTGTTAAGTGATGTATTCCTGCTTGGTATGAAACCAGTTTGATCATGATGTACCAGTGTGGTTATAATTTTATTTTATCTTGTGGCTAATAATTTGGCTAGGATTTTTATATCCATCTGTAAAAGGGAAATTGGTCTAAATGATTCAGGTAGGTGTTGATCTTTTCCCTGGTTTGGGTATAAGCGTAATTAGGGCGGTAGACATGGTCTCGGGTATGTCTTTCTGGCGGAACATTTCTTCGTACAGATGTAATAGTTGGGGGGCGAGTACATCAATATAATGGTTGTAAAATTCGACTGGTAGTCCATCGCTGCCTTTTGTCTATGAAGGGCGGCTAAGGCTGATCTAATTTCTATTTCATTTGGTGGAGCTTTCAACATCATAAGATCTGTGGGTGTTAAAGTTGGTAGCGGGATTGCTTGGAGGTACTGTTGTGTTCGGGATTCGGAATATGGGGAGGTTGTATTGTATAATTGTTTGTAAAACTGCGCCAGGTGGTCTGCTACTTCTTTGGGGTGGGTCAGGAGTTTGTTATTAGCAGTTTTTATTGTGATCACTGTAGGGGGTTTGTGTTCCTGGTGGACCATATATGCTAGCAGCTTGCTGCATTTCTCGCCAAATTCATAGTAGTTATAACTTTGGAAGAGGAGTTTTTTCTTCGCTTTGCTAATTTGGAGATTATCTGTTCTAGATTGCGGTTTCAGGGTTAGGGCATTTTCTGGGATGCAGTTGAAATTTTTTGGTTGCTTCATCTAGGACTTTAATAGCCATGGATTCAGCCATTGATGACCGTTTTTAAGGTTATTGATTACCTGTAGGAGGATCATTCTGGCATGGATTTTAAAGGATTCCCATACCATTAATGGGTTTGCTGTATTATTGTTAGTATTAAAATAATTGTTCCATTCTAGGGACAGGTCTGGGTTATCCGCTATCAGTTGCAACCAGAATTGATTTAGTTTCCATGAGGGGGATGGGAGGGTTGTTGCCCAGTCCAGTGTCACCAAGCATGGGGCGTGATCAGATAGAATTCTTGTAGCGTAGTTTACATCTACTTAGTATGGTGTAAGATTTCTAGATAGTAGTATCATGTCCACCCTAGACATGGTATCGTATGAGGCTGAGAAACACGAATATACAATTTTGTTGGGATGCTTATGTCTCCATGCATCCACGAGATTAATGGTGAGTAATAGTTTACCTAATCTTGTAATTGTGTTGGGTAGAGGGATCCAGGTTGAAATAAAGGTAAATCTAGTACTGTATTAAAGTCACCCATCCATACTGCTGCTACAGTTGGGGGTTCTGCCATGTCCCTCTTGTATTGTAGTCATATGAAAGGGGGGTATAACAGGCAAGCAATAAAATGGGTTTAGCAAATATAATAGCATATAATTCCCTGCCGATCCAGCCTCAAGTCCAACACCTCTAGAGCCAATGTTTTTGCTATTAATAGTGCAAATCCTCTGGAGGAAGTTGTGAAATCTGAATGAAAGTACCATTCTATCCATGGTCTTTGAAGTGAGCAGGTCTGTTGGCCCACCAGATGTGTTTCAGTCAGGACCACAATTTGTGCTGTTTTTTTAATGTGTTGAAAAACTGCGGAGTGCTTTACTTTGTTTTGTAGCCCGCGTACATTCCAACTTAAACATTTTATATGAGACGTGGGCATATTGCTTTGAGTGGGTTGAGACTAGGTCACTTAAGGAAACAAAACACAAACATCATGTTCCGGGAACGCATGGAATTTATGAAAACTTGATCTGGGTACCCCGTCGACTGCAGCATAATTTCCCTTAACTATCCAAGCTTTACATTTCAACATGAATGCAAGCATTATCCCTATAACCAAGTAACATTTTAACCAATGAAATGTATTTCAATTAAAGCACAAATATTGGAGCGATTTCGCTAGGAATGAAGTAGCGGGAGGAATATAAGTTTGTATTATAGCTTCACGGGGAGAGCTCCGTTCCGTTTCAAATTGTGACTGGGCAGGTAGTTATCATATAAAGGTTTTTAGGGTAGTCCCATGAGTTTTTTTGTTATCCCTTTTTATGTTGGAACATTGTAAGTATAGGAGCAACATGCTCAGAGTTTGGTAAATAAACAAGCGAGGGGAAAACCATAAGTACATAGGGACGGATACGTCTATTTGTCTATGGGTATAGTTCCAATCACTATTGGGGTTTTTGACTTGAGCATTGTGAGGTTATTTATCTGTTGGTAGTATTCGCTCAGATTTGGGGTTATGGTTAGTCCAGTATTCCGCCAGGGTAGGAATTTGCAGGGGAGCATTTGTTGTAGAGGCTGCTTAGAAGCCTCGGTGTGAGGGGAAGGTACATTGCGCTTTTCGAGCTTGTCCAGCCAGGATGAGGCTTCCTCCGGTGCCGTGAAGAAATGAGTCTGGCCTCTTTCTGTGATCCTTAGATGTGCCGGATAGAACAGAGTATTTGATTTGGCGCGTCCTCAGCCGCTGTTTGACGTCTGAATTTTGTGTGCTGCTTTTGGATCTATCTCGATAGAGAAATCGGGATAGATAGCTATTTGTGAGTTTTGAAATGGTATATTTCCAGCTTCTCTGGTTAATTGTAGAGCTGTGTCTCTGTCTTTGTAGTTTAAAAGTTTGGGGTGCACCTGGTGGGGGAGGCCTCGCGTTCCACCGTGAACAAGGATGAGAATTTATCTTTGCCATATGTGTCCGTTAGCAATGAAGGCCGCAGGGTCAGAGCCCTCCGCTCCCTTAGGTACCCCCACAAAGCGTAGATTAATGCGGCGCAGTCTGTTTTCGAGATCATCGCGGTGGGTCATGAGCATATTAATGGTAGCTTAATGGCTGCTAATCACTTGATGCAGAGGGGGCATTGGGTCCCCTAGTGTACTGATACGCTGCACTGTTTCCCTTACCCTCTCTCAGAGGCCTTGCAGATCCTGTCATAGCAGTGAACCATCCAGTTCGTCCATTTTGGTGGTGAGTGCGGTTTGGCAAGTTCCTGATAAACTTAAAAAGCTAATTGTTACCCTGCAGTTTATTTATCAGTTAGTTTGATTTACTGCAAAATAAACTGCAGGGTAACAAGCAGATTTCAAAGTCATATCAGGGACTTCCATTTTGGTGTGGAGACATCTGTATGACTTTTTTTTATTCTGTTCCTAGCACTTTTGCAGGGTGTAAAGGCACCAGTTTTAAAAATACACAGTCCAGAAGGTCTCAGGTTTAAATCCCCAGACCTACCTTTTTTCCATTATGATCCTAGCAAGAGATACATGTTCTAGGGATCCACATAGAATCTCTTACTAGGATAGGAGTAAAAGCTATGCTTTTAGCAAGACAGAATTCAAGAATTTGCAGGTTCAATTCCCCAGACTTGAATCAGCCTGCAAAACGATGTTGCATAACTTCTCTGCCTAGCATACTTTTTTTATGATTGACTAAAAAGGGCATGTGTTTAAAACAGAGGGCACAGTTGGGTGTATGAAGAAATCTTAAAGTTTCCTTACATTTTAATTGGATAAAACACATGGTTTACACATACTAAGACTTTCCATTTTGGCTATTCTATTTAATAGGGGTAAGCAGCTTAGTAAGTACTTTTACAACTATATATATTTTTTGTTGTAGCCATTATAAAGTCACTACTATCCTTTATATACACAACACTTATTTATGCTTTTATATACACACCAATACTAAAAAATGGCACACGAATATACACCTATCGTATCACTAATACTATTTATAGCCCCCTTCTCATTGAAAGCTTCTAAAAACTTAATGCATTTTAACACAGGATATTTGGTATAAAAGTTAATTTTTCAACACTCATCTTAAAGTCATGCTAACTAATTTTCAATGGTTTAAAGTGACTAAGAAAAAAAATTGTGGCAGCTTCACAGGTTTTGCAAAAGTAATCTGTGCAGCCACCACAAGCAATTTCATATTGCATTGCACCTCTTGTGTAGGACTCTTATTTAATGCCAGCAAATAGCGGACATTAAAGCCATACAGAGGGTGAGATACTAAATCCCCATACTTGGCACTTCTTGATAAATTCTCCTGTAAATATTCTAAAATAAAATACCGTATTTCTCTTTTCTTGTTTTTGCTTGGGCTTGCTGATCTTGACCTCCTACTGCGACTCTTACTCCTTGACCTCCTACGATCTCGACTACGGGACCTTCTCCTTTCTCTGCTCCTTTCTCGTTCCCTGCTTGGACGACGACTAGAAGATATACATAAATAAATTGTTGCAGTGCAATAAAAAATATTACCATTTTTCCAAATAGCAGACGAGCCAGGGGAAATACATTTTAATATAGCAGATAAGCCAGGAGAAATACATTTTAATATAGCAGACGAGTCAGGGGAAAAACATTTTAATATAAATAATGCAGTCATAAAAATAACCTAAATAAGCAGAGACTAAAATATATGTTATCACCAAACCTTCCTCTGCTACATTCAGTTTGCAGGGCTCTATTTAAATGGGTTCCCTTATACCTTTCACCAAAGCCTAGGATGATGTCCCTAGCTGCTGTAAATCCTGAGTCATAGGCATGCAAAGTTTAAAATCCAAGTTGGCGCTATCACTCTGTGGGAGACGTGTCTTATATGCCCCTACCACCCTGGGAAAACAAAATCGACTTTTCTTAAATTCAGTTACAGGAATCCAATCATTATCTGTGCTTTCCTTTGCCTGTGGACACTTTAGGGAGAGAGAGTTCATTTCGAAAGAAAATAAAAGGTCAAAAATCCCTGTTGAAACATCAAAAAATTCCAATTTAACTTGGGTTTGAAACAGACTTTTGGAACTTGAATACTGCAGAACCACTGACGAAACAAAACTCACATCTCTGACGTGGCATCTTTCCAGCAGTATGATACAAGTGGGTTTACGCAGGACAACCGTGAAAGGGTGGGAAAATGGTGCTGGTGATGTCAGCTCAAAATGGAAGCAGGATGCACTACCCTTTATATTGCTTTAAGTTTGAATAGATTGCAGCTAGAAGGATTCTGGAGTAATTCTAAAGGTAGAAGTGTACCTCACTTAAATGGGGACTACAGTTACCCTTTACTATATACCCATTTAGGCTGTGGCCACACTGTAGCACTCATGAGGAAACGCAAGTGCGCTGTGATCACACCATGGGAGCGCATGTGATTGCGAAAAAAAATGCAGATCGCATTAGCTCCAACTAATGGATAGCATGCACAGCGCACTAGTGTGGCCACCACAATTGGGCCACACTAGAATGGCCTAGCACTAAATGAGGCCCAGATTGCAGTCCTCTGCAATGTTTATTGTTTGAAATAAGTAAGAATCAGTAAGAGGCAGAGGAATTAAGCAAAGCCATGCTTATTGAACATATGCGGTGTACTGAATTAAAGGGCATCTATAGTGGGAAAATGAACTTTTTTTTCTTTCTTTCCATGTGTTCTATAATTCCCTACAACCCCCAGAGTGTCTTCACTTTTTTCAGATTCCCTCTCTGTCCTGAGATACACCAGTTAGAAGAATACGTGATTGCATTCCTCTACTCCTACTTGGACTGTCAATCAAATCCCTGTGACTTGATCCCCCCTCCCTGCTCTGTAATAAACATAGCGATAACAGCATTAGCAGGGGGAGAAAGGTAGCTTTGATGTTAGATATAAGGCTGCACTTGACCCCCCTTCTTAATAGCTTTCACTGATTGATGATGGGTCACAATGTGAGAGATCGTAAACTGTACTGATCTCCTTCTTCCGTGTCTCCAGGACAGCTTACTTTCTATTGGCCACTGTGCGTGGGTGTGTTTTTCAGGATGTTGAACTTTTAACTCCTACTGCACATAAAAAGCTTGTCGGTTAGCCGGAGCTGAGACATGGAGGAGGTAACAGAGGGGAGGGAGAAGGGGGGAGTGCTGCACATAGATCTGACACCGTGGTTAAACAGAGTCAGTGACAGATATAGGATTAAGGCAGCACAGAGTACATGAATTTAACTTTGCAAAGGGGCAATGTGTTTTTTTCACTATAGATGCCCTTTAATAAAGTGTCTAAAATCCATCATAATAGGAACCATTATCAAGACCACAGATTCTCAATGAGCCTTAAAGATGAAGCTCAGTTTAAAAAACTTTATTGAACTCTTTCACTACCCATTCAAACTAGTTGTGCTGACTACTCAAGAGTCACATTTATCGTTTAGATCAATGGTGCCCAACACAAGGCCCAATCATGATCTGGAGTGGCCCCCTTGGTTGATGCCCATAAAAAATTTAAAACTTAAATCTAAAAAACATAAAACCGGAAGAGCAGGAGCTGACACTAGGGCTACACTGAAATGGCAGGTTGTAGACTCTCTCACTCTGTTCCGTGCCTACTGGGGGTATGGCTAGAATGGAGCTGCTAGGGATTCAGGAGAGGGATAAAGCAAAGCTTGAAGCTAGGTCAGTACAGGGGGATCTAGAAAGATTGTCACATTGGCCTGCTAAGTGGCAGATGAGATTCAATGTTGATAAATGTAAGGTGATGCATTTTGGACTTAAAAATCCTTGTGCTACTTATACTATAAATGGCTCTGTGTGAAGTGAATCCCTATTGGAAAGGGATCTTGGAGTTTTGGTGGATAACAAACTTAAAGGTAGCAAGCAGTGCCAGGCAGCAACAGCCAGAGCCAGCATGGTATTGTCTTGTATAAAGAGAGGCATGGATTCAAGGGAGGAAAACGTTATTCTCCCTCTTTACAAAGCATTGGTAAGGCCTCATTTGGAATATGCAGTGCAATTTTGGAATCCTGTGTACAAAAAGGACATCTTTGAAATGGAAAGGGTTCAGAGCTTGAATATGAAGAGAGACTGGAAAAGTTACAATGATGTACGCTGGAGAAAAGGTGCTTGCATGGGGATATGATTACTGTGTATAAATACATTAACGGGCCATACAATAAACTATCTGGGGCATTGTTCACCAATAGAACATGTCAAAGGACACTAGGACATCCCTTAACACTTGAAGAAAAAAGGTTTAGGCTTCAAGCTA
Source organism: Hymenochirus boettgeri (assembly GCA_019447015.1). Classification (NCBI taxonomy): domain Eukaryota; kingdom Metazoa; phylum Chordata; class Amphibia; order Anura; family Pipidae; genus Hymenochirus; species Hymenochirus boettgeri. The sequence continues at coordinate 55,084,026 of CM033471.1, read as the reverse complement.
GGAAAGGGTTTTTCACTGTGAGAACGTAAAGCTATGGAACTGTCTTGCAGTGCACGTTGTCATGGCAGGTTCATGGTCAGTTTCAAAAAAAAGCTGGATGAGTTTCTGCAAACAAGGAATGTTGCAAGTTACTGGTATTGATACATAAAGTAGAGTTGATCCAGGGAAATTTCTGATTGCCACTTGGAGTCAGGAAGGAATTTTTTCCCCCTTCATAAATTTGGTGTTTTTTTCTCCCTTCCTCTGGATTAACAGTTAGGCAGGATATGAGGATATTGCTAGATGGGTTGGACTGGACGGACGTATGTCTTTATTCAACTTCAAATACTATACAGATTGCTTGGATCTAACTGCAATGTCCATTTCTGGTGTTTTCAGTAACAGGCACATCATTCTAAACTTATGAACCCTTCCCTACAGGGTCAGTAGTAGTTACTAGAGGGGTGCAGTGCATGTTACTGTTGGTTAGGTACACAATACCCATAATGTGCACATACCTGGTTTTGGACCTTGGGGGCTATATGGGTCTGGGATACGGAGGACAAGACTTTGTGTATGTGTGTGTCAGTATATCAGTGTGTGTGTGTGTTTGTCGTGTGTCAGTAGAGCAGTGTATGTGCATGTTAGTATATCAGTGCAAGTGTTATATGTGAGTGTCAGTAGATCAGTGCATGTGTCATGTGTGTTAGTGTATCAATGTGTGTGTTAGTGTATCAGTGCCTGTGCATCCGTGTGTACGTCAGTGTGTGTTTCAGTATGTCTGTCAATGCATGGGTGTCAGTTTGTCAGTGCATGTTTTTGTGTCAGTGTGTGCATCATATGTGCGGGTAAGTGTACTTCGGTAGAATGACAAAGAGAAAACCTTTATATATCTTGTGCGGCCCTCAAAGGTGTTCAGGGGCTGCACATGAGGCCCTTGAGGCTAAAAAGGTTGGGCACCCCTGCTTTAGATAGTGGAATATTACATTGCCCTGCCTTCATAAGTTTGATAGTGAGTTGCTATTGGCTATTATAATCTTTGGGCTGCATTTACTCCTTTGTAGCAATATATCAAACGGCCGGATTTATTTCTTTTCGCTCTTCTAGGCCAGTTATAGACCTCAGTTATAAAAAATACATATTTATGTGGCGTGTGTATTAGCAATTGTCTCTCAATTGTTCACCTGCTCCACTAAAAGCTTAAAAAGCATAATCCACTTCCAAAATGATTAGGATTACACCTTCTGCAATTTGAGGGGGATGCTACCCAATGTCAGAATAGGCACATGGGGCCCCTCCACAGAATCCTAATACCTGGTACACACTGACCAAATAGTTATTAACTGTAAAGGCACATGCATACATTGCTACACAAAAATCCACTTCTATCCCTTATTTTATATAAAGTTATATTTTTACGGAGATTGCATTGAGTTTTTAGGAGCAACTTATTAGGTGGGGGTATATAACACTATTACACAAAGGAAAGGTCTATATTTGTGTGTAATTATCACTAGTTAATTAAAATCGCCATAACAAATAACACTATACTAAGTATAGTACTACTACCTACTACTGAATTACAAAACAAATGATACACAACTAAAAGTATACTTACTTTACTTGACACCCCTAAGTTTGAATGGAAAACTCAAAATGGTAGGTTTAGCCACACCTCTAGGATTTCTACATGGGTCTCCAAAGAAAAAGTGGAATTTACTAACATCCAATGAGGTTCTGATCTTACACTGTTAGCAAATCAAAAAATGATCTTAGGCATTGTTCATGACAAGACAGGAAGTGTAAGAAAGTTCCTGTATTACCGGTACACCCAATTATGCGCTGTTTGTAAAACATGAGAGTCTTAGCCAATTAGAAAATTCTTCAGACTCTCACATCTACACCCCCCCCTCTCCATAGAATGTAATAGACAATCCAGTTTGTTTGCTACACAGGAAGTGGTCTGTATGTGATATAATGTCTTTGTAGGTCTCTGAAACTACCAAGCATTCTTAGAGAATGGCCAGTGTTTCCCTTTTTTTCCAATATTAATATAATAACATGAGGCTGTGTGGTACAACTGTTCTAAGAAGGCTGTATTTAATGTATACTCCATAATCTTTGTAGCCAATCACTATCCTGTGCAGTCCTAACCACAATGATTGTAAATGTGGAACTTGCTGTGGTAAATTCTGTTAAGTACACTCATAGCATGTTTATCTGGATCCTGTGTAGGGTTTCAGGTTTCTCAATGGTGCTGTTGGGTTTGAAATGCACATTGTGACATAATTGCCTGGGTCTATTCTCAGACCTGCAGGTTTATTCCATTGATATTCTATGGATTATAGATGTCAGATAGGTGGTTGGATGTGTGACTTACTGCCTGAAGTAACCTTAATACTCCTTTACCTAAACCAATAGTGTTGCTATAGATGTAAGGGAAGGGCAGATGAATCACTTGCATATTCAAACCCTTAGGTAGGAATCGCTAAAGCATGGGCTTTTAAATTCTGTAAGTCCGTAAAAGGGCTTTATTCCAGGATGTATGAAAACTAAATTTTCCAGCATTCTGTGCAACCAGGGAATACTGGGATTTGTAGTTTTTATGTGAAAAGTTCAATGCCCCTGCTCTATACTATTAGGCTATATTACACCTGGACACATGGCTTACTTAAAGGACCTTAAGGAAAAAAAAAAAAAAAAAAAAAAAACTTACTACAAATAGAATTCTGGGATTTGTATTTTTTAAACATGTGAAAGGTCCCAAGTTCAACACCCCTGCTCTATACCATTAGGATGAATTACATCTAGACACATTCCCTTAACTACAGGCAATAAATGAGAAACTTTGCATGTTGTGTGTTCATATGTTACATTATTAGGGCAATGCTATTATAATAACACAAGTTTGTGAGGTACCTTCTGTTATAAGAAGGCTCTACTTCATTTTACTCTGTGGGGAGCTTTTAGTGCCTTTAAAAACATCTCTTCATAATCTTTATAGCTAATCTCTATCCTGTGACAGGGAAGGTTGAGGGGGGAGGTAGTTTTGTTAGGGTTACTAGGGGAAGTAGGGGACAAAAGGGTAGGTTGGCTTCTTCCCAAATTGCCCATCCCAACAGATTTGCCGCCTTAGATAATGAAGTGGAGGACGACGCCTCGGAATTAGCATGTATGGAGTGGGCTAGTCCCTTGAGCACCCAGGGGACTGCCATCTCTAATACAAAGGAGGAGAAACTAAGGATCAGGAATGCTAGGCAGATGGTAGTGGTAGGGGACTCCATTATAAGGAAGGTAGATAGGGTAATCTGCCGCCAAGACCCTACATGCCCAACTGTGTGTTGCCTGCCTGGTGCTTGGGTTCGGCATGTGGTGGATCGTGTATACAGATTATTGGGTGGGGCCGGGTGTGATCCGGCAGTCTTGGAAATCATGTTTAAGGACCTCTCCTCCTCCTCTAACCGAGAGCTAGGGGCCAAGTTAAAAGCAAGGACCTCCAGGGTAGTGTTTTCAGAAATACTACCGCAGCCACATGCTAAGCCAGGGAGACAGAAGGAGCTTAGGAGCATTAATGCATGGCTAAGAGGGTGGTGTAAGGAAGAAGAGTTTGGGCTTATTGAGAACTGCAGAATTTGCGGTCTGCTACAGGCTCTTTAGTAGGGATGGGTTGCACCTCACTGATGGCGGTGCAGCTGTTTTAGGGGAGAAGATGGCTAGAGGGTTGGAGGAGATTTTAAACTAGGTTGGGGGGGGAGGGTATTAGCAGTATCACTGGGATAGATAGCCCAGGAGGAAAGAAGTGTGTAGATAGGCCAGTGGTGGGCGGAAAGGGGGACGGGGCTAGCATAGGGGATAGGGAGGCATGTGTATTAAAGTATGAATAAATTACAGGATCATAATCTAAAATGTATGTTTGCAAATACGAGAAGCGTGGCTGACAAAATGGGTGAATTGGAAATTATGGCATTGAATGAAAAGTATAATGTAATAGGTATAGCAGAAACGTGGTTGAACAGTTCTCATGACTGGGCTGTAAATTTAGAAGGATATGCCTTGTTTAGGCAGGACAGAGAAAAAAAGGAAAGGGGGAGGAGTATGTGTATATGTTAAAAAAGAATTGAAGCCAAATTTAAAAGAAGTGATAACTGGTGATATGGATGATAAAGTGGAGGCAATATGGGTGGAATTAGGCAACATGAAAAGAAGGTAATGTCATTGTTGGTGTCTGCTATAAGCCACCAAATGCTAGCAGAGAGGTGAGTCAACTTCATATGCAGTTGGCAAGGGCTGCAAGTTTGGGGAGTGTGCTCATTATGAGGGACTTCAATTACCCTGACATTGATTGGTGAAGTGGAACTGCAATCACAGAAAAAGGCAATGAGTTTCTGAATTTGCTGCAGGATAATTCTCTCACACAGGTGGTTGAGGTTCCTACTAGAAAAAGGAGCTTTGTTGGATCTAGTAATATCTAACATCGTGGAGCGCATTATAGATATAAAGGTAACTGGAGGCTTAGGGAATAGTGACCATAAAATAGCGGCGTTTGGATTACGTTATCGAAAGGAAAAGTGCTATTGGTTAACAAAGACTTAATTTCAGGAAGGTAAATTTTACCAGGTTAAAAGCAGCTCTTCAGAATGTCAACTGGGATAATGTATTATCAGTTAAAGGTACTGAACAGAATAGGGATTATAAAAACTGTAACAAGGAGTGTAAGAAAGCAATCAAACAAGCTAAAATTAATAATGAAGTTAGGATAGCTGAACAAAGCATCACTAAGCCTAAAAATTTTTTAAAGTATATGAATAGTAAGAAGATGAGGACTGAGAATGTGGCACCATTAATTAATGGGGCTAAGTTAGTTACGGAGATGCGATAAAGCAAATTTCTTGAATACTTTTTTTTCTGTATACACTATAGTAGTACAGAGAGTATAGTAGTCAATAACGGTATAAAAGATGGTACAGAAAGAACCAAATAAGGTTAATAATCTCCTGGACCAGATAAAATACATCCTCGGGTCCTTAGGAGCCAAGTTCAGTTTTATCTAGGCCATTGTTTCTTATTTTTGCAGATTCCCTCATGTCTGGAGGTGTGCCTCCTAATTGGAAAAAGGCTGATGTTATTCCAATATTCAAAAAGGGTAGTCGTTCACAGCCGGGTAATTACAGGCCTGTAAGTTTACCGTAACCTCAGTGGTAGGGAAGATAATGGAAAGTTTAATAAGGGAACATATTCTAGAGTATGTTTCAAGGACTGACAAATAGTAACCAGCATGGATTTAGGAGGAATAGATCTTGTCAACTAACTTGCTTGGCTTTTATGAGGAAGTAAGTAGAAATGTAGACCTGGTAGCAGTAGATGTAGTTTACTTGGATTTTGCAAAGGCTTTTGATACAGTCCCCCATAGGCGACTAAATGTATAAGCCGAGGTCTGTTGGTCTGGGGAGTCACATTTGTACATGGATAGAAAATTGGTTAATGAATAGGATGTAGAGAATAATTGTAAATGGGGCTTCACCTTTATGGACCAAAGTGCTAAGTAGGGTGACACAGGGTTCGCTGTTGGGGCCGCTTCTATTTAATCTATTTATTAATGATTTGGAATTGGGTATTGTCAGCAAGGTTTCTGCGTTTGCGGACGACACAAAACTGTGTTGACTATTAAAAACTTCAGAGGATGTGCAATCGTTGCAGGGGGATCTAGATAGATTGTCACATTGGGCTGCTAAGTGGCAGATGAGATTCAATGTTGATAATGTAAAATAATGCATTGAACTAAAATCCTTGTGCTGCTTATACTGTAAATGGCAACAGTTGGAAAGGGATGTTGGTGGATAACAAACTTAAAAGTAGCAAGCAGTGCCAGGCGGCAACAGCCAGAGCCAGCATGGTATTGTCTTGCATAAAGAGAGGTATGGATTCAAGGGAGGAAAATGTTATTCTCCCTCTTTCAACAGCAAGTTGCGTCTCATTTGGAATATGGCTGCAATTTTTGGAATCCTGTGTACAAAAAGGACATCTTTAAAATGGAAACGGTTCAGAGAAGGGCAACTAAATTAATAAGGGGATGGGGGAGCTTGAATATGAAAGAGACTGGAAAAGTTACATTATGTATGCTGGAGAAAAGGCGCTTGCGTGGGAAGATTACTTTGTATACCGTAAACATAATTTGTGCACTTTGTGTTGGTATCACTGAAAGCAAGCACTGAAAGACCCTTTCAATAAAAAACGGCACACTTTTGCTATCAGGACCAATTTTGGATATGAAAGAAAGATCTTATCCAGAGGTTATGACTATAAATTAAAAAACTATAAATGAACAGATGGAACGGGCCCTTGCACATACCGTTTGGAGGAACCCCTTACTACTAAACCAAGAAAGATCAGGGGGATGGAGAGTATTCCATTTATTAGTCAGTACACACCACATAGCAAGGCTCTCACTGATATGGGAGATTGTTAAAAATGATGTGAACTTGCCCTTTAGAAACCACTATTGGCATTTAGAAGGGACAAAAATCTAAAAAAAAAAAAAAAAATGTTGTAAAAACTGATTTTCAAGGCAGACCCAGCCAGGGCATGCTTACATGGCTTCCAGAAACAAAAAAAGGGTGTTTCAAGTGCCATGGATGTCTGGCCTGCCATATGTCATCACGGGCCAGGACTTTCCTCACCCCCTGGGTGGCCAAAGGATCAAGATAAAACAGATTTAATTGCTTGAGCCAATATGCCATTTACTTTATCTCTTGTCCATGTGGGAAGCATTACATCGAAAAAACGTCGACAACCACCCGGGAGCGTATGGCAAACCATCGCTAAGCAATTACTGCAAAATACTGTTAGGTAGGGTTTAAAAAAAAAAGAAGGGTTAAAGAGATATGTACGTGGGAATAGGTTGGGCTTGATGGACGAATGTCTTTATTCAACCTTAATTACTATGTTACTATGTATTAGAAGTGCATTAGGAGTTACTAAGACTGATAAAATTTTGGATACGAATAACACAAGATATGGAGAACAGTCCGTAGCGAAACATTTTGCCAGGATGGAACAACCGTTAAGTGGATGGCTATTGACCACCAAGTGGCAAGAAGCGGTGAAGACAGAAATCGGGTTCTGCTACGGACTGAGGTCCGTTGGATTAGATTCCTAAATACATCACCCACTGGTCTTAATGAACAACTGTCCTTATGTTTTCTTTAAAGGGGAACTGTGGTCTCCAAACAAGTTGAGTTTAAATGAAAGGCCAGTTTCCTACCTTTAGGGTTAGGGGGGGGTGTCAGAGTGGCCCACGGCACCCGCGAGCGGGTGGGGCTTATGCACCCACAAGTGGGAGGGGCCACGGCATCCACAAGTGGGCGGGGCCACATGGGGCTGTAAGGGAATGGGCCATGGGTGGCCTGCAACTGGGGGGAAGAGTGACCATGGGGTCCATGAGAGGGAGGGACCAGGGGGTATTCAAAGGGGAGGAGACACAGGGCAGATTGACTGACAGGTTTCAGAGCAGGAAGCAGGAAGTGCAGGGGACCTGGTGATGCTGCTGCCATATCACACACAAAAATGTAAATATCTTCAAAACTATGCAAAATAAACAATGGAAATAAATTGCAAAAACTCCCAGGAGAGCAATTCCTATCAATTTACCTAAAGTCATTTTTGGACCACAGTTCCTGATTTATGGCCCCCTATAACCACCCATGTCTTTAGCTGTGTAGCACACTATTAATCCCTTTTCAATTATATGTAATAGTCTGATCCCCTGCTTAATGGGTATGAAAACGACTTTAATGCCTATTCCAATAGCATGATATTCTACACTTCATAATGCTTCTTTTGTCTTCACATTTTAACTATCTGAGCTGGTATGGAGTAGCTACACTACTTAAGTATCATTTTAACATTGTATTTATTCTTGTGTATCCTTTAGGTGTATCAACATTCTTTGTTTATATGTTTTTTCTCATTTGCCCATTCTTGCCAGTAATTTTTTAATTCACTTGTAACCTGTTTTTAACTACCTTTTATATTCTTTCCTTACGTTCCTGTCCTCATGTCTCTCGGACACTACTCTTTGCCACTCTTATAGTATTTCTGCCTGAGGCTATTTTACACGTACTGAATCCTTTTACCTTAGAGCACTATTTGGTTTTACTCCACCTCGCCTTCACAGGTTTAGCACTGTAAGTATATAAGCCTTTTAGATCGCTAAGTTATTTTTAGGCACGTAGACACTTTCTTATTAAACACGGCACTGTGCACTTTTATAGGTCCCGTGGGTGCAGGCTGTGGACACCGTTTTTTGGAATTTGCCTCTCATTTAGGTGGTAATTAGGGAGTTAGTGGGAGGGGTGGGGTTGGCCTTACCTTTTCGATTGTATTTTAACTCACCTGTTGCACGATTCTGTAATCCTGACAAAGGCCAGATCCAATATGGCCGAAAATCCCAGGGGTGCTCAGACTAACCTGTTCTTCTATATATACATACACACATACACACAAATGCAAGGATATACAGCTGCAACAGAGGAACGGCAATTTATACATTACACAAAAGTCTCCAGCACTCAACTACACATACAATTATAAATGAATAGGGTAAAAGAGTTAGACATGTATGCAAGCAATAAAGGCAAATCACCTGCACTTAAGTTCAAATGGATACCTTTAGTTACATACCCTTTTGTAACTAAAGGTATCCATTTGAACTTAAGTGCAGGTGATTTGCCTTCATTGCTTGCATACATGTCTAACTCTTTTACCCTATTCTTGTGCGTACACATAACCACATATATATATATTTTTTTTTTTTTTAAAGGGACATCACTGATCCCCAGCCGTATCACTACAAATAGTGGCATACAATATAACCACATATAAATTAAACAAAAGCTATATATCACAAACATGACATGATACCCCTTCATTCAGCCCTCTCGGAGATACAGTGTCCAGTCTGCGTATCCTGGACCTCCAATTATATTTAAGTCTAAAAAAAACTATGGGCATGTTACCATGTTTGCATTGCGCAGTGTTGTTGCGGCGTTAAAAGCATATAAATTTAAACATCCAACTACTTCACAAGTGTTTAATCTTAGGGGAGATTATACCTGTAACTTCAAATTCATAGATAATGTGTTATAGTGTCCATGTAAATTGTTATATGTGGGAGAGACTACTCAGGCAGTCAAATCCCGCATATCACAACATAGAACCAGCATTAAACTTGGGATAGAAAGTTGCCTGTCTCAAAACATTTTATTGAAGCTGGACATAAGTGAATTACAGTTCATGGTCTTGGAAATGGTGCAACCATTTCAACGTTTCTCAAACTTAAGAAAAGGGAAGTGCGGTGGGTCAATAAGTTGAATACTTTGGCACCACATGGTCTTAAGACTATGATCTTTGTCTCTTTCTATAATATCTATACTTGGTCTTTTTTCTTCTAAATATATATTGTGTATACCTAGCCCCTGTTGAGCTACCAGTGTAATGGGTTTGACTATTATATATATGGTTGTAGGTATAGGTAGTCTGTTTGTTTGTGAAGGGTTAATTGATTTATTAATTAACAAGATTATGTCATTTCCTGTTCATGTGAGGAAATTGAAGTGTTAAGCTAGGTACACACCTAGCGATTTGTCCTCCTGACTGACCGTTCGATACTTTTGACCGGTCGGCCAGGAGGAAGGACTGTCGGTCACAGCAAAAGCAGCCACGTTACCGCGACCGATAGTGTGGTCCATAGAGGACCGCACGATCGGACAAGGTTTTCCACCATGTCCTTTCGTCCTATTTGGACAAACGGTCAGTCGGACATGTCTGCATTCGGATGCGATAATTTTGGTCCGATCGACCGATACACTGAACTATCGGTCGATCGGACCAAAATATCTCATCGTGTGTACCCAGCTTAATGCATACCTGTTGGTCTTATCTGATGAACAGAGCAGAGGCTATCAAAACATCATAATATGTATGTTGGATGAAGAGTCCAATAAAAAAGTGATTGAAGCAAGACTTTGAGTGCATACATACATCCCTTAAATTATATAAATAAATTTATATTTTTACGGAGATTGCATTGCGTTTTTAGGAGAAACCAATTAAGTGGGGGTATATAACTATTAAATATAGGAAAGGAAACCTATATATGTGTGTAATTATTACTATTTAATCAAAGTCACCATAAGAAATACCACTCTACAAAGTATAGTACTACTACCTACTACTGAATTACAAAACAAATGATATACAATTAATAAAGTATACTTACTTTACTAACACCCCTAGGTTTGAATGGAAAACTCAAAATGGTAGGTTAAGCCACACCTCTAGGATTTCTACAGGGTCTCTAAAAGGAAGTGGAACATTACTAACATCCAATGAGGTTCTGATCTTCCACTGTTAGCAAATCAAATAAATCTTAGGCATTGTACATGACAAGACAGGAAGTGTAAGGAAGTTCCTGTATTACATCCACGTGCAGGAACGTTCGCGTTCCCCCGATTTCCATGTTAGCGAAATTTGCGAGCGCAAAACGCGTACACGAACAAGCGCAAAGAACGAGCTAGTATGGCCTAGCCCAAAGTCAGTAAAGGGGCTTTATTCCAGGATGTATGAAAAATAAATTTCCCAGCATTCTGTGCAGCCAGGGAATGTGGGGAGTTGTAGTTTACAAACATGTGCATGTTCAAACCCTTGGGTAGGATTCGCTAAAGCATGGGCTTTTCATGTCTAAGTCAGTAAAAGGGCTTTATTCCAGGATGCATGAAAAATAACATTTCTAGCATTCTGTGCAGCCAGGGAATGCTGGGAGTTGTAGTTTTTAAACATGTGAAAATTTCAACACGTATGCTCTATATCATTACACTTTATTGCATCTTAATACATTCATAAGCCAATGGACAAAGTAGAAACTTGCTGCCAGCAGAGAATGCTGGGAGATGTAGTTTTCAAACATGTGCATATTCAAATCCTTGGGTAGGAATCGCTAAAGCATGGGCTTTTAAAAATCTGTAAGTCAGTAAAAGGGCTTTATTCCAGGATGTATGGATGCATTCTGTGCAGCCAGGGAATTCTGTGAGTTGTAGTTTTTAAACATGGGAAAAGCTGGCAGGTCAAATAGAAATGGAAGACTATGTGTGTGTTTGATCATATTATGTGTTGGGATTGCCTGGGGACTTTCAGTCTAACCTCTCCCCCCCCCCCCCCCCTTTTTTTTAGGTCCCTTCAGAGCCTACCTGCGCTCCAGAAAAGTTCTGGCCATCTTGATTCTGGTCTTCAGTCGGGTAACCTGGACCTCGTTGCTGTCTGTGTCTAAAAATCCAGTACCAGTTAGCGCCAGACGCACAACTCTTACAAGCGTGCGCGGCGCGATGAAGTCACTCCACGTGCCTCATGACGTCGCACGCGCACACAGAGCTAACTGCTACTGGATTTTTAGACACAGACAGCAACGAGGTCCAACAAGTCGCGGGGGGTGGAGCTTACTTGACTGAAGACATGAACCAAGATGGCCAGAACTTTTCTGGGGCGCAGGTAAGCTCTGAAGGGACCTAAAATAAAAAAATAAAAAAAAAAGGGGGGGGGGGGAGGTTAGACCAACCGCAGGGGGGCCCGGGAGCCAAGGGGGTCCCATCTTCTTATTTTTATTATGAGAGATATAGCCTCCTCCCAGAAACCATTGTGGATGAAGCAGGGATAGGGGCCCCATCATAGTTTTGCTGGAGAGCCTAGTGATTCCTAGTTACACCACTGGTAACCCACTGATCAGCCTGGCATGAGGTTAAAATATTTACTACAATGACCTCCCAACCCCACATGCCTCGGGAAAAGAAAAGAAAAATTTTAACAGCCAGGCAGCACTCACACAAAAATCAGAAGACTGGACAGCGTAGACTAAAAAAGAGTTAAAGGTAATCTCTTGCACTGCCTGTCATATTAATGTCATAATATTACTTTGCATTGTACATAGCCTTCTGAATATGGAATAGCAACAAACATCTGAATCAAAAAAACTATAGCGTGCTGGGCTAAGAATTTGTGCTATCCTGCTCTATTAATAAAAAAATATGCATTTTGTAGCACTAAAAGGATTTTCAAGGGTTCCTTCAACTCTACTCATTTATAAAGCCTAATGATTAAAGGGGGATATCAGTAAAAAAAAATTATATTACACATTCCTGGGTAGTCTACATATTCTCTTCAATTCTCACTGTAATGGAATTGCCACAGGGGCTTAGTCAATGGCAAGACCATAATAGACCATATTAGGGGTTCTGTATCAGCAAAGGTCCCAAATGCACATTCAGCCTGGTATGGTGCAGACGTTTCAGACAAAAAAAAAATAAGGTGAGAAAGTCGCACTGCAAATGTAGATTTATTAACTAATGAACCACAAAATCACAACATTTCGGGGTGATGAAGGGGTAAAACCCCAAAACGTTGTGATTTTATGGTTCACTAGTTCATAAACCTACATTTGGAGTGCGACTTTCTTAGCTTGTCTTTTGATATACCATATTAGGGGTTCTGCATACACGGAATGTCAGTACTTACAAAGCATTTATTTATGCAAAAAGAAATCACAGGATGGGCTGATTAAAGTTAGAAGAATGAGGGGAAAAAATCCTTTTTTTTTTTCTTGAAAGCATTTGCATTCCTTATGAACTTCCTTTTTAACTTCTATAATGAGATTTACCCTGGACGCTTTCTTTCTCTTGAGCGGGATCTCCTCCGATCTCGGCTGCGTGACCTCTCCCTTCTTCGATCCCGTTCTCGATCACGGCTTCTGGATCGACGATCATCACCTCTCTTGGATCTCTTATCAGGTGGGGAGCGACTCTTTGAGCGACTTCCAGAGCGACCACGTGAGGAAGAACGTTTTCGGTAATGTCTACAGAGAAAAATGAAGGGTATAGTATTTGGGCAGTTTTGGCAGGAGTTTGTATCTGACCTTGGTGCTAGATTATTATTACCTATTAAACCTACATCTTAATTTTTTAGTAAATCAAAAAAAAAAAAGTGTCCTCTTTCTTTACAGCCGAAAAAGTAGCTGGGTGGGCTGCCTGGCAAAAAGATGCTAGGGAGAACATTGATTTGAGGTTAAATAAAGACATACATTCATGGTAACAGTCTGGAATGACAGACTCCACAGCACTGTCCATTCCCAAATGAAGCAGCGAGCCCAATCTGCGACTAACAATGTGTACAAATGCATGTTCTGGCCAACTATTGATAAGTGTATGGATGGTTAGTTTGGGCATCGTTGATCATCGACCAGACCGACAGTCGGCCATAACAGCCATTCGTAAACATCATGCCTGGAACCCACGATCGAACGCGTGTACAGGCCTCAACTTCTGCTCAGATATTGTTTGTTCTTTATGGACCTTATCTTATAGAAATTGTATTATGAATGATATTGGTTTTGTTATTATTTAGATAATACTTCTTGCCTATTACGAACAAAACCACTGTACAGAACTTACCTGTTTCTTCTATACCGGGGTTTAATCTCCTGTACTTGAGGCTGATGATGTTCTCTGTACACTTGGAACATTCACCTGGTCATATTTTGTACCCATTGGGTATTTTATGTATCATATCTGATTTTTACATATAACCTTGACTTACTTTGTACTTGGCCCCTTTTCCTTTCTTTGGGGGTGTGTGACTATGGACTGACCTATTACACTGCATACCTGCCGTGTCTTATCTTGATTGGCTTCTTTACCCGATCGCGCACGCTCCTTACGCCATTTGCCAGGACGTTGGTTACGTCACTGGTATGCGTCAACGCGATGACGTAATCACGTTGACGCCGGCCAGCATAAAATGTCGGCACACATCCTCATCAGATGCACACACTGTTGAGAAAGCCCTTGCTTAGGGTGAAACGCGTCCGGCGTCTCTTGGGTCACCACCCTGCTCCCTGACCGTGCCCTGCTGTCTCTGTATTTCTTACACTGACTGACTACCATGACTTGAATGTTACATCTTCCAGGTAAGTATATGTTATTCCAAATATGGAGTCTCACATGCTAGTATATGCCTTGCTTTTCAGTGATGGGGGGCTGCACTTGAGTCAGGGTGCTTTGGTTATTTATTTATTTGTATATAGTGTATTTTTTAAATGATTTTAACTCGATTTGTTCATATTATACCCCAGTCTATCTCTATAATAAAGGGTTGTATATAGTTTGCATATTCTGTGTGCGGTACCTTCTTTTGCCTCTTGATTTAAAGCATAGAGAGGTAACAGAATATCAGGCAGCATTTTAGGTTAGACATTTTTCAGCTATCTAACTATTGCAGTTGGGGGGGGGGATTCACCTATATGCATTTTTTCATTTGAGGGGTGAATTTTCCCTTTAAATTTGAGGAGACATTCTAAATTTACAGTCTCAAATTCTTATATTTCACCCAGAGACAAATGAAACTAGTACTTTCAGAAAAACTATTTGTAAACTCTGTTCTTGATTTGCAATATTAAGTAAGCTCTTATGTTAAACGCTGTATTAAAAAAAAATGCCAAAAGTAGTTAGTAGTAAGAAGTTGAGCAGTAGTTGTTGCAGTAATACAAAGCTTTAGAGCAGTGATGGTGAACCTTTTAGAGTTGCAGCCCAAAAACCACATATATTGCAGTGCCAACATGATAGTTTAACATGAATACTGAGGTTTTACTTCAGAAAAAAACAACTCAAAACAGATAAACAGAAGATAGAATTGATTATAGATTTAGATTGAATGTTGTTTGTACAACACATTTTAATACTCTGATGTAGTGTGTTCCTCTCACTTTGATTTGAGGCTGGACCAACCCCAGTGTAGGGTGTTTTTGGAGGATTGCATTTGCACTTTACAGATTATTGGCAATTGCCAGCCTCGGTGTGCTAGGTGAATCTACACTTGTTTTGATCTATCTTGTTACCAGAAAGGCCATGTCTCTGGTTCTCTGGCACTCTGGTGAATTCTGCTGTGCATGAGTGCCCACAGAAAGGGCTCTGAGTGCCACCTCTGGCACAAGTGCCATAGGTTCGCCACCACTGCTTTAAAAAGATGTCATAAAAACTTGAAATACTAGAACTATGCACCATGTTCAACACTTGGGTGAGCAGGAATATAAAAGCAATCCTCCATTCCTTATTGCAAATTACTCCAGCTGTTTGTAGGTGTAGCATTTCTGACACTGAAGTTGTATTAATCAAAACAAGCCAAAGGACTGGATCTCCAAATGTTTAAAAACTGTAAAGGAATGCTGGGAGGTGTAGTTTTCAAACATTTGGAGATTTACTGGTTGCCTATCCCCGGGTTAGTGTCTCTAAAAGCCAGATGCACCAAGAGGCGCATCAGCTGAAAATGGAGTTAAAAAACACGCTAACAGATGTTTTATCAGTTAGCGTTACTTAATCTATCATTACGCTGCCTGTGTGGTTAATGCAAAAGTTAACCACGCAGGCGCCACAAGCGATGCTATATTCGCATAGAGCCTTACCTTTATCGGCTGGCGTTTAAGTTCAGCAACAGTAAAACTTCTGGATGCACGGAGAGCGATATGCGAATGTAGCATCACTGGAGAGATTGCACAGGAGAGCCAAAAGCACCTCTCCGTGCATTGCCCTGTACGTCTTTAAAACCAAACACATGATGCAAGTTGCATTTCAGTGTAACAACAAAGCCTGACGTTTAGCTTTGGAACATGTGGACTTCATATTTGTTTGGTTATCTAAGGGATCCAACCCTACTTGCAATTTAGCCTGCGGCCTTCCTACACATTTAATAACATCAAACAGCTAATGCCCCATTCATCGCAGGACAACATGACGGACATCCCAAAACAATATTTACAAATCATAAAAATATAATTTTCCCTTCATTGGTAACAACATTGGTCACGAAATGTTCGCACAGAATTTACGTCTCCAAAACAAAATGTTAAGGTGATGTTTTCACACACAAAACACATATTTAGCGGTTACTTAAACTCCCACTCACCTAGACTCTCTCCCCATTTGTCTACTGGCCAAAGACGCTCCAAACGGTTTATAACACCAGATCACCCCCGCGTTATGCGGCTCTTCTCACACGCAAATTGTAGTTTTTTCCTGCAGATTACACAGAGCGCCAAGCTAATATAAGAGCGTTACAGCAGCGTGGGGCCATCTAGCTACTGGAGGCTACACTGCAGTACAATGGAACACGGGTATTTAGATAAGAGTTCTTTCATTCACGAGGATTCTCTAAAGCATCTTAAGAAAGTACTCAGGGACTGATAATAGTCTACATCAAACTATTAGATTTCTATTGATTTACTGTAATCGGGTGCTGCAGAAAATCACGTAAAAACGTGTGCTCCTCATCATCACATGACAAATCAATTTCTCATTGAAAATCTGCACACGATTGAACAGCAAATCCTAAGCTTGATACACACTTAAGCTAGGTACACACCTAGCGATTTTTCCTCCTTACCGAGCGTTCGATGCTTTCGACCGGTCGGCCAGGAGGAAGGACTGTCGGTCGCGGCAAAAGCAACTGCGTCCGACAGTTACCACGACTGATCGTGCGGTCCATAGAGGACCGCACGATCGGACGAGGTTTTCCACCATGTACGATCGTTCGATTCAAACGAAAGTTCGGTCGGAATGGCTACATTCGGATGCGATAATTTCGGTCGATCGACCGATACACTGAACTATCTGTCGACGGACCGAAATATCTCATCGTGTGTACCCAGCTTAAAGGGCATGTCCACCCCCAAAACTTAATCCCCCCAACTACTGGCCCCACCATGTAGTGTGTTTAATCCTTACCTCACATCCCAACACCATCTGGTTCTCCTGTAGTCCCCCCCAAAGTTCCAAAAACTGCCCACCAGGAGGCCAGCAGGTCCATATAGGAACACTGCCTGCTACCTGGCCTCCGGAGATTCCTGCCATGCGTGCTGCAGCCCTTCTCCCCCCTCCTCCCCCCTCCCTCTCCCTCCCTCTCCCTCCCTCTCCCTCCCGTTCTACTATCCCTCCCCCTAGCGAAAATCCCCCTTAATATTGTGCCCCCCCATGGCCCTTCAGCCCCAACCGCATGTTTTTTTTTTTTAAAAAGCTCCCCAAACTCTTACTTACCCTCTCGCTTTCCTCCGCTGCACTGACTGACCAGCAGCCGCGTCCGTGATTGGCTGCCGCTCAGCCCATCACAGACGCGACTGCGGTCCCGCCCCTCTGCTTGCTTCTCGCAAGCAGAGGCCGGCAGTGCGGCGGAGGATCGAGGGGAGGTAAGTAAGAGTTTGGGGGGCTTTTTAAAAAAACTAAAGAAGCGGTTGGGGCTGGGGGACATGGGGGAGCATGATATAAATTTTTTATTTTGTGGGTGGACATAGCCTTTAAGCCAATGATCCTCAAACTATAGCATTTCAGTCCAGATGTTTGAAAACTACAACTCCCAGCATTCCTATGCTCTCCTCTGTAGTTGAGGAATGCTGGGAGTTGTAGTTTTCAAAACATCTGGAGAGCCGTAGTTTGAGGAAGACTTTTTTTGAGGAAGTTAGGATAGCTGAACAAAGCATCACTAAGCCTAAACATTTTTTTAAGTATATTAATAGTAAGAAGATGAGGACTGTGTGCACCATTAATTAATGGGAATAAGTTAGTTACGGAGGATGGCGATAAAGCAAATGTCTTGAATAATTTTTTTTTCTCTGTATACACTATAGAAGATCCAAGTACAGATATCATAGAGTATAGTAGCAATATGGTATAAAAGATTCAAGTGCACTTTGGTTACGGATATGGTACAGAAAGAACTAAATAAGGTTAATTTATAAATCTCCTGGACCGGATGAAATACATCCTCAGGTACTAAGGAGCTAAGTTCAGTTTTATCTAGGCCATTGTTCTTTATTTTTGCTGATTCCCTCCTGTCGTGGTGGCCTCTGGATTGGAAAAAGGCTGATGTTATTCCAATATTCAAAGGGTAGTCGTTCACAACCGGGATTAAAGGCCTATAAGTTTAACTTCAGTGGTGGGGAAGACCCTGGAAAGTTTAATAAGGGAACATGTTCTAGATTATGTCTCAAGGACTGACATTATAAGTAGTAACCAGCATGGATTTAGGAGGAGTAGATCTTGTCAAACTAACTTGCTTGGCTTTTATGAGGAAGTAAGTAAAAAATTTAGACTCTGGCATAGCAGTAGATGTAGTTTATTTGGATTTTTCAAAGGCTTTTGATACAGTCCCTCATAGGCGACTAATGTATAAGCTAAGGTCTGTTGGTCTGGGGAGTCACATTTGTACATGGATAGAAAATTGGTTAATGAATAGGATGCAGAGAGTAGTTGTTAATGGGGCTTCATCATATGGACTAAAGTGCAAAGTGGGGTGCCACAGGGTTTTGTGCTGGGGCCGCGTCTATTTAATCTATTTATTAATGATTTGGAAGTGGTTTGTCAGCAAGGTTTCTGTGTTTTCTGATGCACAAAACTTTGTCGACCATTAAAAACTTCAGAGGATGTGCAATCGTTGCAAGGAGGTCTAGATAGATTGTCACATTGGGCTGCTAAGTGGCAGATGAAATTCAATTTTGATAAATGTAAGGTGATGCATTTTGGACTTAAAAACCCTTGTGCTACTTATACTATAAATGGCTCTGTGTTAAGTGAATCCCTGTTGGAAAGGGATCTTGGAGTTTTTGTGGATAACAAACTTAAAAGTAGCAAGCAGTGCCAGGCGGCAACAGCCAGAGCCATCATGGTGTTGTCTTGTATAAAGAGAGGTATGGATTCAAGGGAGGAAAATTTAATTCTCCCTCTCTACAAAGCATTGGTAAGGCCTCATTTGGAATATGCAGTGCAATTTTGGAATCCTGTGTACAAAAAGGACATCTTTGAAATGGAAACGGTTCAGAGAAGGGCAACTAAATTAATAAGGGTGACATCCACATATACATCCATAGAGGCAAAAGGTCCCCCTAGTAACCAATCAGACATCCATAGAGGCAAGTGTCCCTCTAGTGACAATATGTACTTGCTAACATCTTCACCTAATGCTAAGGAGTAATACTATTATAGGACAAATATAGTCTTCCCATAGTGACACACAATCCCTGTTATTCTAGCAAGACCCTCAAAAAGTACCAAATAAACGCTTATATGAAGAAGTTAAGGAGAGCACCATAATACACACACAAAATATATTCATCATAGATTATGTTAACTTATAAATAAATAAGGATCTTCCTCAGAGGTAAGTATCATAGTTAATGAGTCATTCTATAATATGTAAAGTCCCGGGTATACTGGAGGGTGCCCTCCCAGGACCTCTAATCAGACGAATTTCAAAGCAGTATCCAGACTATCCAAATATCATATCCAAGGTAAGTATAGTACAAAGGTATCCAAAGATAAATATGGTATTGCATCCAAACATGAGTAGCAACGCTCTCTTGTAAATCCAAAAGTGAATAAAACATCCCAAGGTCCAACGAGGAATCCTATATGGAGTGATATATAGTCCAGAGTATAATTTGAGCTTATTGTGTCAAGAAAGAATGGTGCAGTGTAATCCAGACGTATATAGTGGTCCATTATATATATGTGGCTTCTTGGTACTTGACCTAGGAATCCTCTATGTCAAAGCTTGTTGAAAAGGGCAATGAAGATCTCCAGTCCTAATGTCAAAAGAACCGATCCATCTAAATAAATCATATGAAAAAAGAGAAGAGAACAGGTATAGTCATATAAAAGGAGTCAAATCCCACTCTTCGTTCATACCAGAGGGGGCCATAGTACCCAGTCTATATATCCACTGGGCCTCTCATTCCAACAAAAGATTATTAAGATCCCCACTCCTAGAACTCAGTTTAATGTCATCAATGACCATACATTTTAACGCATCAGTCTGACCACCACGTTGGTTTAAAAAATGTTCATCCACACTTCTAATGCTCCGTCCTTCAGTAGATAATCTAGCTGCATTCCTGATATTAGACAAATGGGAACTGTGTCTCTCCTTAATGTTCTGTGTGGTTTTACCTACATATCGTAAAGGGCAAGTACATGTAAGTAGATATACTACATTTTTGCTGTTACAGTTAAAAAATGTCTTAATCAGATGTCCCTTGCCATTTTTATCATTAAAACCATCAGTTTGACACATGTATTTACAAAACTTGCATGTCCCACATTTGTACATACCAATAGGTTTAGTGCCTCTCCTTAGTGAGTGAAGAGACCTCTCAAAATGACTTTTACAGAACCTATCAGCTAGATTCTGACTCCTCTTTGCTGTCATAAGAGGCATTTTAGGTATTATATCACTCAGTATTGGGTCACTTCTAGGTATACCCCAATTATCTGACATGACCTTTTTAATTTTATCCCATTGTTGAAGCGACTGTGGATACCCCATATCCAAGAAACGTTTCTCCAGATCGTTACCTTTTACCACGTAGTCTTGCAAGTCCGTGCAGTTCCTCCGAACACGTATGAACTGACCCTTGTGTATGCCCCTAACAAGAGGTCTCGGATGTGAACTTGTAAAGTGCAGGAGAGAGTTTGTAGCAGTGGGTTTACGATACAATCTGGTACTTAATGTGTGATCTTTGATCTCCACCAGAACGTCAAGAAACTCACAACTTGACTTAAGATACATTCTGTGTAAGAAGAATATTATATGGGTTAGTGTTCAACTCCCATATGTATTCTTGCAATAATTCATACGGACCTTGCCACATCATGAACAGATCATCAATGTATCTAAGCCATAGAAGTACATGTGATGTGTATTTGGCCATCGGGGGGAAGCAAAGAGGCAGCTATCTAATGCCAATAATTATAAAAAAACTTTCGCCCAACCCCACAGAGTGTTTTCAGAAGTGATTAGATCAGATCCTGGATACAGCAAGAGATTCTCTGGTTATTACAGATAAAGAGATGGTACTTTTTGAGGGTCTTGCTAGAATAACAGGGATTGTGTGTCACTATGGGAAGACTATATTTGTCCTACAATAGTATTACTCCTTGGCATTAGGTGAAGATGTTAGCGAGTACATATTGTCACTAGAGGGACACTTGCCTCTATGGATGTCTGATTGGTTACTAGGGGGACCTTTTGCTTCTATGGATGTATATGTATGTGGATGTCACCAGAGAAACTACTATTGTATGTATTTGTGCACTGCATAAAGTGCCATATCAGTGACAAACCTATATAGTTTATATACTGCTCCATAAGCACCAGTTTATTAGAACATTCCATCTAATTATCTATTTGTACTTAGATTTTTAATTTAAGGTGCAGTATATTCTTTCTGACCTTGCCGTTGGATGAAGTCTGATCACGTGGACGAAACACGTACGGCTTTCTTTTAATCAGCTCTTCGACCCCCTCCTGTATCATGACCATACAGACTGGTGCAAAGTGGTGTGAGATCATGTGGTTGTTGGCCACTGGTTTTAGGTGCTCCCTTCTCCTATTTTAGGTGTATTGTCAGCTTACTTATCCCATACCTTATTATATTTGGACTATATATTGTTATACCTTTTCTCAGTGTATACACATATGATGTACATATACCATTACACATGTATGTGATACACTACTCTGCATATCTATTTATTATATGTATAGACATTGATGTATGACTGTATGGATGAATATACCGGTATATTGTCTGTGTGATGCACTTTATTGATACTGGTGGTAGGAGATGTGTTTTTAATGTATTTTTCTGCACTTTTTTTGATCATATCCCAGTTTATTTGTTCAATAAAGGATATTTTTATGCACTAATACAGTTTGGGTGTGCCCTCTATATACCACTTCTGTTCTCTTTTTGTAATTCTATTATATTAGTGGTAGGAGCATCCCTTTATATCATCTCTTACATTATAGTGAGCTGTGCCGGGCGATTTTCTCATTACAGATGTCCGTGCTTGCACTGGTGTGGGGCCTGCGCAGGGATGTGCGCAGGCACTAGTGTGGCATCAAGGTTTAAAGAACCAGGACGGGGGGGCGCTCGTTGAGCAGCTCAAAGATGGCCGCAAGGTGAAAGAGCTCCTCACCTCGGATCTGGGAAAACAAGCAAACAGCCCGATAAAAGCCAAGCCCTGACCAGAAATATCCCAAGGAACACCAGCTAACACCAACCCAAAGATGCCAAACAGACAGAACAAAGGAGGAAGCGCGATCAAGGCATTACAAGCCTTCAACACAAAACGCGCGAAACCAGAAACCACGAGGCCGAACGGGCCCGGACGGTCTGACACGGAGGAGCTGCAGACTCAAACTAAACACTCGGATACAACGGCAAACACCTTGTCACAGATCCGAACAGTGTTAAAAGAAGAACTACAGAAGCTCTAGCCCCGCTCCGGTCAGATATCCAGGAAATCGGACAAGGCTTACGGACATAGAAAATAAATATGACGAGATGGCGAGGCGTGCAGGCCAATCAAACAAACATGGACACTATACAATCTACAACTGACAAACTACTAACGCAAAAGAGGACCTGGAAATAGATCCAGAAGATGTAATCTGCGATTAAGGGGGATACCGGAATCACAAACCGACGCCCACGAGGGTAACACTAAACATCTTCAGAGAGCTCCTACCGGAGGAACCGGAGGAGCGCCTGGAGTGCGACGGGCTCACAGGGCCTTGGCCAGACCACCGTAGACACCATACCAAGAGATATTGTAGTGAAACTACACTACTACACCACAAAAGACAAACTATTACAGGAATCCAGGAAAAAAATTCCCTGGATATAATGGGATCAAGTACCACAGACGCTAAACAAAAGGAGAATGCTCCGACCAATCACAAAACACTTCAAGATCTGAATATAAGGTACAGATGGAGTTCCCCTTTAAACTCCAATTTACAACCAACAACAAAAACCCATACAGTGGAAACGCTCCAAGAAGGTACCATGTACTACAAAACCTAGGATTGCAAATAACTACCCAAACCTTGGCCGAGCAAAGAACAACACCAAAGAGCCCGCAGAGAATATGGCAAACAAACCCACAAAAACCACAGAGAACGACGATATGGGCGACAGACATACCACGATCCTCCATACAGACAGAGGACACCTGAGAAGCACACACAGCCCCCACAACAATGGATAGTACCAACAATATATCCCAAACAAACATCAACTTAACATAGAAAACAACTGTAATTTATGAAACCAACCCATTGACAATAAAGAACAATCAGAACCAGACAAAAACAGACAGCTGGACACGATAAAAGGCAAAGGGAGGACAAAACCAAAGCCCAAACCAAATCTCTGGAACGGTGGTAACCCAGAAAGTTTCTTCCATCCCTAAACTAAGGAAAAGTTTAAAATGTTCTAATAGTGTTTTTTTTTTTTAAAAAAAAAGTTTTAAATGTATGATATTGTTATTGCTAATACACTGAAATGCATTCTAGAATAAGAAAATAGACTAACTAACCAAAATCTGTAAAGTATAAAGGTGAGACACAACATAATTAACAATCAATCATTGAGGTGTGCCCCCTTTTGGCATCCCCACAAACCATACCATCCCCCCCCCCTTGACTATATATAATGCAATAGTGGGTAAAAATAATATTTAAGATGCCAAACCAGCAAAAACTACATAACAAAGGCCAACATACAATTAAACACTTAAAATGTATAGAGAAGAAATAACAAAAAGGTATTAAAAATGTTGTAAAGTAACATAAATAGTTCCTGAAAAACATAGAACCTAAACCAATAACCATCAACCGCTAGACATAGTAAACTAAAAGATGGTTCCAGACGTATTAATAGGCATCCCCCTGTCAACTCATACTACCTCTATAGGAAACGTCAAACGAAACTCTAACATAACCATTACCATCTGTTAAACCATAGGGCTAAATTATATAAGATATAAATTACAACCCCAGTACCCGAGGCAAACGTATGATCCCCCCAACTGAGAGCCTCCTCTGTCCCGCAAGGAAATGCGGAAGAGACGAAGCACACTAAATCCGAATTCGGACACTGTTCCTGTTAATAGGAACAACCCCATGTTCACCAAGTTCACAGTTATAATTATGTTTATGTTTTCTTTTTATGTTTTTGTTAAGATGCAGACATGTACTCGCACCGAGCCGGAGGAAAGGTCTCCCATGCGGCCACCAAACAACCCAGACAACACACCACCGGAGAAAAACCACCAGAATAAACAAGCAAACAGTAAGCATACCCAACCAAAAACCTAATGACCAAACAAACATCACTCATATGTATATCACATAATGTCAGAGGATTTAACACACATCAAAAAAGAACTACAGCATTCAAACAATACAACAGATATAAACCACGCATCATATTTCTACAAGAAACACACTTCTCACAAAAGTCCGCACCGCAATACATACACAAACAATACACACAGCATATTTCAGCAAAAGGACCAAGCAAAAAATGTGGAGTATCCATACTGTTCCACAACTCATTAAATGTCAACATCATACAAACAGAGCTAGATAAAGAGGGTAGATACCTGCTAACACACTGCACTATCGACAACAAACCATACACATTACTAAACATATATGCACCAAATACACAACAACATAAATTCATAATACCAATACTACAAAAACTCGAAAAATACCCACAAACCACAAATATAGTTGCAGGAGACTTCAACTTCCCATTAGATCTGACATGGGACAGGTCTAAAACACATAAACTAAACTACAATAAACGAACCCTACGTAAAGTACACTCCACAATGGAGAAACTAGCACTATCAGACAGCTGGAGAGAAAAGAATTTAAACGTAAGAGACTACTCATACTACTCTACACCACACGATTGTTACACAAGGCTAGACCACATCCTATGCTCTACAACAATCCTCCCAACAATCACAAAAGCCACAATGGAAACGTGTGTCTGGTCAGACCACAAAATAGTACAAATCAAAATAAATACAGGACAGCAACCATTTAAAAAAACACAGTGGAGGCTAAATGAATCTCTGCTGACAAACCCCACTATAAAAGAACAAATCCAAAAACAAATCATAAACTACTTTGACACAAACAACAATGGTGAAGTTTCTCACCCGATACTCTGGGCTGCACACAAAGCAGTTATACGAGGATCATTTATACAAATAGCATCAAACTACAAAAAACAATCCATAAAAACACAGACACAATTAGAAAAACAAATCCACACACTAGAGACCAAACATTTAGAAACAGGAAGCAAACAGATACTAGAGCAATTGAGAACCGCTAGACAACAATTACAAGCAATAATGACAAAAACAGTAGAAAAAACACTAATGTGGCAAAAACAATATTACTACCAAAAATGGAACAAACCAGACAAACCCCTAGCAAACCTCCTAAAACCAAGAACGGGAATACCTAAAATCACAAAAATACGCACACCCCAAGGATCCTTCACAACAGACCCAGACTCCATCTACCAAACATTCTACACATATTACACAAAACTATATACAAACCCATACAAGACAAACAACGAGATCTCAACCTTCATACAAATGAACAAACCCAAAAACCCACTAACATCACAGATGATAACAAAACTAGCACAAAACATTACCCTTCTGGAAACCACACAAGCAATAAAACAACTTAAGGCACACAAGGCACCAGGACCAGATGGATTCTCAGGAATATACTATAAAAAATTTGAAACCCAACTAACACCTCACCTAACAAACATGTTCAACTGCTTCCTGAAAGGAGAACATATGCCGTCAGAAATGAATACAGCGCACATTACACTGCTCCCAAAACCGGGCAAAGCAACCACAGAACCACAAAACTACAGACCCATATCCCTCATCAACCAGGACATTAAAATATTAACCAAAATACTAGCAACAAGACTAAACCCATACATGCCACATTTAATACATAACGACCAAGTAGGATTCTTCCAGGGAAGACAAGCCTCAGACAACACTAGAAGAATATACAATATAATAGCATATTTAAATAAAAGAAACACACAAGGCTGTATAATAACGCTAGATATGGAAAAAGCTTTCGACAGTCTAAACTGGCAATATATGAAAGAAACATTACTGGCATTCCATTTCCCACAAACATTTCTAAATATAATAGAAGTCTACTACAATAACCCAAAGGCCATACTGAAACTACCAACTACAGACTCCAAATACATAAATATAGAAAGGGGTACCAGGCAGGGATGCCCCCTATCACCATTGCTATTTGTACTAGCAATGGAAATAATAGCTCAAGCCATACGCACAAACAACACCATACAAGGTGTCACAATCGCAGATAAGGAATACAAAATCAGCATGTTTGCGGACGATATCGCATTAACCCTTACATCACCATTTATAGCTCTTCCAAACCTATTCAACCTCCTACAAAAATTTTCAAAAACAACCGGCCTCAAAATAAATCAAGATAAAACAGAAATAATGGGAATCAATTTAACAGTACAACAAAAAAAATTAATAACACTCAACTTCAATCTGAAATGGAAAGATGAGGGACTTAAATACCTAGGAGTCCAAATAACACCCACATATGAAACTATATATCAACAAAACATTCCACCCATATTAACTAAAATAAAATCAGACTTAATAAAATGGAACAAATTACAAATATCATGGATAGGGAGAATCAATACTTTCAAAATGAATATCCTACCCCGATTGCTCTACCTATTCAGATGCCTACCAATAAAAATCACAAAAGCGTGGCTACAACCCATACAAAATCAAACAATAAAATACATCTGGCAGAACAAACAACCTAGAATAGCTAAAAGCATCCTATACAAACCCAAATCACAAGGAGGGATGGGAGTCCCAAACCTATATAAATATTACTTAGCTGCCCAACTATCTCAGATAGTCACATGGCACAAAACAACCAATAAACCAAGATGGCTGGAACTGGAATCAGATTTAGCAAAACCCCTAACACTAGATTCAATAGCATGGGTATCTCACACTCCTAAAACAAACATATACACAATCAGCCCATGTACACAAACCACACTAACATTATGGCACAGAACCAAAAACAAATATAACTGGACCTCAAAACCATCACTAATGCCTACAATCACACAAGACCCAGCCTTTACAGCAGCATACCAAGACAAAGGTTACATATGGTGGACAGATACAGGCATCTACAAACTGATACACTTCCACAACAATGGCAAAGGAATAGACATCAACCAACTAAAAAACAAATTCACATTGCCACCTAGACACCACTTTCAGTATATACAAATATCAACATACATAAACAAAATAATGAAAAACAGAGGAAACAAACCCACCCTCACAACCTTCGAAAACCTCTGCCTCAAACAAACATCCACTAGAAACACCTTATCACTAATCTACCTCTGGCAATATGAAAATGCACAAACGAACAACTACAAGTTCCAGGCCGCATGGGAGGCTGATCTGAAGGTAAGGATCACCCTAGAACAATGGAGGGAAATATATGAAAATCTAAATAAAGGAAGTTTAAATGTAGCTCTGAGGGAAACATCCCTAAAGGTTATGTATAGAACATATAGAGTACCTGCACTACTGGCAAAAATCTATCCAGCAATATCTCCATTATGTTTTAGAAATTGTAACCAGACTGGGGACTTTTTTCATGTATGGTGGAAATGTGGACGTGCACAAAATATATGGAAAGAGGTTTTCAAAATAATATCCAAAATATTCTATAGACAAATTGAGCCTTCTCCACGGGTGGCTCTACTGGGACAAAACGTCCCGGAACTCAATAGACAAAGCAATAAACTAATACAATATATTACACTAGCAACCAAAATACACATTGGAGCACAGTGGAGAAAACAAACACTAGAACTAACAAAGATAATTAACAGAACCAACTCTATAATGATAAATGAAAGAATCTTCCACGTGCTCCAAGACTACAAAACACTACAAATATTTACCAGGGTCTGGACACCATGGACCACCAGTGAATACTCCATAAACCTACCATTTTAATAAGCTGAGGAGAGATCAATAGAGCAAAACAAAACTGGGTGATAAAAATATGTAAGTTACGCTGTAAGGTGGAAACGCAGGGGACAAACTCAAAATAAGAATAATGAAACAAAGCAGTACATGTCGGTTTTACTTATCATGTATTTATTATTTATTTTTATTTTATATACAAACACTATGTCAATGTATAAGTTATGAAAGATTCGATATGATTTAGAATGTTATAAGTTTTAATAATGTTAATACAATAAGCAAATATTTGTGAATGTCAACAAATATGCATACAATATAAGACAAAATTTAAAACCAATAAAAAATATTGAACACTAAAAGAACCAGGATGTCAGAAGACCAATGCTGGATGTTAGTTCCCACACAGACTTCCTGAACTTTCCTGTTCCTGGTTCCTGCCCATTCCAGTTCTTTTTCCTGTATCCTGCTCCGTGTTACTGTGCCTTGTTCCTGTTTCTGTGCCTCGCACCCGTTCCTGTGCCTTGTGTTCCAGTGTCTAGTTCCAGAGCCTTGTTTCAGTGCCTTGTTCCCGTGCTAGTTTCCTAATCTCTACTCCTGTGCCTCGTTCCTGTGCTTCGGCTCTTCAGTCTCCCTTTACTTGCTGGTATTGGGGGCCGCAACCTGGTGTGACTCAGCAGCGCAACATCCCCACCATTAGGGGCTCTGGTGAAGACCTGGTCACACTTAGACTCTGCGCCCCAGCACCTGAAGGTACTCATTGGTTTCCGCCAAGGAGTCTGGTACATTCTGACAGGAACTACAACTACCTGTGAGAGAAGTTTAGTCTTCAAGTTAGCAAAGGGTTTTTCACTGTGAGAATGGTAAAACTATGGAACTCTCTTCCATTAGGCATGGTGATGGCAGGTTCATTGGATAGTAGAAAGCTGCCTTCCTCTGTTTCAACTGTTAGGCAGGAAATGTGGGTATTGCTGAGTAGGTTAAACTAGATGTATGTATGTCTTTATTTAACCTCACATACTATACTTCTATACTGTCTCTACTAATGCACCTTATTAATGTACAGATTGCTTTTGAATGTATTGGATTATTTCCACTTCCATTCCAGCTGCTCTGTCAAAGAATGGTAATTCCTATCTTCCAATATTGTTTCTGTGAGGAGCACCAGCCCAAAGAAAACTGATTCTGCCAGTCTTCCTCCTGGCTTCAGCACTATCTTTAATACAGGATTAGTCCAGGAATAACCTGGCAAATGAAAACGGTACGCGTTGTCTCTCCTAAACAAAACAATATTGTGAAGTAGGAATAATCAATCCTACATCCTTGCCCCAGGTACATTTTTAAATGGGTAATTTTTAGAGTATAGTTATCCTTTAAAAATGGTGCTAATTTCCCCCCAACCAAACAGATCTTATTTAACATTTCAAAGCTAACATTTGATTGGTTTGAGCAAAATTAGCTTCATATTTATTGATAAGGACTTCTATTGACTCTCCCTGAATGTGCCTAATTTTGGGGTTTTTTTTCAATTGATGGCAGAATGATGGTAAGGTAGTGGTGCTGTTTGATTTCATTAACCATTGTAATTAGGCTAAGGCCCCAGTGTAAAGCACCACAAATCCATGTTTTTTTCTGTGTAGTTTTTACATAGTAACATAGTAATGGAGGTTGAATAAGGACAAACGTTCATCTAGTCCACCCATAATACCCTGCTCAGCTGGGGGAAAAAATTGAAAATTCCTTCATACTTACCATAATTTTCATTTCCTGATCTGAATGGCAGTGGTCACTAATAAGTTAAGTCCCCGGTCGCTTGCTTGGACAGGAAAAACGAAAGCAAATAAAACTCCTCCTCCCCTTACCTCTCCAGTCCGGTCTGAACCGAGCTTGGAAAGAACAAACAAGGGGGGGGGGGGATCTTAGTGACCACTGCCATTCAGTCCAGGAAATGAAAATTACTAAGTATGAAGGAATTTTCAATATTCCTGGTCCTTCTTGGCAGTGTTCACTAATGGGATATACCAAAGCAGTATAGACAACAAAGTGTGGGTATAAAGAATTTAATGAGAAAGGACCGAATTGAACACTTCCTTCCCAAATGTAGTGAAACCCAAATCAAGCTTATAGTCATTAAGAAAAGTGTGTGCCGAACTCCAGGTGGCTTCTCTACAGATATCCCGAATCAAAACTCCAGACTGGCAT